>CM076577.1:1368188932-1368770088 GCA_034641835.2 Pinus albicaulis
GGACATTGCCATAGACTGTCAAACTTGTTGTGCTTTCCTTTATCCTCCCTTCTTGAGTCCCACTTCAGAACTTTATCCCCAATTTTGAAATCAGTAGCTTTGGTTCTTTTGTCAAGCAATTTCTTTATATTTTCCTAAAATTTCACTGCTCTGTTGTAGACCTCTTCCCTCATTTGCTGGAGATGAATTGTTTGGTTTATTCTTATCACCATAATGTCTTCTTCTGTTTGAATCTCTTGGACCAGCTTAATCACTGGTACCCTAAGGCTGGTAGGAAACACTGCTTTTGTTCCATAGACAAGTTGATAAGGTGACATGCCAATAGATTTCTTTGTTGTAAGCCTGTCAGCCCACAAAGCATGTACTAGCTTGTTATGCCATGACTTTTTGTTCTCTTCCAGTAGCTTTTTGATGATGATCACCAGGCTCTTGTTTGATGATTCAGCTAATCCATTACCTTGAGGGTAATAGTCAGTTGAATGACCAAGTGCTATTTGATACCTGTGACAAAAATCAACCATTTTCTTGGATCTGAAAGCAGCAGCATTATCAGTGATTATTTTCCTTGGGCAGCCAAACCTAGAGAGCTGGATATGACCTTCTAGGAAACGATGACTGAATCTGTGGCATTCCTAGCAGGTATGGCCTCTATGCACTTAGTGAAGTATTCTGTGGCTGTTAGGATCCATTTGTGTTGTGCAGAAGAAGCAGGGTGAATCTCCCCTATGAAATCTAGGCCCCATTGAAGAAAGGGACCTTCAACCGTGATGGGTTGTAGAGGTAAGGGGAGGAGTTTTCTTTTGCCTTCAAAAATCTGGCATTTGTAGCAGGCAATGATCATTTTATGGACATCTTTTAAGAGTGTAGGCCAATAGTAGCCAGCTCTGAGTATTTTTTTTGTAGTGGCTTTCCAGCTCAGGTGGCCTCCACACTCTCCTGCATGGAATTCTTGTTTAATCCTCTCTGCCTCATTTTCAAGCAAACATTTAAGTAATAGGCTGTTTGGATTCTTCCAGTATAAGCAGTTATTCATTATGCAATAGCTCCTGGCTTTCAGATTTAAGAATCTGGCCTTGGTCTTTGATAGTTCAGGAGGGGCATTGAGGTGTGTAAGCACATACAAAATGTCAGAATACCAAGGAGAGCTCTGAAACGTTTCCTCAACAGTGGGATCAGGCAATTATTTTTGCTCATCCAAGGTATTTACCATGTTAATTTCTAGGGCTTGTAGATCTGATTCAACCATTAATTGAGCTAGGCCCTGACCTTTAATCAGTTTGGTGGGTTTTATCTCAAGGTCGTATTCTAAGATCACAGCAATCCATTTTTCCCTTTTCCCATCTAGGTCCTGGGACAAAATGTCTTTAACCACTATATTTGGCACATAGACCATGGTGTGGGAATGCAGTATGTACACCCTAAAGTCTTTCAAGGCCTTAATCAGAGCATAGGCCTATTTCTCCATTATGTTGTATTTTGAGGGTGCATCTCTGAGTGCTTTGCTGAAGAAAGAAACGAGCTGTTCAATTCCCTCTGTATTTTTCTGCAGTAGAACTGCAGCTATTATATGCTTGGAAGCAAATGAAAAAATCAGGAAATCCTTTGAGAAATCTGGGCTAATTAGAATAGGAGCCTAGGTGAGTGCAAGTTTTACTGATTCAAAATATTTCCTAGCTTCAACATTCCATTTAACTCCTACACCTTTCTTCAACATGTTATTCATGTTCCTAAGGTGTTCAGCTAGATTGGGAATAAACCTCCTAAGGAAGATAATCTTCCCAATGAAGGACTGTAATTCCTTGATGTTTCTTGGGTGTGCGATCTGTAGTATTCCCTCAACTCTTTGTGGGTCTATCCTAATTCCTTTTTCAGATATAATGTGGCCAAGAAGTTTTCCTTCTTGTAGCCCAAAGATAGTCTTTTTAGGATTCAGTGACAGACCATACCTTCTGCATTTTTCAAACACTCTTCTCAGGTGTTCTAGGTGCTCTTCCTTAGTCTTAGAATAGACTGTTATTTCATCCAGATAGATGACAATGAAGTGTCCTATTTCATCTAAAAAATCTATGTCCATCGCTCTTTGGAAAGTTTCACCAGCGTTCATCAATCCAAAAGGCATCTTCACATACATAAAGGTACCCCATGGAGGGGTAAAGGCTGTCTTGAGTTGATCTTATGGGATTACGAAGACTTGGTTGTAATCTAAAAAACCATCTAGCAGGCAGATCCTTTTAGAGCCTACTACCCTCTGAAGAATATGTTCCATTTTAGGCAAAGGGTAATTGTCTTTGAGCGAGGCACTATTAAGATTCCTGAAATCGATGCATAATCTGATCTCACCTGTTTTCTTTCTCACAACCACTAGGTTTGATACCCAATTAGAGAACCTCACAGACACGATTATACCTGCCTCATGCATCTTCTCAATCTCTTTTTCTACTGCAGGCAATTGTTTTGGGTTTATTCTGTGAAGTTTTTGTCTAAAGGGCTTTTGATTTTCTTTCAAGGGTATCTTATGCTATATGATATTTGTGTCATAGGCCCTTAATTCCTCATAACTCCAAGCAAACACGTCAATGAATTCCTTGAATAGGTCAATGTATTTCTTTTTCATGTTTGCAGGTAGAGACTTAACCAGTTTGATCATTTTGGGTTTGTCTTCTGTGCCTATGTTGCATTCCTCAACATTAGAGTCTGCATGTTCTATAGTTGGCTTTTTTGCTACATCATCAAAGTCAAAAAGGTCTTCTAAAGGGGCCAGATCTCGAGGGATGTTCTTATCTTTGTTTTGCAGCACCTCTACTTCTTCACTATCTACGTTTTCACATTTTCCGTCTGGATTTCCAATCTGTTCATTTAAAGAGTTTATTTCTATGTTACAGGGTGTTTCTTCCTCATCTGAGGACTCTTCACTTAGGCAGCTACTGTCAGATTTGGAGTCTGAATCATAAAATTCAAACTCGTTTCTGCCTACCAGGAAATCTTCAATCTGTTTATCTCCTTCAAAAACCTGCCAATTTTTTTCATTGTACGACACTGCAGGTTTGAATTTGGTCTGAATGATGATCTATTGGTCACTGGGAGTCTTAGGGTAGGAACTAGCTAGGAAAGCTAATATGTTTGCAATGACATTTTGACTCCTAGGAACAAACACTAGTTCATATTCAACAAACGTTTTTAGTAAATCCATAGTGTCGTTCTTGTAGGCTCGCAGTCTAGGATGTTTCATTGTATATTCACCATTCACCTGTTTAATAACCAGCTCAGATTCTCCACGCATGGTTATCCTATGGGCTCCAAATTTTTTCAACAGGGTTAAGCCTAGGATCAGAGCCTCATATTCTGCAATATTGTTTGTACATTTGAAGTGCAGGTTGCAGGCATGGCTCTCCACGTAACTGCTTTTTGTGTTATGTATCCACACTCCTACCCCAGCAGTTCTCCTAGTGCATGACCCGTCGAAATTCATTTCCCACAAGGATTCATTTTCCATTTTATCTTCACTTCCTTCCCTACAGTTGGGTTCGCCATCATGTAGCATTATAGGAGCTGCGCTAGGCTATGGGTCATTTTGTTTTTTGTTATGGGTGTGGAAAGCAGAGAGGTGACTAGTTGGATGATTGTGTTCTATTTCTAGTTCACTTTGTGTTGTTGTTTCAGTGCATTGTTCAAAGTTTTATACATCTTCCTCCTTTGAGTCTAGGGTAGCCATTATGTTAAAGTCCATTGGCTCTATTTCATCTTGTGTACCTTTGCTTGTATCTACGTTTTCAGACTCTGGTCCCCCCAAAGATTCATCATTGCAGAAGATATAGGAATCCAGGTCTATATTTACAGAGTATAGAGGAGAATTTTAAGGCTTTTTAGGGCTACTAACCAGGAATTTCATTTGTGCTTCCCTGTATAGTCTTCTAAGTTGGCTAAAGATTGGGATTGTGGCATAAGCCCCATCCATCTGCATTGTTCCTTGCAGCTTGGCTCCCCATGATCTTGATAATAACATGCCATGTTTGGGTGGCACATCTACCACCACAACATCCATGACCATACATTTTGCTGGAATCTGGGCAAGGCTCACACATAAATCTTTGATCAGGCCGAGACACTTTACTCTACTAGAGTCAAATGAATATAGGTCTTTATAAGGACGGGTTATCTCTAGGCCTAATCTTTCCATTACTACTTTAGGCATCAGGTTGTGTGATGCCCCAGAATCATGCATTACATTGTGGAGAATCTTATCATGGATATTAAGACTGATATAGAAAGGGGGCACTACCCCTTCCTGAAACTTTCCTTCTATCTTTAGACCAAATAGAAGGGCAGGTTGATCATCACTCAGATTTACAGTGTCACTGTTCTCACCTAAATTTAATGCTTTCAAAATTTGGCCTTTATATACATCCTAAGTGGCCAGCTCAGAGAGTGGGACAGAGATTTTAATTTTCGCAACTTCACTTCTCCAAATTGAAAGTGGACTCAACTGGCACATGGAATACTCTATTTTGTTAGCCACTTTAGTGGTCGAATCCTGCTGTGTTGATCCTCACTATGTACACTATTTGTGATAGTTTTATCAGGAGCACTAACTGCGGTGCCAGTGCTGCTAGTTGGTTTACCTTGTGTGTCAGTGTTTTGGTTGTCCTTTTCTTTGTTCTTTCCAGAACTCTCAGCTGCTGATTTGTTACTTTCAGCAGTTGCTTTAGAAGTTTTTTTAGGTATTTTCTTGATGGTGACCTCAAAATCTTTTGGTTTGGTAGTTTCCTGGCTCTTTTTACTTCTAAGTTCATACTGCTCTCTGACCTGCATCATGGAATTTTCAAATCCCAACCTATAATCCTCAGTTTCTAACCATTCCTCATCCCGATCAGAGGGTGAAGGCTGATCTTCTTCCGTGTAATAGTTATGGATTGAATCCTCTGTTTCAAACATGTTTATTGTGTTTCCCTCAGAATCTTCTATGATTCCCTCATCTTCATCAAGAAAGTTCTCTTGGAATGGGGGAATAACTTGTTGATCCGACTCTCTTTGTCTTTTGGGAGTGGCGTTATTTCTTCTAAAGTTATGGTTCTAGTTTTGATTTCCATTTTGGTTACTAACTGTGACAACCATTTTTTCCATCATTTGGTATAGATTCTCCACTTTTTTAGATAGATGGTCATGATTTGTATCAGATGTGGAAGCTACATTGTCGTATTTATATGTTACCCTCTTCTGAGCTCTTAATCTCGTTGTTTTCTCAATCAGATTTGCCTCTATATTCACTGCTCCTTTCTGCATGTCTTCCAATGTGTTGTATTCTTTATCCCTAAGCTGATACGCCATGTCAACATCAAAGCCTTCAGGGTATTTCGCTAGGGCCATACCTTGGGGAGGTTTCATATGTGGAGGGAGAGCATTGTAAATGCTGTTAAATCTCGTTCTGTAATCATGGACACTCTCTCCTACGTTTCTTTTAAGGCTCATATATTCTGCTATGAGTTGGAAAGGGTTGGCCTTAACTTCCCATTTGTTTATGAAGGTCTGATATAGAGCTGGGAGGTCATTAATGCTACCTGGGGGTAGGCCTTTAAACCATTTCTTCACATCACCCCCTAAGCTCTAGGCAAAGATTCTCATTTTGACCGTATCATCATCTATTTCCATGTAGTCAAAGGAATCTTCCATCCTATCGACATGATATTGTGTTGTGGTAGACTCTTTTGCAGTGAAGTGTGGGATCTTTGATTGATAATCATTGGGTAAGGGAACTAAAGGCTGAGGTAAAACCAGAGGTGCATACCAGGTTGCCATGATGATGTTTTGATGAGGTAAAGGGTTGACTTGGGCAGCTGGTATGTGGATGACAGGGATATTATGACCAGTAGAAGACTGATGAGAATATTTAGGGTGACTGAGCCCCAAGTTTTGTATGAAATGTATATTAGGAGGTGTAGAGGGAGGGGTCTGTCTATTCCCAAGGTGTCCACCACTTTGGGGTGGTGAACCAGGAAGCTCAAGTTCAGGCTGGTCTAGGGCACTGAATGACCTAGTTCTTGGCAAACTATTTTGAGTTCCTAGGTCAGAAAGTGGGTCTGATAGAGCTGTAAAGTTTTCTAGTGTAGAGTTAGCTCTATGGATGTGGCTAGAAATAGTTGGTCCTTTAGGTGTGGGAGATCTCTTGAGGATGCTCTCATGGTTATCAACTATTTCAAGTGGGTCTGGGTCAGGGTAAGCTCTTGTATGAATGGTTCTTGAAGCCAAAATGTTGTTTTCTAACCAAGCAGTGTAACCCTACTTGTTACTTCTACCGTGTTTGATGTTGCTATGGAGGTTGGTCTCCCAGTGGAGTCTAATGTGAACCAAGATAATCAGCAGGCCTACTTATCACCAATGGAGTCTTTAAATCGTTTAGGAATTGTGGAGTCGCCAGCTGGAAGGTTTAGAATGTTTTTGGACGGCACACTGTCCACCACAGTGCTTATGAGATATCCCCTTTCATGGATATCTTCAAACACAGCAAAATCTAACCAGAGATTGACTGGGAGGGCATTTACCAGATATGTCACCTCTGAAAGAGTGTGAGATCTGGAGGCTACCTGGCCCTTTCCAGACTCTGTCCAAGAGTATGGGGAAAACACAACAAATGGTATAGAGGTTGATGTGTGAATAGGGTGTGCCTACGCAACCTAACCGGAAAGTTTCCAGATTCTGAGGCTCTTATGATTTATAGGTGAAAATACTCGAGTTCAAACAATACAGCTAAGTTGCCATTATGTTGGGGTTCCCATGTTTTGGCAAGGTTGGAAATACCAAAATATGAGACAACATCAAACCACTTTCAGACCTTAGGATCTAGCCCTCCTGGGTCCAGAGAGGGATCTCTCTATCATATATCAAAGGTATATGACTTAGAAGCTCGGAGGTTAAGATATTAGGCTAGTTATAAGGCTCAGGGTTTGTTTGTTTGATAGTTTGTTTGGTTGTTGGTTATCAGGAAAGAAGGGTTCAATGTAAGACAAGGATGAGAAAAGAGGGATGAGGCAGAGGTGAAGTATTCCAGGAAAGCATTCAAGACCATTGGGCAATGGATTCAGGAAAGGATTTTATTTCTAATCAATAGGCAGGCTTTCAGTTGGGTTAGTCATCTAAAATGTTGGATCTTAAAGATGGTTGTGTGATATGGAATAATAAGAGAGGAGGAGACAACACAGATTCAGGGCACAAAGTTAAAGACCAGCTGGTCGCACAAGGATCCTAGTGGACAGGGCTAACTCTAATCCCCAGTGTTCCCAAATCTTCCAACTAAATCCATAACAAGAAACATCTAAGAATAGATACATTTAATTCATACATCAGAGAGCAGGCAATAACATCCACTACACTGGTTAAATTATCTGAAATCAATTCTTAGATAACACATTTAGAAGAAAAACATCAATAGCGAGGAGAGCAGAAACATAGGGTACCTAACAAGGGTAAATCCTATGCCAATATTCTGATGCAAGCCAGTAGAAATGAAATGAAATGAATATAAACACAGAGATAGGAAAACATCACCGCTGCTTTAGATTAGGATCCAAATAAATTTGCTTGTCATATTAAATAGCAATACCAATCAAGTACAACATTGCCAATAGCTGAATACTTAGTCTGAAATCATATTCCTCAGCCTATCTAACACTTTACATAGAGACTGTGTCCCAAAATAAACTACTTGCAATTCTCTGATAACTAATCAACAACCTTTACAATGAGTTTCTTCATGAATTTATAGCTCTAGAGGAGCAGAGAAGGTAGGTGAAGAACTAAATGCAGCATTAAAAAATTCAGAAGAGGAAGAAGGCCGAAGCACACTCTGTATAAATTCTGTGCATTAATGTGGGACACCCTTGGGTGAAAGAGTGGTCTTAGTCAGGTTTCCATCAACTCCAGGTATGTCTCTGATGTACTTTGGCTGCAGTGCTCTGTAGAATTTCAGGTGATCTGAACAAAAATAAATCAATGATTCAAATCTGCCATGCTATGTAACTAATGCGACTGATATCGTAGGACTGTTGTCACGGTGGGAAATCCTTTAGGAAAACGATATAAAATAAAAGTTGTATGGGAATTCTGTCCTTTATGGGGAAAACATTCTGCTGATGTAGAAATCCTGACCCACTGATTTTCGTGTTGTACCTTCTGCGTGATCCATGGGTCTTCAATCTGATTCTTTACCTTTAAATCCTTGAAAATAAGGATGATATATCTTTATTTTCATGCCTTAAGCTCTCTGCTGCTTAATTTAAGTCTCTGACTGTGAAATCTGTGTGTTAATGGCACCGGGACATTTTCACAGAGTAATACCCTGGTCCTTTAATGCAAGTCCTGTCGTAGGACCTCCTTGGGTTTTCTTCATGATTTCTGCCTCTGCACACAGTATTTTCCTTTGTTTTCTGGCACTGTGACAGCGGGTGCAAATCATGGTGGCTTTCACCACCCCAAAAACCATGCAAAATAGAAAAATTGTTATGAAATCCATGAATGGGGGTAATGGATGCAGTGTGGATGATGAAAATGGTCGTGCGGCTGGTGAAATGGAGGAACAATGGAGAGGAATGATGGAAGGAAGCCTTGGTGAAGGTTGGCGGAGCACAGAGGAAATATAAATGAAAAACCTTAACAAACTCAACTTTTGAACAAATATATGCGATGGGATGGGCGGATGTACAGTGGATATACGTGGGGGTGACGTGGCGGGACCGGGAGATGGCGGAAATGTCAACAGCGGGGAAAAAAAATTTGGACCGTCAGAACTCAAAGGAGATTGACAATTGAAAATGCAGTGGAGGGCAACGAACGGTGGGCCAGGAGTACGGTGACTTTGGATTAAAGCCCACACAACTCTATGGAATGACGACTGCTGGATGGGCGATGACAGATCTGACGGCTCACAACGATATCGCTACGCATCCGTGGACGAACTATAACGTGCAATGAGGTAGCGGTTTTGGAACAGTGTCGGAGCCACGTGTCAAATGCTAAGTGGAATCGTTGGGCAATGGGAAAATACCGCCTACCGCCGAAAGGCGATGCGATAGATACCACCGGGTTTGTGAACAGTGTTTGAGGCAAGGACCACCGGGACGGACGTACTGTGGACCATCGGATCTGCGGGTAAATAGACGATGATGGTGCAATCAGGGTGATGAACGGGGTAGACCACGAGCGCTGCAGAGTTAACACGGACCATCCGATCTGTGTCGATTAATGGTTTATGATTCCTCCAATACCAATTGAGATAAGCACTTTTTGGTTAGCGTCTAGTTTTGGCACCCAGGTCACAAGGTGGAAGAAAAGCTGAGGGGCTGGCCGAAAGGTGCTAGCCCTAATATAATGTCAAAAGTGGGTTTTTAATCCATTTCGGTGCATTTTAAAGCCAAAGGAGGGTAGCGATAGGGAACAAAGGTGAGAATTTGTCTAGACAAAGGGTAAAGGTGGGTTTTCAAGGGGATTTGGGGAGATTAAGGGGACCATAAAAGGGGGAATTTTGGGATGGAAAGGGAACTTGGGAAAAGGGAAAAAAGGATAAAACGAGGGACAACTGCAGAGCTACAAGGGGCGAAATAAGGCCTTTTTGGAGCAGAATTTATGTAATCAATGAGACCTTATAAAGGGAGTCAGCAGAGGGAAATTTATCAAAGGCAAAGGCATAGGAGACTTCAAGGATGATGTGTCTTCAGGGGAGATGCATTCCTTGAAGGCTCAAATAATTTGGCCCCTATTTTCTGCATCAAGTTTTAGAAGGCTAACAGACTCCATAGCCCAATGATTTGAATACCTCTCATTCCACCTATTTCTACTTGATCATCTTAACCAACCAAACAAAAAAAAAACCCTACACTTAACAACTAGCCTAAAATCAAACCCTAAAAGCAAAAAGTTCACATCCTTTGCATACAATAGAGAGAGCCCTTTCTAAGTCCAGGAAGGCTAGGTCCTAGGACTCCAAATATTGGTCTTATGTTACCCTGTGCATTTGGTTTACCAATCTACTAAATCATGGGACCCTAACAGTCCCTTTGCCCTGATCGCCCGTGCAATCTAGGGCAAAAACACCCAAAATCCATACAAACCCAGTCTGTACAGACCCCGAAACCACAAAACTGAAAAAATTAAAGTACAAGACGTTATGGAGGTTACCTGGGCATGATCTCACGAATCCTTGGTGCTCAGGCTGACCACAACGAAAAGAGATGTTTTGCAGAATCCTCTAACCTCTCAAAAACTCGGCAAGTACAAATGAATTGAATTAGGGCCATATACACCTATATATCACCCTTTTCAAAAAAAATTATAGGACCATAATGAGAGATAAAAAGCTTCATCCTCTGAACTGTAAGTTTCACCACAATCAGCACTCCATGATGAACAGAGGTGATGCCACACATTCACACTCCCAAAAAAAAAAAAAATTAGCGCCGGCAGGTATGCCCTCTCTCGTCTTCTTTTTTAAAGCTCATGATTTTCAATAAATTTTGATTAAGAAGATGCTTTAAATTAAGGTAATTTTTTTGAAGGAGGAGCTCGCAAAACCATTCGCAACTCCATTTAAATAAAGTTCCAGAGCAGGTATCATTCTACCCCCAGCATGATAGAGTCCCAGAAAACTCTACATATCTTGACATCATTTATCCATCAAAAATAAACCATATGGTCCTCACATTCGACCGTGTTTATCATCATCTCACCCTGCACATGATAAAAATCCTTGTTGGTTGGTAGAGCCTCCCCTCCATGGCGCTCATCACCCACAGTAGACCATATATCACAACAAAAGTGATGCCATGGCCATACCACTTCAGTCCGGGAAGCACCTCATGCCCATCCATTCACCATGCATAAGGTCAAGTTCAACATACAAGCTAAAAACCCCTTCCCGGACGACCAGGATGTACAATAATATCAAAAGCACACCACTATGCCTCAAATTTGGCCCACCATACTTCCACCAACATAATCCCATCTGCGATACTTTCTCATCCGCTTCATCAACCTTGCACATTATACCAACTAATGGGACCCCCATCCTCAGCAAAACACCTTCCTCACAACATCAGTGAGCGAAAACTTTCATGTTTTGGGATACCCGTCTCTGTGTTTTTTACAAACCAAACCCCATTATTTTATTCTTTTGGTAAGTGTACAAAGACCCCAAACGGTGCACTACATCCTTCACCCTCTCATTTCATATTTTCTCCCACGACAGCAGTCCTTGAAAACCCTTGGTTAGAGTATTGTACCCCCACGCACAAGCCACCTTGACATTCATAGCCAATTTATACCCACCCTGGAAGTCCTACCGACTCTAGGGATTTCCCCATCAGAAATAACTATGACTACTGCCATGCTGCTTAGTATACTCCAAACTTGGGCCACTGAATCCCCATCATTAGTTTTCAGTCACCCCTCGCCAACATGCCTATGTTAAACCCATCACATCTAGGTCCCTGATCCCTCATATCAGTGACCCCTCATTCAGTTGAGGCTTCCTTTTTGTTGACTTTGACACCTATTTTCCAAAAAGGAAGCAGTACCTTGGATCACCCCTACCCATACAAGGGGCATCCTCGGGTGGCACTATGGGAGACATCATTTTCCACAGATGTCTTCAATCCTCCTGAAATTAAACTACGAAAAAATCTTTCATGTCAAGATGGTGTCGTACCTTACAACCATTGCACATTGATCAAATTCGTCAAAGACCCGTGCCTCCATAAGCATCTCTTTCAACAATGCTTACATGGGAAGGTCCCAGCCAGTGCCTATGCATACAATGCGTAGCTATATGTGATACCAAGTTTACACATATGGGTACCATATTCCACCTATTTTCAAAGAAAAAATGCCCCTGAGTGTTGGAATCATGATTTCCATTAGACCAAAACCCGCAGGCCTTAGTCTCCGCTACAATCGCCAGAGTTAGGATTCACAAGAGGTGGTTAGTCCATGTCATGAAACACACGAGGAGTGTTGAACCCAATTTCCAACAATCTCCCCCCCAATGCGAGCTGGGTCCACTACAAACGCTAGAGTTAGGATTCACAAGAGGCGGTTAGTCCATGTCACGAAACATACGGGGAGCGTTGAACCCAATGTCCAACATCTCCCCCCCAATGTGAACTGGGTGAGTTTCAAACTTGAGACCTGTCACTCTGATACCACTTGTTGGAATCACAATTGTCGTTAGAACAAAACCCATAGGACTTAGTCTTCGCTATAATCGCTAGAGTTAGGATTCACGAGAGGCAATTAGTCCATGTCACGAAACACATGGGGAGCATTGAACCTAATGTCAAAAACTGAGGGCATCAGTAGTCATCGTCAACAACTGCCAACATCACTACCACATCAATGATACCAATAGAACATATATTTGTCAACTAGATTTGTTTAACTAGCCACAACATTACGAGCATGGGACATGCCCGCCTCATAGAAAATTTGTATATGTATTGTAAATTGTATTTTCTTACAGGGATCCCTTAGGGCATGGTCATTCTTGGAGCCAGTGCAGGTTGTTTTCAATTCCAAGCTTCACGTAGGTCTCTCTCTCTGCGCATGATACTGAAAAGAGACTATAATTTATTTCAGCTATATAGTGCTTCCTATACCTCACACGTTAGGGGGAAACTGTTAACACTAGAAAATCATATAGTAAAAGATAAAATTAATTAATGTCAGGAAAAATGATTTACAAGGATGGAAGACATTACAGAATCTAGAAAGTATTTAAAAATATCTAAGGTTTCAGGAAAATCAAATTTTAACAAGTCCTAAATTCTCTTTGAGTGCGTAATCCTTTGTGAAGATCGCCTTCGGCGCGCCTTTTTTCCTGATATGCATGTAATCCTGGGAGTGGTGAAATGTCACTATTTGGGACCACACAAAGCAAAGGATAAGTGACCCCTTACTTGGAGCCGCTTAAGAACAGTAACCAACGCCTCCTTAGACACTATGTGAGCACACAATGGAATATTTGGAGCACACAAAGGAATCATACCCCTCTCTTGGGTTACCATTCTCCTATATAAGGCCACCATGAAATGAAGAATTTGTGAACACATTGCTATGCTGGTCAGAATTTCCCAAGAAATATGAGCAGTGTGTGAGCCATAATTGAAGATAGAGGGGACTCAATTGTTGGCCATCCAACAAGTTCAGTCCAACACAGTAGAGAGAGAGGGACACTATACCGAGGCAAGCTTGGGATAAAAACATCCTTGCATCGGGACATAGAACCATTGTCTAGGGGCCCTTTGGCAAGAGATTATAGTTTCACTGCTATTACTACCAGCGCTCAATAAGAGGGGCTTAGAGCCACCGTTCATATTATTGTTGTCATTTGACTCTTTTCAGAGCTCGTGTTTATTTATTTTAGTTTTTAGTTTATATATTCATTCTATTTCTCTATCTAGTATTCTTATTGATTCTAGCTTGTTCCACTAACTTGCTTGACTCCAATTCTTTTTCTGCCTGTTACCAATAACTTAAGTGGGTAGACCACACCCCTTAAGTTAGTGTAATTTCGCACATACGTGCACCAAACACACCCCAACAGGGGTGAATCAATACTTCTGATCAATTATAACTTTTAAATCTTTTCATAACATTAGTTAATCTTCAATTATTCTTCATATTTATCTAGGAACAATAGTAAACAATAGAACACAATAGGCACACAAATTTGAGGTGGAAAACCCCCTTTGGGTCAAAAACTGCCGAACACTTTTCTAATAAATTCTTTAATCTTCATCCCCTACTGAAATGAAAGGTACAAATTCCTAGAATTATAGAAAAGAATTATTCTCCAACTCCCACCGGAAGGATGCCCCAACACCCTGGTTTCTTCACTAGTCAACTGAATGGATGCCTCGACATCCTAGATCGACCTACCGCCCTCAAGTCTTCACAGGATCCAACCTGTAGGTGACTTCATGCAACAACCACCCTATAACTATCCAAAATAAGATAAGAGTGTGGACTCTCGTACCAAGGACAATGATCCATGATACAATATGATTCACAATGATTTTCTTGAACTAGACCAATCACCCAATCACACTATGAACTGCAACCCAACCATAACATTATCCAACAATGACACTTATACCTCCCAAAAATGCCTCTCCAACTCTAGGCATATTGACTCTTTTACAGTTTTACAATGATGATTTTTACAATATTGACTTTTGACACAACGTGATAATTGACTTGACACTACTTCGTTGAACACTAGTAGATGTTGAGGTATTCTTGTGCTTGCTTCAAGCAATGGTATTTGTCATTGCATTTTCCTTCTAGTATGTGTCTAAGTTGTCCTATTGTGTCCTCCTTCATGCAAATGAATTAATTAATAAGACCCAAGCCAATATACAAAAAAAATACTTACATTGTCCTGTAAACCATATGTTAGAGAAATATTCAAAATTCAAATGTAAATACGTTCAAAATTTATGAACAAAACCTAATTAAAGATACATAAATAATACTTACACTGTTCTGCAAAAACACGTGTTAGAGATGATATTCAAATTAAAATTCAAACACTAATCATACATACCTTGTTGTAGTAGAATTACCCTTGACTATTGATGTGTTTTCCTTACTGTAATGATCCTCGAATGCATATTTTTTCTTGCCTTCTAGAAGCTCGATATTGAATCTGTTGTATCTATGTAATTTTGGATCTCCAAGGTCTTAAAGTGTGCCTTTTTGTAGCCCTCAGAGTCATCTTTCCAACCTCGCAGGTCTGATCAATATTAGATTATTCAAGAGATACTTATGCCCAATCTTCGATGATGACCTGATTATAGACTTGTTCATTAGAGTGAACTTGTCTGAAGTGCCACGTGTCTCTCTTTCACATTTCGGTCCTGAAACCAATATCCAACAAAACAAAATTCGTCCTCTTTCTATCCCATTTTATGAAATATGAATCCAATTCTCAGAGAGAACATTATGAAGATTTTCCCAAGGTCACCTATTTGACATGAAATTTGGGATCCTACAAAAACCCTAAGTTCCTTAGGTCATATCTCTGAAAATATACGGAACCAATATCCGAAATTCGGTAACACGCTTCATCGGAATTTCAGCTCAAATGGGTTTTTTTCCAGCATCTAAAGCTTCACAGAAACAAATTTATAGTGATAATTCCATGATGACCTATTTTAATTATTGAAATCCTTCATCAGGAGGATATGAGGGTCACAATTTATATAAATGCTTAGGTTGATAGGGTATTCAACAAGTGAATGTTGGAGGGATTTTAGTAGTTTAAAAAAATATTAATTATTTACTATTCATTGACCACAACCAAGGATTAGTGTCATGCCACAACCCCATGGGGTTTTAGCCCACTAACTCGGGAAGCTAACTTCAAACATGAATATCTCTCAAATTGTGAAGAATTATGTGGTGTGCCAAATATCAACGGAAAAATATCGATAAGTAGAAACCATATAAAATATCTTTGACTTGGAATAGAGTAAGTTGTCAAGTCAAAATTCCCATGTGATATCAGGGTAGCCTGTGGTGCTGCTTGGGTTGACATCAATGACAAACACTGATAAAAAATATACCCCTTTGGCATTGATGGCAACAAAATTAATCCCCCTGTGATCATGACACCTCTTCCTACAACATTTTGTCCCTCTTTTTCATCAATTGAAAAGGGTAACTCACCCTAAAAGACATCATCCTACGAACCTATACACATCCCAAATCCCCTTTTTTTACATAGTTAGATAAGGGAAAGAGTCTAATGAGAACTTGGGAAAATCCCAAGCTTTAGGCGAAGATACTCAAATGCTTCACGAGGTAATGATTTGGTAAATATGTTAGAAATACTTTCCTTTGTGCCAATGTATTCAAGCTTGATATTATTTTCGGTGACTTTCTCTCTAACGAAATTATATTTGATTGGAATGTGATTTGTTTTGGAATGTATCACAGGATTCTTGGAGATACTGATGGCACTGGTGTTATCGCAAAATATGGGAATAGGCTGATGAAACTTGACTTGAAGATCTTGCAAATTTTTCTTCATCCAGAGAACTTGAGTACAACAAGTTGTTGTCGTGATATATTCTTCTTCTGTAGTGGATAACAATATTGAATACTTCTTTTTAATTAACCATGAAACAAGGCAACCACTGAGATAGAATGCTACTCCACTGGTACTCTTTCGATCATCAACACTTCCTGCCCAATCTGCATCTCTATAAGCTTGGATAACTAGATTATTTCCTTTGGGATACCATAAACCATATTCTGTTGAGCCCTTAAGAATCAAGGAACTATTTTGATGACAATAATATGAGATTATTTTGGTGTTTCTTTGAATCTTTCTACTTGTACAACTGCCTGCATTATGTCTAGATGAGAAACTATCACATGTAGAATATTGCCAATCATAGATCTATAAAACCTCTGGTCCACATCCTTTGATGAATCTTCTAAACTTAACTTGCAACTGGTTACCATTGGGGTAAGGACATGCTTGCAATCTTCCATTTTGAATTTGTTGAGAATTTCCTTGATGTACTTGGTTTGATATATAAATATTCCTTTATCCTGCTAAGATATCTAAAGCTCTAAAAAGTATGGCAACTCACCAAGTAGAGACATTTCAAACTCACTTTTCATCTTTGTGGAAATTTTTTACTTAATCTATCATCATTGCTTCAAAAAATTATATTGTCCACATATACGTCGATAATTTTTAGGTTACCTTGGTCCACTTTCACATAGAGATTGTTGTCAGCACTTCCTTTATTGAATCCTTGTTGATGTAGATATCCATCAAGAAGAGCACACCAAGCTCTAGGAGCTTGCTTGAGACCATATAGTGCCTTCTTTAATCTGTAGACATAGTCTTCCTTTTCAGAGAGCAGATTTCCTTCAGGTTGTTTAATGTAAACTTCTTCTTCCAATTCACCATTTAGAAAGGCTGACTTAACATCCATTTCGTAGATCTTGATTTTTCTTGAGCATGCATAAGTGAGAAACATTCTAATAGCTTCCATTCTAGCAATGAGAGCAAATGTTTCTTCAAAATAAATTCCTTCAACTTTTTCATATCCTTGTAGACTAATCTTTCCTTATTCCTAGTAACCTGTCCATCCTCATTCAATTTGTTTATGAAGACCCATTTAGTTCCAATAAAATTTTTATCCTTTGGATGGGGAACCAATTCCCAAGTTACATTCTTCTCAATTTGATCTGGTCCTTCATTGATAGATGCTATCTAGTGTTCATCTTCACTAGCTTCCTCAAAATTTCTGGGCTCAAAAGTTGCTAAAAAAGCAAGGTGAGATTGTTGTGATGAACGAAGTTGTTGACTTATTCTAGTTCCAATTCCTTCATTTATGTTATCGATTATTTGATTTGACGGATGATTCTTTTTGACACCATTATTTTAAAGCTTTTGGAGGATTTTCTTGTACATCCTGCTGATCATTTCTTATTTCCTCTTGGTTGACTGTTGTTTCCTTATTTGATTGGTCTTGTTCTAAAGCTTTTTCTTCATCGTTCACAGATTCTCCGTTATATCCCTCATATTTTCTTGAAGGTATGGTCTCATCGTCATCATTTGTAACACAATCTTCATCAAAAGTAACATTTATGTTTTCCACTATTTGTTTTCGCCTTATATTGTAGCATCTATAAGCCTTCCTTTTGCATTAATAACCAATGAAAATACCTTCATCCACATGAGAATCAAACTTGCCCTATTTTTTATCTTCTCTTTTGATGTAGCATTTTCTTCCAAATATTTTTAAGTATTTGACGTTAGCCAGTCTTCCTTTCCATAATTCATATGGAGTCATGCTACAATTCTTTCTTAGAAATCCTATGTTTATAATGAATACAACTGTATCGATTGCTTGAACCCATAATTTATCATCTAATTTTGAGTCATTTAACATTGTTCTACCAATTTCCTGTATGGTTCTATTTTTTCTTTTAGCAAATCCATTTTGTTGGAGTGTTTTGGCTATTGAGAATTTCCTTTTTATTCCATTTTCATCATAGTACTGTTGAAATACCATGAAAGTGAATTCTTTGTCATTATCTGATCTCAGACCTTTGATATTCAAATCAATTTCATTTTCAACCAATTCCTTGTAGATTCTAAAACACTTGAATTCCTCAGTATTTTTCTTTAAGAAGCTGACAACTTTCATTTTGGTGTAATCATCTATCATTAGCATAAAATATAATTCTCCATCTAAACCTTTTTTTCTGATAGGACCACATAGATCAATATGCACTAATTCCAATGGACGTGATGCAAAGTGTTATTTTGTATTGAACTCAAATTTTGTCTACTTTCCATGCTGACAAGATTCACATATCGAATTGGTAGGTTTTGAAATTTTAGGAGTTTATCTTACTGCTTCCTTCTTGCTAATCTTGACCAAATTGTAAAACTTTATATGTCTCATTCATTTCTTCCATAACCAACTTTCGTCTTCTTTCTCCAAAAAGCACCCTTTAGGTGTCTCATCCAAAATATATATGTCATTTGGAGAAATTCTTGTTGTAGCCGCAATTTTACCGAACTTTCCTTTCATATTCACATTTCTTAGATTTAAATAGCATCGTGTGTCCTTGATCACACATTTGTCCAACACTAAGCAGGTTGTGATTCATATTTTCAACCAACAACACATCTTTCGCTAATGAATTCTTGCTTCCAAGTGTGACTGTACCTACTAGTATGATGTTTGAAGACATGTCATTTCTAAAAGACACTGTTCCATCCTTAGTTTTCTTCAAGGATATTAAATTATTCCTATCTCCAGTCATATGAGTTGGGAAACCACTATCAACATACCAAACGTTTCTATTTCTTTGAGCCTTAAGAGTGATAACACATTTTTCAATCTTACTTTTCCATATTTGTTTGTTCTTATTTTGCAAGAATTCCTTTGAAGAACTTCCAAGTCTACAATATTTATTTAGGTGTCCAAAATTGTTACATTTGTAACATTTGACATCATCTCTCAAATGATCAAATATGTTAATATTTTGTTGAGTTCTGGAATATCCATTTTTGAAATATCACCTGAAAATGTATTTATTCCAAACATACGTGTGACATTCTATATCTCTATGTCCAAACCTTCCACATGAATAAAAATGACCATATAAGATAGGTTAATACATGGGAGGAAATCTTATTCGAGGAATTGTCTTCCATGGTTCTTTCTACAAGTCCCAATGTCTTGAGTTCGCCGGGAGGTCTACCTGCTTGTTATATTTTTCATATCCATCTTCTTTTGTTGTCATAGAACTTGAATCCTTTTCATATTTTTATTTGTGATCTGAAAGGAGTGTATTAGGTCTATTGTGCTAATTGTCCTTTAAGTTAAATAATCATGTAAAAATTGTCTCCATAATTTTTCTTAATGTATGATAGTTTTAACCATGAAAATTAGATGAATTAGTGAACTTTAAGCATGTAAATAAGCCTTAAAAACACTGAACAATAATGCATAACAGAGAAAAACATTGACACATAATTTTTACATAGTAGGCATGATGAAGTAGTTCACCCCTCCCTGGGCTACATCTGCTAGTCCAACTCCCAATGGCATGTCCCTCTTTGTCATTATGCTCAAAATTGTAAATTACATATGTTTTCAGGCCTCTAATGGTTGTTTTTTCTACACCAATGGCTCCATAATGCTCAAATTAGTCTAGGTAGACTCTTGTTTCACCAAAATTGGTCGAACATTGACCTCCTAATGCATTTTTCCCAATGACAGCTAGAAACGCTCCACTAAATGTGGAGAATAGGCAGTTAGTTGTAGTTAAATTTAATAAATCCCCTAAAAACAGGGGCACGCTCCAAATAAGGTCGGATGGTTTAACTCAGCATTAAATGTGAGTGGCAGGGTGGTCACAAGCCAACCTCGCCGTAACCTTTGCGCTAACCGTTTGAATCCCGCTGAATACGTTGGAACTGGGAGTAATGGTTCCGCAACATTAAACCGTCACATTAAACACTGAAAGCCCACCATGTGAACAAACATTGCAAAACCCACCAGCGGTTATGGTTATACAACCATCCAAATGAATCGTTACCAAAATCCACCATGTGAATGACTTCGCCGTCAGGTTTAATTTGATGTTGCGGTTAACATGGAGACCATGGTTTTGGCTCTAGGGCCACATGCAAGGGGGGGCTGGCCTCCCTAGCCCTCAACGCATAAATATTTAAACTTGAAATACAAATTTGCATTATAATAGGGTAAGAAATTTCATGTAGGTGGATTGGTAAATAGACTTTGCTGCGGGCATGAGGTCATGGGGTCGACCCCTGTCGACTCCACATAAATTTTGTCACACACTCCTGAGGACACGTGGCGGCCTCTTGGCTGGCCACGTGTTAGTCATCCATTGGCTCCCACATAAACCCATCAATAGTCCAAATCAACTTCGTATCATCAACATCCAACGGTCGATATTGAGCCACATGGCGCCATCTTATTAGCTATGGAGAAAAACAGAATATTCCAAGTATATTTTGCTAACTGTACCTGCATGCTGATTGGGCATCTAGTCACCAAAATTTTTTTGTTTGGGAAAATGAACAGAATGTGATGTCTTCCTCATACGACATCAGTTTTTTCAAACCATTCATGACACCGGAATCGCAACAACAATACCTTTTTGGTCGCTCAGGTTCAGACATGTTTTAAGAACTTTAATTTTTTAGCATAACACATGATCTCCTTATCACACCTCCCCATTGGGAAGATTTTGGACCCCAAAAGACTTTAATCACCTGTTCAGAAGATGAGGGAACAATTCTCTCTCCTTTTCCACTTCCATCCATCTTGCCTTACTTGGTTTGATGCCCTTGAGCCCAATCCGAAGATAATCGACACTTCCCCTTTTAGAAGTGTGTGTCCTCCTGTCAAGGATGGCATCCTCTTTGAGCTCATCCAGAAATTATGGTGAGAAATATTCTATTGATGGCAATTGAATGTTACTCCTGTTGGGGTTCCTATGTTTTGGCAGATTTGACAATACCAAAAGATAAGACAACATCAAACCACTTTGGGGCCCTAGGATCTAGCCCTCCTGGACCCAGAGAGGGATCTATCAAATAAACAAAGAATTATTTTTATCTTTGAAGCTCAAAATGAGATGTTAGGCTAGTTATGAAGCACAGAGGAGGGTTTTAAATGATTTGGTTGGTTGGTTGTTGGGTTGGTTATGAGATCACAGACTGAGGCAGCAATGGGAGAAAAGGAAAAAAGCAGCAGGATGTTTCCCTCTAATGACAACAACCAACAAATCCTCATGAACAACAACCCAAAACCTTTTTCAATTCTGCTCTGTGGATTTTTACTTAAAAGAGCAGAGGAGGTAGGTAATAATCGAATGCACATTAACGCTGTGAGTGGAAAGAGCAGAGGCCCATTCTCGTATTAACTCTCTGCATTTATTCTGCAGGCTTCGATGCAACTGGGTGCCGTAAGATTGTATGCGCTTGTGAGCCCATGCTGTGCCCAGATTGGACTCCTCGATATGTTCTTGAAGTCCTTTCTCGTGCTCGTATCCAGGCTAGCCTTCCTAATAAGTGAATCAGACGGATGACCTGTGTCTCTCCCCTACCTCATAAATCGCAGCCCGACCGTCTCAATGAGCTCACCAGTTGTAAAAACTCGTTTGTGGCTCGAGGAGGCATGGATATTTCTAGGAATGAGTGTACGCCGGAGAAAATGTTTATTTTATATTAAATACAACAAACTCTTTGCGTGCTTTTAAGTCTTCAAATCGGTGTTTTCCATCCTTTTTCAACACGGATTTAAATTGTTAATCTTCCATTAGCCGTCAATCCTCTTTAACCCGTCTTTCCGCTCATCGAAGCATTGCATGGCCTCTCTGTGCTATCTGCACAATAAAATAAACTGTTAAAATCTCGGGCATTGGTGGTGGAGGAAATGCTGCGGAGGTGGTGGAATGGTGGTAGAATAGTGGAGAAACAATGGAAAGAATGCAAAGTGGCAGAGAAATGATTAACCGTGTAAAATCCCAACAATTAACTTTGGGCGAATTACAAAGGAAATCACCAACAAACAAGGGAGCGGAGCCTTAGATGTGGGACCCAACAGGTCAAATTTCAATCGGAGATCGGAGCAGGAGTCAATCGCAACACATATTTAAAAAGTTCCGATTACGATTAGAGAGGTGGGGCGATTAAGCGATAGTCGTTGGATCTGGGGGAGAAATGGACGGTCGGGATTGAATCGGGTGACGACAGAGAGGACTTGCGATTGCGATCAGGGGTCGAGGCGCGATTGAGCGCTGGCCTTTGGATCTGGAGATCAGATCAATGGTTCACGTTCAATCAGAGGGAGAGCGCGATCGGAGATCGGGGGTTAGGACTTGCGATTGGGTCCATCAGAGGAATGGAGCGATTAGTGCGATGACCGTCGGATCAATGGGAAGAATCGACGGTGGATAAAGCGATCGAGGAATCGCAATCAGGGGTCGGAGGGGAAGGCTTGCGATTAGAAAACGGGCGGGGGGTGCGCGATTGAGCGCTAGCCGTTAGATCTGGAGATCAGATCAACGGTTCACGTCCAATCGGAGGGAGAGCGCGATCGGGGGCTACAACATGAGCGTTGCGATTGCGATTGGGCGGGGGCCTGCGATTAGCGCTCCGCTGTAGGATCTCCATGATATATAGACGGTGTTAAACGCATCGCGAGACTTAATGTGTTAAAATGATCGCATCAGAGATTTTCAATGTTACACAGGATTTTTATGTCTCCGCTCCGATTCTTCCGATTACGATTAGCGCTTGGGACTTAAGCGCTTGGTCCCAGCGCACGGGCATGTGTGGGAAGTGGTTAAGGGGTTAGAAGAAAAGGGGCTAGGCCTTATAATAAGGTCGGAAGTGGGTTTTAAAACCATTTCAATGTAATTTGAAGGTTGGGGAAGGGTAACGATAGAAGAAGATAAGGGGAATAAGGGGAAAATTAGCCAAGCAAAAGGTAAGGGAATAATTTAAAGGGTATTTCGAGGAGATTTAGGGGGTAAGTGGGGAAATATAAGGGGAGACAAAAGAGAAGCTGAGTGGGGGGTAAATAAGAGGGAAAAGGAGGCCTTTGGGAATTTCTTCTTCATAACAGAGAGGCTTTATAAGGGAAATCAGCAGAGGGGATTTCATCAAAGGACAAAAGGCACAAAGAGGCTTCAAGGATGATGTGTTTGCAAGGGAAATGCATTCCTTGAAGTCTCAACAACAATTCAACCCCATGTTTGCTTGTCAAAAATTTCATTGGGGGCTAACAGTGGCTCCACATGGGGATGGCTTCTTCTTGAAGGAGTCAAGAATTCAGAAATTGATCTCTTGGTGTAGGCCAGATGCCTGGTGCTATAAGCCATCTTTTTCTTTCTTTGATCAATTGCCACAAATCATGAAGACATCATATCATCAGTAACATTCTCCCATACAGCTACCTACCCACACTATAGTCCTAAAATTTTTTCTTCTTGGGTGCATTTGGACTCGCAGACCCTTTTACAACATCAATTTTTACAAACAGGAAAAATAAACCTATTCTACTTCCACCCTTATTACTCCATGAGACCAGATTAGACTATTGGCCTCATATGTTTCTCTACCTACACTACTACCTGTTAGGATTAGACTGTCTAGCAGGTTTCTTCTCTACATTCTAAGACAGAAATTGAAAAACAGTCAAGCCAGGATTAGACTGTCTGGCTTGCTGGGCTTTGCAGAAATTAAAACAACTAACTACATGCTCATGGATTGAGATTTATTTCAGACTTCCTACCTACCCTACTCTACTTGGAGCTCTTGGGAATTTAGGTGATGCAATAGTGCCAGTGCAGCCAGTCAAGAAGTAACAAAAAAGGATATGAGCACTGACTGCCTGTCAGAGATAACCAAAGGGTGCTCTGCATGTGGTTCTTCAAAACTGGGGTCACCTTCAGTAATGACCATTCCTGATGAATCTAGCCCATGCTAAGGATCAATGCTGGAGTATTTGAGCTAATCAGGGCCTCCATGTATTCTGCCATAGGATCAACGAACACTCGATGTACACTTTCTTCTTTCTGGCCTGCCATGATTGGTAGGCTGCCCATGTCCTGGGAAGCTTCGACTATTGCATTTTCCACTGCATCTTCAGTGTGTCTCATGAAAACTGGATCCTCTTCTTCTTGTATTTCGAAGAGCAGTGGAATCTCTTCTCTTTTGGGGGGCGGGAGACTTTCCAAGAATGCTTTTGGGTCTCTGAACTCATATGATATCTCTTGTGAGTTCAAAAGTTCGAGCTCAACCTCATACCTCTCAATCACCAAATCTAAAACATTTTCTTAAGCGCGGGCTGATTATCGAGAGGTGAGATGAGAGGGACAATTTTTGGAAGGTCCTCCAATTCAATTTCTACCAGTACGCTCGCTATTCCATACTGAAACTCTGCTATGAGGCTTGGATCTACTTCTGCAAATTGTTCAGAGTCTCCCATTAGCGAAGTGACTAGATCTTTGGCATGGATGACGTTGTACTGCGACATGGTCTCCCAGTGGAGTCACGTGAAACCAAGATAATCAGTGGCCTGCTGATCACCAGTGGAGTATTTTTATCATTCAGGAATTATGGAGTCGCCAGGTGGATGATTTACAACTTACTGTCCACCACAGTGGTTTACCAAATCAAGGATGATTGGTCTCATCCCCAGCGGAGTTGCCATTATGTTGGGGTTCCTATGTTTTGGCAGATTTGGAAATACCAAAAGATAAGACAACATCAAACCACTTTGGGGCCCTAGGATCTAGCCCTCCTGGACCCGGAGAGGGATCTCTCCAATAAACAAAGAATGATTTGTATCTTTGAAGCTCAAAATGAGATGTTAGGCTAGTTATGAAGCATAGAGGAGGGTTTTAAATGATTTGGTTGGTTGGTTTTTGGGTTGGTTATGAGATCACAGACTGAGGCAGCAATGGGAGAAAAGGAACAAAGAAGCAGGATGTTTCAGCAAGGGGGATAGGTCAAGAAGGTGCCATCCATTGGGCCATGGAGTCATGAAAGGAGAATTACTTGCAACCACTAGCCAAGGCTTTCAGAGGGCAAGTCATCTACACTAAAGGCTCTTTTAGATAGATTATGGAATGGAACATCAAGGGAAGAAGGTGAAAGAAGGAAAGACAACCAAATTTCTGTCTATAGATCAGGTCAGAGGTCATTTAACTCCAGACCTGCTTGGACATACTCAAAGGCAGCTCTCAAAGAGGGAAAAGGGAGGTGCTTATAGATCGGACCAGAGGTCATTTAACTCCAGGTCTGATTTAGCAACTTCAAGGAAAAAAACAGAGATCAATTTGACAAAGAAGCATCCAAGCAGTAAACCCCCAAGTTCATACATCATCCAATAGGCAATAACATCCACTGCACTGGTTAAACCACATGAATTCACTCTTAGATAGCACACAAAGCAGAAAACATTAAAGGTAGGGAGAGCAGGAAACATAGGGCACCTAACAAGGGTGAATCCTATGTTATACTTCTGTTGCCTACCAGAAGAACATGAAACAACATATAAATGAAATAAACAGAGTTAGAAAAACATCACCAATAGTAATAGACCAGGATCCTGTGAAATGTGCTTTGATTAATTGATGCAAAACCAGTCATGTACAATAAGCCCAATGGCTAATACAATCCAAACTTTCTCCTCCCAGCCTATTACATACAAACTACTCTGTAACTCCCTCCCAAGACTGTTCTAACAGTCAAGCTGAATCCCTCTAACGGCAACAGCCGAACAACTGAACAACAACAACCCAACAACCTTTTCAATTCGTTCTCAGGGATTTTTATAACAGAAAAAGAGCAGAGGATGTAGGTGAAGCACTAAATGCAATATTAACGCTCAGGAGAGGGAAAGAGCAGAGGCCCATTCTGTATTAACTCTCGGCATTTATCTCTGGTATGGCTTTGATGAAATCTGGTGCTGTAGTACTTTGTAGGCGGTTTGGGAGCCTATGTCAGGTCGATATTGACCTCTGATATGTTCTTGAATTCCTTTCTGGTGTTTGGTATCTGTGCTAGCCTTCTAAATAAGTGAACTGGATGGGATGATTTGCAGGTCTCTCCCTACCTCATAACTGCCGCCCGATTTTCTTAAATGAGCTTCAGTCAGTGTAATCAATCGTTTCAGGGCTCGAGGAGGCATGGAGATTTCTGTAGGAATGGTGTACGCCTGGAGAAAACGTTCTGCCGATATTAAATACAAATAAGACTCTTTGCGTGCTTAAGTCTTCAAACTGTGCTTCGATCCTTTGAACACTGGATTACAATTGTTAATCTTCCATTAGCCGGCTTGAATCCCTTCAGAAACCATCTCTGCTGCTGTGCTGGCGGCTGTAATGGCCTCTCTGTGCTATCTGCACAATAAAATAAACTGTTAAAAGCCCGGGCAGTGGTGGTGGAGGAAATGCTGCGGAGGTGGTGGAATGGTGGTAGAATAGTGGAGAAACAATGGAAAGAATGCAAAGTGGCGGAGAAATGATTAACCGTGTAAAATCCCAACAATTAACTTTGGGAGAATTACAAAGGAAATCACCAAAAAACAAGGGATCGAAGCCTTGGATGTGGGACCCAACAGGTCAAATTTCAATCGGAGATCGGAGCGGGAGTCAATCGCAACACATATTTAAAAAGTTCTAATTGCGATTAGAGAGGTGGGGCGATTAAGCGATAGCCGTTGGATCTGGGGGAGAAATGGATGGTCAGAATTGAATCAGGCGATGGCAGAGAGGACTTGCAATTGCGATCAGGCATCGAGGCATGATTGAGCACTGGTCGTTGGATCTGGAGATCATATCAACGGTTCACGTTCAATCAGAGGGAGAGCACGATCGGAGATCGGGTGTTAGGACTTGCGATTGGGTCCATCGGAGGAATGGAGCGATTAGTGCAATGACCGTCAGATCTATGGGAAGAATCGACGGTGGATAAAGCGATCGGGGAATCACAATCGGGGGTCGGAAGGGAAGGCTTGCGATTAGCGAACGGGTGGGGGGTGCGCGATTGAGCGCTGGCCGTTAGATCTGGAGATCGGATCAACGGTTCACGTCCAATCGGAGGGAAAGCGCGATCGGGGGCTACAACATGAGCGTTGCGATTGCGATTGGGCGAGGGCCTGCGATTAGTGCTCCGCCGTCAGATCTCCATGATAGATCGACGGTGTTAAACGCATCGCGAGACTTAATGTGTTAAAACGATCGCATCGGAGATTTTCAATGTTACACAAGATTTTTATGTCTCCGCTCCGATTCTTCCGATTGCGATTAGCGCTTGGGACTTAAGCGCTTGGTCCCAGTGCACGGGCATGTGTGGGAAGTGGTTAAGGGGTTAGCGGAAAAGGGGCTAGGCCTTATAATAAGGTCAAAAGTGGGTTTTAAACCCATTTCAATGTAATTTGAAGGTTGGAGAAGGGTAACGATAGAAGAAGATAAGGGGAATAAGGGGAAAATTAGCCAAGAAAAATGTAAGGGAAGAATTTAAAGGGGATTTCGAAGAGATTTAGGGGGTAAGTGGGGAAATAGAAGGGGAGACAAAAGAGAAGTTGAGTGGGGGGTAAATAAGAGAGAAAAGGAGGCCTTTGGGCATTTCTTCTTCATAACAGAGAGGCTTTATAAGGGAAATCAGCAGAGGGGATTTCATCGAAGGACAAAAGGCACAAAGAGGCTTCAAGGATGATGTGTTTGCAAGGGAAATGCATTCCTTGAAGTCTCAACAACAATTCAGCCCCCTGTTTGCTTCTCAAAAATTTTATAGGGGGCTAACAACTCCCTTGATCATCAATCAATGGAGGCCCATACAAATGTAAATTCTCCACATTGACAACGGAATACATTTGCATATATGAAGGAAATTCAAGTTGAAATACATTATTACCAACCCGTTTAATAATATTGAATGGACCATAATGAATAGGCTTGAAATTTTTACATTCTCCTTGCATCCTTTATTTGCTTATGCGCAACCATACTTCATCTCCTTCTTGAAGTTTGTGATTAACTCTATGTTTTTCATGCCTCTCCTTGTACTTACTTGGACTCTTCTCAAGTTGTTCTTGAACTTGTTGATGACATTAGGGGAACTTTGAGGTCTAAAATGGTCCTCCTACGAAAAATGTACAACAAAAATAAACTTTATAAGAACCAATAGGATTCAAGTTGATTATGTCAACCATTGGGGATGATTCACCATTTTTGGAGTAAAAAAGGTAAAAATATTAAAAAAAATAAAATAATAAAACTTCTTTTTCAACTCATATTGTCAACTTATCTCTCTAATTGTTTACTCAAATTTCAAGCGGTAGTACTCGTTGGATGCAAATTTTAATTCCTCATCCAAGAAGTACCCATGTTTCATACTTTCGATCGACCATGCTACATGAAAATTGAGAAATACATGAAAAAACGTGTTTACAATCACGTTTTTAATGTATTTATCATTTTTCATGTAGAATTGTCCATTTAAAGTATGCAACATGGGTACTCCTTGGATGGGAAATCAAATTCTGCATCCAACGAGTATTCCCACTCAAAATTTGAGTGAACCCATATTGAGATAAATTTAAAATATGAGTTGATAAAAATAGTTTTTCCTATTTTCCCTCTAAAATTTTATGATGTAATCAAATCTTATTTTATTATTTCCACTATTATTTTATAATTTCCTTAGGAGGCCCATTTTAGACATCAAAATTCCCCTAATGATAATCTAAATTTTCTCAATAAACTTTCAAGCCTTGTCAATATCACTATGCCCATCAATTGCAACATCCTTCTCAAAGATGAAGTCTAATGGCGATTTCGGTAAATACCCAAAGAAGGCTTCAAAAGGTGAAGTATTTGTAGAGGAGTGCTTGGCCCAGTTGTAAGCGTGTTGAATGTAATGCAGTTGTTCATCCCAAAACTTGGGATGCTTGCTGCAATATCCTCCCAATAGATGCAAAACGGTTCTATTCACCACCTCGGTTTAGTCATCAGTTTGCGGATGAAAAGAAGTACTCTTTTTCAACTTTGTGTCCATCATCTTCCAAATATTGGACAAAAATTTCCCAACGAACCTAGAATCCATATCACTAACAATAAAAGTTGGCAAACCCAAATGAACCCATACATGTTGAAAATAAAGATTAGCAGTAATCGTTTTCTTACATGGCATAAGTATACACATTTTACTAAATCTATCCACAACTACATAAAGATAATCATGTTGTTCTTTTAACATAGGTAGACCTTCAACAAAGTCCATGGAGACACTCTCCCATGGCCTTGATGGTACTGGTAGTGGCGTGTACAACCCAAGCTTCCTATTTCTGGGCTTGCTTGTTGCACACATAGAACATTCTCTTATAAAACGTGACACACTATCTATCATGTGAGGCCAATAACAATACCTCTGTAGATGCGCCATTGTTTTTCTTGCCCCAAAGTGACCAGCAATAAGAGACGAATGAGCCTCTCTCATGACACTAAGTTTCTCTCCTTGTGGTATACACAAATTTCCCAAATAAAACAGAAACAAATTGTTATGCAAGTGATAATCATTTTCCTCAACTTGATTCCCTTCAATCATACTAGCATACACATCTTTAAAATCAACATTAGATGCATATTGTTCTATGTAACTCTCATGTACAATAGAATAATTTTTAAGCAAAGTAGAAGCACTTATAATTGGTCTTAAAATCATATCAGCATATTTATTGAAAAAACCTTTCTTGTACCTTATAACCAAGTGAAATTGTTGAAGAAATCCCATCCACCTGAAATTTCGTGATTGCTGCAATTTTGTTTGCGACTGTAAGTAATGTAGCCATTGGTGATAGGTATGAATAATTGACTCTTTACCCATCAAGTAGTGTTTCCACTTCTTTATTTTTTGTACCAACACATAAATCTCTTTGTCATATTTTGGATAATTGATTACAACAGCATTGAACATTTTAGAATGAAAAGCGATAGGCTTACCATGCTGCAAAAGTACTGTGCCCATGGCATAATCACTAGCATCGGTCTCTATCTCGAATGGCTATCTCAAATATGGTAATGCAAGGACTGGAGCTGAACTGATCTTTTCTTTTAAAGCTTCAAAAGCTTGCTTCTATTTTCCTCTCCCTTGGAAGCCTTTCTTCACACTTGTCACTGCATGCATAGGAGCTGCTATGGCAGAAAAGTTAGCAATAAACTTTCTCTAATACTGAACTGCGCCTAAAAAAATTCTTACCTCGGTTACATATTTGGGAGTGGGCCAATTCACAATGTATTCCACTTTATAAGGATCAATTTTCAATGCACCTCCTCCTAGAATGTGTCCCAAATAAACCAAACAATTTTTTCCAAATTCACACCTAGACATCTTAAGAAATAATTGCTCTTTCTTCAAGACATCAAGTACCCTATTTACATGCAAGACATGCTCTTCTCTTGTTTTGATGAAAATGAGTATATCATCTAAATACACAATCACAAAGTCATCAAGAAATGTACGCAAAACATTATCCATCACAAGCATGAAATTTTTCGATGCATTACACAAACCAAACGACATAACCAACCACTCAAAGAGTCCTTGTTTGGTTTTGATTGCAGTCTTCCATATGTCACTTTCTGAAATTATTACTTGATGATATCCACTTCGTAAATCTAACTTAGTTAAATACTTTTCTTCTTTCAGTTGATCTAACAAATCTTCTATCCTTGGGAGTGGATATTGATTCTTTACCGTTATCTTGTTCAAAGCTCTGAAGTCGACACACATGCGCCAAGTCCCATCTTTCTTCGAAATCAAGACTATAGGTGAACCGCATGGCGAAGTTATTGGCCTTATGATTCCCTTGTCCAAAAAGTCCTTGATTTGCCTATTTATTTCAACATTAACCATTATCGACATGCGATACATGCTGATGTTTGGAAGAGGACAATATTGTTGAAATTGAATCTTATGTTGAATCTCCCTTTTAGGAGGCAATCCTGTTGGCTCCTGAAACATCTCATGATGTGCATCAACTACATAATATAAATTTTATTTCAACTTAGGATCAAAATCTTCAAATTAATCATGATTAACATCAGCTTTAGGCTTAATCATTAGAAGAACAAAATTCTTACTTGAATTCACTAGCCTTTTTACTTGTCCATCATTTACCATTGTAATATTTGTCTTCTTGCGATATGCTCTAACAATGTACTCCTTGCAATATTTGAATAAATGGTATTTGTTCTCATGGCGATGGAAGATATCTTTCCTGTCATACACGTAAGGACTTCCCAACACCACACCTGTAATATCAAGCAGAACCACATCTAATTCAACCGTGTCAACAATATGTGTAGTTATTGCAAAGCGCAATATGCACTTCATTGAAACCTGTAAATTGGCATCCTTACAAATTCACCCAAGTGGATATTGTTTTAGATGTGGAATGGTCTCAAGATTAATTTTCTTGACCAAGTATTTATAGATTTAATTCGCTTGTGAACCATTGTTAAACAATGTATCAATCTTGGTATGTATGGATATTATCCTCACATGAAATAGTTCAATTCTCTCTTCTTCATTTGGAGCTTCTATGTGACAGTTTGAAGTACTAGTACTGGGTTTTGTTTCAATTTATTTCCCCTTCATGTTCTTCAATCCCATAACTATAATTTTAGTTTCATCACTTGAATCTTCTCCTAAGTCATGTTGAGTTCTAGCTGCATTTTTATGCTTCCATTTGTTATTGTTAAATTTGGTTCTCTTTTGAGGATGTAGTTTCCAACCATTTTTCTCTTCATGGAATTCTCTTGAAAAAATTTTACATACCACTTTATCTCCCTCTTTCTTGATAGATGAATTCTTTTTTCCTTTTCCTTTTGAGTTCTTCTCTTTGTTTTTCTGTAATATTCCTTTTTGGGGATTCTCAAGATTATATGTCAGAGATGGAATATAGAGGCATTTACTGGTTATGTCACCTCTAAAAGAGGGTGAGAACCAGAGGCTACCTGACCAACTGTATACTCCGCCTATATAACTTGCAATAATCCCTTTGAAGAATCTCAACAAGGTCTTCAATGAGAATGTTTTACAAGAAAATATGAGCAAGAATAGCACAGATCAGGGATGGGATCCCCTCATTCATGCTGTATGTGACATATATCTGCAATTTCAGCAGAAAAAAATAATTTTAAGCACATTAAATAGATCTCCCGGAATCAAGACTAGTTAGAAATCAGCCAAAGAGAGAGACTACTGCAACATGAAAACCCTAGCTACTAGAATTGCACAGATTTGACTGAAACTCAAAGGATGATAGCCAAATATCTGATACTTCAGTAATATTACATTAAATCAGATTTACATATGAGTTTATTTCCTTTACATCTGATTAAAAAAAGAACTAGGGCAAGATCCCTTCAGAAACTAGAGCTGCAACTAGAAATAAACTGTAGAAATACATAGACAACATTATTTTTCAGATGGTTCAGTTTCTATACATTAAATTTCAGATCTCTGACATATGTATGGATGAAAAATAAGATATAATAAATATCTAGAAGCTACAAGACTTTAAGAACAAGATCCAATTGGAATTACATCAAAATATTGCATGTTAAGCTGTAGATCTGAATTACAATATACTGTGCTGCAGAAAACCCAGAAATTTCTGAAGATAAATTTTATTGCTGAAATAGATCATATCTATAGATACATGGATCAGCAGCCCAATCCATGGATTACCAAGGGAAGGCAAGCCTAACACCAAGAGATCTTCCTCCCAACTGATAGCAAACTGAAACAAGCAAGCCCTCTCACAAAATAACGCAGTATGGAGCTGAAACTGCGCAGAGGGTGAAGGAGACTGAATACATGGACTGAAATTATAGATATGATACAAAATATAAATCATCTAACTCCTTGGAGGCTGAATAACACTCTCCAATAGAGAAATCCTCTGAAAAACAACTAGATCTAAGAATATCTAGAATGCCACTTGCTACAAAAGATAGCAGCTGCAAAACCCTCAATGGGCCAGCACTGGTCATGAAAGATAGAGCTTGGTCTCAAACCAGATAGTGGCCAACTTCAGCAAAAAACTCCTCCAATGATCCTCAAGGAAAGAGATGAAACTCATAAACAGGAATTCCAATCACAATCCTCCACTAAACAGCAGAGAATGGTATTTGTCTAAGCAGACAAATACTTCAGAAATATAATTCATCAACAACCTCTTCAAGTGTCTTCTCCTCCTTTTTATATCATGAGAGAGTCTTTACAAACCCTACACCACTTGGACGAGTTTTTCCTTTTCACATTAGAGGCTCCCTTCTATAACTGTGCAGTCCCTTTTGGAGATGCATTGAACCTAGACAGCGTAGTTGACTTGGTCAAGGTGGACCCAATCTTGGCTCAAAACCTCTTTCACACTTGCAAGTGATTATTTACATAGCCCTGATTTGCCTTTGTTCACATGGGCATTTATTTATTTATACTTATTAGGAGTTTTACATGTCCTCCTTTATTCATTTATTCATAAAACATAAATTAAACCAAAATTGAATGTCTCCTCTTAGCTAAGGCTAAGTAGGAACATTACAGTCCTCCCCCTCAAAATGTTTCTTGTCCTCAAGCAACTGGTAGGGTACGAGCTGTGTTTCTTCTCCTTCTCCATTAATGACACCATCAAGAATCAAGCTCTCATCATGAAGTAAGTGTTCACCAGGGCAATAAATCAAAAATGGCTCCTCCAGTGCTAGCATGATCGGTGCATAGTTTGCCCCTTCAGGAGTGTAAAACTCAACAGAAATAAACATGGGTGAACCAATGTCACGTATGAAACATGTATCATGAAGTACTAGATAAAGTTCCATCCCATGTGGTACATGTAAACTACTTAATTTTTTCCCATACATACCCATAAACAAAACCAATATGTCATCTATGTATGGTAACAAAATCACATAAAGGCAAACTGAAATTTGCTCATGAGGAGGTGGGTCACAATCCCACATAAGGTACCAGCGTAGGACACTCCTTGTTTTGAGTAGATCTGAATGTGATAGGTGGTACTCCCACCACATATTCGCTGCAGGGGTCACTTTAACATGGCTGAAAGTAAAGCCCTCATTAGGTGCCTTTGGAAAGCACCCATCATGATAAAAAATCTCCCTTTGCACCTCAAGGGAGTGGCCAACTTTGGAATTTTTATTGGCCCCATATTTGCCATTAGATCTACATGAAAAATTTCTCTTTGTAGGAGCCATGGCCTGCATTCATATGGTAAGAGAGTGTGCCAAATCATAAAAATAAACTTTCTCTATAAGATCAGATTTCTTACCATACAACCCTCCCACACTCATAGAGTTAGGCATGGGTTTTTCCCCTCTTTTGAGAGAAGAAAGAGATGGATGAAACGTTTTCTGCATATGATCCCTTGGTTGTCCCATCTCCACATAACTATTGCACTCTTGTAAGTGTTGTTTTAGTTCCTCCCAATCATAATGTTTATGTAGTTCTTCCTCCATCCCCTCCCAATCAAAACTCTTCAAGATTAGGGAGTATATTTTTCCTGATTGCATGTAGCTGGAAAGGAACTCCTTGTGTGATCTTTGTAGTATTTCTTGCTTAAGCTTGGAGGCTTGAGATAAGAATACTTTACCAAGATGATAGATGACCCCTTCATGGACCATATAGCCTCCTCCTTGCTTAATTCCATCTAATATCATCCCGATGTGCAGATCTTTGGAGTACTCCACAAGGAGTTGAGGCCTCCAATATGGATCTACAATTTTCAACAAGGAAAACATTGTAGATGCATCTATGGTGGTGCTTGCCTTGTTGCTTCTTGTTCCTTTGGCATGATGCATGCCAAAAAAATTTGTGGGAAGGCTGATCCTCCGCCTTGCTTCCTCCCACAGCGCTATGACTCTTTCTTCCATTGTTTCAGCACTTGGTGAAGCTTTCCCCATAGGATCTAATGGCACCCCAAGTCGCTTGCCATGCTGTAGGAATTTTTCTTGTAGATTTCTCATGAACATGAGGGAAGGAACTGTAAATTCCTTTCCCCCACTGCACAATTCCATATTTTTTGTGTGGGTATAGACATCAAGTGAAGGGAAGGTGTGCATGCCTTGAATAACTTGCTGCTTCCCACTCTTCAAGTCCACCCACTCCATCTGCAAGGCCCTCCAATCAGTGGTGACTTTTCCCAAAGTAATCAACCACTGGACACCCAAGATGAAGTTGGTGTCTTTGTTACAGGTCAAAATACCTCCTCATCAGCTTAGAGGAGAAGACAAATATGGAAGGAGTACAAAGACCTAAATTAAACCTATTTCTGCCAGGGTAATGCCTATCTATAACAACACAAGAGTGTTATAACGCAGCTAATCAGTGAATGGGCCACGTTAGTAGCTAGGGAAACTCTCTGTTTACACTGGAGGGAAGCGTTACCCTTGTATTAAGTTTGAATCAGGAAAAGCCCGCAGAGAATGATTTGAATCTTCGGCTTTCCCTCACAAGAGAGTCAGTTCACAAAAGAAACTGCAGAGCACCAGTTCATTATTGCTCATTGCTATAACAAGACTGAACTCCAAAGGAGGCAAAAGCATAGAGATTAAAGAAACATCTAATATTTTTTCATTCCAAACTAGTGGAAAGAGAAAGGCAACAATGGCTTTCTCCCTCTCCTATAAGAAGGAGTTGAAGGCTCTTAATTGAAGGTCGAAGGATTTCCAAAGGTTTTGGCATACTTGTGGAATAGAGAATAGTGTTATATTGTGAAGGCCAAGAGTCAAAGAGGTTCCTAGAGATCTTGTTGACTTGGACTTCTTCACTTGAGAGATAAAAGATATTGGGAGACTGAGGAGGGCTTGGTACAACCGACGGTTGTAATCCTCCTTCTTTCAAAATCAATAGAACTGTGTTCGTTTTGTCCATTCAATGCTTAATATTGCCATTATCATTTGAAAGTTTACATTGCATGATATGAATGGCTCATATGTGTATAATTTAGTAGTTCGTTATATATTGACTTGATTGATAGGATATATGTTACGTTAGAAATTACACGGGTGCTTTGACCGATTGCAGGACTAAGATTTGGAGCCAGTGAAGAAGGACTCTTGCTTCGCTGCTTAGTGCTCTCCAAGGGACTCCAAGATTGTCAAAGAGGTAATTATTTATCGCATTCTATCAAGTTATTTAAAGTTAATATGAACATGCTCATGCCATCTTTTTGAACAGCACAGCTAATATTACTTTCTGCCTCGGGCACCGAAAAGCCCTGAGAGGGATATTCGAAAACTAACAACCCAAGTAGTTTACCCTATAGCAGAATTGGTGACTCTACTGGGGACTTTCCCCATAGTTCCTAGACTATTTCTTCCTTCCTCTCTTCTTTCCTCTGTTCACAGACCCTTCCGACCATTTTTGATGCCCAGTAGACATATCAAATGCTCGCAGAGTTCAATCCTATTTCTGTTTGACCAACTAAAGAACTTTTCCCTGGCTAATGCTACCTCTGTAGGTTGTCCAGTGCGTTATAATGCTATATCTGCTTAAAAACAGTGCGTTAGTCGTTGTCTTTACTCACAGACAGAGCGTTACTCAACCAAAACCTTGTTGTTCACTGCTGTAATGGTGTTTTAGTTGCAGAGTTTTTTGGCCATCAGTACCTTTTGCTGACTGAATCCCTGTGCTTGTCTGCTAAGCTGGCATTTCTATTTGTTTCTCTTGTTTGAAAAGTTAGTGTCCGAAGCATTTACTTTTTAAGAGAATTATTATTATTATTATTATTATTTTTCTGCATCTAGCTGAGTTTATTCTGAAATTTCCAATTCATAGACTGTTTGAAAGAGGTAGATAGAAGTCCGAATCTTTAAAATTTGAACTGAACTATTTGAATGTTAGTGCATGGATGTTGAAAAGAAACCTCTCCCTGTAGAAACACTCTTCATCGATGTTAATATCTAGAGCATGTTTTGCATGTTTTCTTGAGTCAGAGTCTCATCATATTTCATACGTCCACTCCCCCTCCGCAAGACTAATAATCAAGTACACTAAGAATAAAGAGATAATAAAATAAATCACATTACTCTTTTTTGAGCTCACACAAACAGTAGTTCAGGCTAGGATCTTGGGTTAGGAACAGTGAGAAAACTACCCAAGATCTCAAAACTTGAAACTAGAGTCATTAACGAGCAACATCCTACTGCACTCATATTATCGGGATCGTTCCTTTACCGGAGCTCAGCGCGAGACAACAATTGGGTGCACAAGAAGGTAGCCCGCCTTCGACTGCATCCTGTGGGTGTGTTATATATTGGGGTTCCCTTCAGGGATGTCGAAACTAGATCGGGGATCTAGGTATTCTGCCCATATAGCACATTGTCCTTGACCGTGGACCCCCCTGATGATGTCTGTGAGTTGAGGTATCTTTAGTGGCCATAATTTTTAGGGACTTACACAAGGTGACTGGGACGGGCTGTCCTGGTACCTAAAATAGACGGACCCACTCTGTCTTCAGTCTTTAGGAGGGTACTCGTCTTCACGAGAGTGCTTACACCTATCCTCTGAGGTTCGGGCGAAGCTCTAGAGTGACCGTAACTGTACTTTCGACTAACCCTCTCTTTATACTATTGTGATACTAGATTTCATCACCAGCGAACGGTAGTACTCAGACAGGGCACCCTATTCTAGCTGCTTGCTGATTGATTTTAGAGAGTCTTTTTTTCTTTTGTAGGTGTGTGGTTACTGTCACTGAGACTTTATAATACATCATGATTTATTAAAATTTGTTAAAATTAAGTAGGTCATTGTGGTGTCCCCCGACCCATGCCATCTGTCTAGACGACAACAAGGTATACCTCCTCTAACTATTGAGGAAGAACTGAACCTTGGTGAACCCGTGCCTTCTACGGAAGAGCAGTCTCCACTGACTAATCTTGATTGTCACATAGCCTCATATCATCCGGAATTTCTGGAGGACCCTTTCACTGAAGGGGTTGTACCTCATTACAATCCTCTACTCACTGATCTGTTGGGGCCTATGATAATTCAGATTCCACCACGCCAAGATATGTCTTCGGCCACACCAACATCCATTTCACCACCAGCATCCACTGGGTCGATGCCAATGGCAACCATCCCAGGTTCGCCACCATCCTCCCCGCCAGTGGTCAGTTCTATGCCATCACTGGGTAACTCCAGTAGTCAACAGATACCTATTCCAAACCCTATGGTCATCACAACTGTCAGTAGCTTACCGAATCCTTCGGCATCTACTTCTACCGTGACCATGTTGGGACCCACGGTAGCTCCTCCCATGAGTATGACTACTTCGATACCTTTTAGCAACCCTTTCGGTTGGAACCCTTTGCTGAGTTTGAACCCTTTGGCCCCTATGCCAGGGGGCAGTGTCACCAGCACTCAGATAGCAGGGAACATTTCACTTCCTCTGCAATCCTTAGGACAAATAGGACAACCTATTGTTAATACTTTTCCCTTAAGTGGTTCAAATATAGGTGTAGGGTCTATGCTATTACCAAACTATGCAAGTAGTAGCATGCCTCTGGGAAACTCTATTGCATCCATTTGGACTAACCAACCCCAACCTCCATCTGGAATGGGAGGGCACTTTTATACCGGGGGCAACCAACAGCTTGCCCCGCAATACAACATGCCCTATGGACAGCAACAGTATGTCCCTACTCCTCCACCTATAGGAAGTTTTTACCAAAGTCCTACTTATCCTCTTGGTAACACATTGATGGGTGGACCCTATGGTTTAAATAGTCAGCCCATACTGCCTTGGTTAGATTCGGGGTCAAATCCACAATTGTCATTCTTGGCGGCTTTGGACATCCCCGATATCCATAAACTGACTAATGATCCCATAAATCACAACTCACTTTGGCCTCCAGTGCCGCATAAGATTCCTTCCGACATCCCGAAGTTCGACGGGAAACAAGGGGACGACCCAGCCGCACACATCACTACCTTTCACCTATGGTCTATATCCAATTCCATGGTACATGATAGTGTCCGACTTCGACTGTTTCCCCGCATGCTTACAGGAAATGCTGCCAAGTGGTACATTGAATTACCACGCGCCACCATCAATACATTTTGTGCTTTAGCAACGGAGTTTCTAAAGAACTTCCAACTACCAATTAGATTTGAGACCAGAACGGAACTATTAACTTCGCTCCACCAAGACACTGCCACCCACATCTCCGATCACATTCATGAATGGAGACATAGGAGGAGGTTAGTCAAAGCGCCAATTCCAGATCATCTCTTAGCCAATTGGTTTTGCAAGTCCCTCTTACCCCACATAGCTAAAGACATTGGCCTTTCTGGTGCGGTCAGAGAAGATCAATGCATTCGCCATGCCCAACATTTAGATTTAATCTATTCACAATTTGGCATGTTGTATGATTTTCTCCCCCATGCCCCTGGCAACCCAAATCCTCCGGCTACTCAGAAAACCGGAGCTCATGCCGATGGTCTCGTTGGCATGATCTCTGGCATAGCCACAAAGTAGTCTCGGAGGAAAGCCTCCCAGCCATCTTTGGCTGCCACTGCCCCTCACCAAACGACTACTCTTCCCACCGCTGAGGTAAATTCGGTGCAAACCTCACAAAAACCTAGCGGGAAAAATAAGAAGAACAAGAAAAATTCATCTTCTTCGGAAGAGCAGTCGGATAATCAGAATAACACTAATCAGAAAAACGCTACCAAAAATGACAAAGGGAAGGATAAACCCATGAAATTTCCTTGCAAAATCTATGCGGAGGACCACTTGACATACAAATTTCCTCGGCTGCAGGAATGCACCGATTTTATTGCCAACAAGGATTCTGGGCGAACACCTGCCGTTCTTCATAATCCTTTCCCTAATCAACAGCAGCAACATCAACACATGGTTGACAATCTGCCACAACCCCATCAACGGGGAAATGGTGGTTCATATCCTTCCGGCGAAGGACCATCTGCCATTTATGGCATTGAGAGTGTTGACCTTCAAACTCGAGCCAAGCTTTATGGAAACCCTACCATAGATGCTCAAGAACCTGGTACTAGTTCAAATCCACCACCGCCAAACGATTTGCATATCGAACGGCCCACTGCTGACCCCGTGATTCGTCCCCCCAAGGGGACACTTCGACGCACGACTCATAACACCTCTGCACATGCAGCCCAAAACTACAACATTGTAGAAGATTTGGCGTAGGCACCGTTAGCTATGTCTTCTCTCAAAGTATTACAAACCTGTCCAGCACAAAGGAAAGCCTTGCTTTCGGCCATTGGTGGAATAGACCCCCAGGATTCCATGCTAGCTATCTTTGATATGGAAAAATCTAAACCTCACCTCTCACACCAAATTGCATTTCAGGTGCAGGTTGTGTCAAAAGGGAGACCAATCCATCGCACTGTCATAGATGAATGTGCTTCGACCTACGTTATGTCTCAAGCTTGTTGGCTCAATTTAGGTTCTCCTACCCTCACTCCGCCATCGAATTCCCTAAAAGCTTTCGATGGCCACACTTTCCTCCCAAAAGGATACCTTGCTAGCTTTCCAACCATCACTATGAGTGGGAAAATGGTAAACGTGGACGTTGAAGTCGTAGAGCACCATCTAGACTATAATCTATTGCTTGGTCGCAGTTGGTCTTATGCCATGACTGCCATTGTGTCTTCAGTCTTCCGACTCATCCTATTTACATTGGATGGGAAAATAGTCACAGTGGATCATTTATCCTTCTGCACCCCTGATTATTCCACGTTTCCAAGTAGCACTGTACCCCTGATAGGAAGCTTTCTTGAATCTTACGTTAGTGTCGGTACCGATCTTCTAAAGGCATCTTCCCTACTGGGTTGTTTTCCTCTCCCTCCGCCATCGATCCCAAACACGGTTGCAATGATATCCACCACATTGGGTGGCTCTATCAACCCATGGATCATTCCGGAACCTTTAGACATTGATTCCTACGGAGATCAGATGCTGCTCTCACCAGCCGAGTTGGCTTACCAAGCCATCCAAAACGCATCTGAACCCTCCACTGCTATGGTTTCTACCAAAGGTACAAAACTCCCTCCCATCATTGTTCTCTCTAAGGATCTCCTCAACGAAGTCTTGCCTACAGACGAATCTATTCGAGAGATCATGTCTCTAGAAGAACGACCTTGGGGAGAGTTTCACCATCGCGCTTCGATGATTGACTCAGAGGCGATAAAAACTGAAATCCCATCTTTTGACCCACCTGAGATGGTTCCCTTCACTTACACGACTGTCCAAACCATCGAGTCAGAAGGGAACATGGGTAATCTTTCTAAGACAATGCTCATTGATATCTCGGTCAAAACGGGTATCGTGGAAAATATTCAGATTGGAGCCGATTGCAATCCAGGGGAAATTGCACGCTTCACATCCCTTTTTAAGGAATTCTGCGATGTGTTTGCTTGGTATTATGACGAAATTACCGGCATAGACCCTTCTATTGTCGAGCACGAAATCAGTATTTATGATAATGCCAAACCTGTTCGGCAACGTCTCAGACCTTTCCACCCGCGCAAAGCAGCCGCCATCAAGATTTAAGTAGAAAAAATTTTGAACGCTGGTTTCATATATCTTGTTCCTTTAATGGAATGGGTTTCCAATCCGGTTCTCGTTGATAAAAAACAAGGCACCATTAGAGTTTGCGTCAACTATCACGATCTGAATGCCGCTTGTCCCAAAGACAATTATCCTACACCATTCATTGACCAGATTCTAGACGATTGTGCCGGATGCGAATCCTTCTCATTCATGGATGGATTCTCGAGCTATAACCAGATTGCAATAAAAAAAGACAACCAGCATAAAACTGCTTTCATCTGTCCTTGGGGCACTTTTGCGTATCGAGCATTCTTTTTACGGTATTTTTCTTGCTCGTTAATCCGAAAAACCTCGAGTTCCCTTCTTTGGACTTGTTAAACTTATACGAATTTGACATCGAGAGTTATTTTTGTATGGTCTTTTTCTTTCTCGTTAATCCGAAAAACCTAGAGTTTTATCCTTCAGACTCGTTAAAATCGTGAAGAAGCACTGAGCTTTCTTTTTAGGAATCTTTTTCTCGCTCATAAAACTAAAAAAACCCCAAGTTTCCTTTGTCGGGCTCGTTAAACTACCACGACAAAAATAATGGAGCCATTATTTTCTCTTTTTCAAAGCTCTTTAAACTGAAAAAGTAACCGAGTTTTCTCCGCGTGACTCGTTAAAATTTCACGGAGGTAATCGAGTTTTCTCCGCGCGACTCGTTAAAATTTCACGGAGGGCACCGAGTTTTTCTTTTTTGGACTCATTAAAATTTCACAAAGAATACTGAGTTCACTCTGTCTCCTCGTACTCATAACAAAATGAGGTAGACGTCTATTGAACATAGATTTCTCACTTTTCCGGTTTCGATGGACTAAATTACGGAAAATGAACTATTTCGGGCTTACTATTATCCCTTTTTCGTGCCTGGTTATCAAGACATGACAAAGGTACCCCAATGGAGTTGTATTTTATGATATTTTTCAGACTCTCTAAACATGAAAAATTCACCGAGTTTACTCGTCTGGACTCGTTAAACCTAATCAGATGGGACGCAGAGTTGTCTTTTCTGACATTTTTCAGACTCTCTAAACATGAAAAATTCACCGAGTTTACTCATACGAACTCATTAAAAATTATCATATGAAGACACGGAGGTTGTCTTTCCTGACATTTTTCAGACTCTCTAAACATGAAAAATTCACCGAGTTTACTCGTCTGGACTCGCTAAACTTAATCAGACAGGGAAAAAATTGGACAAAATGGATACTACCTCTGTTACATTTTCAAAAAGGTCGATTTGGCAGCAAAATTCTTGAACATGACACTTCCCAAAAAACTCTTTTGCAGTTAGCCGAACCCTACCATGTATGAGTATTAGCCTTCATTTCCCAGTGTCCCTGCACCGATAAAATCCTAACACACTCTTTGGTGTTCATCAAGCTTCAGCTGCCTAGTACCCTGCTAGAGTGCCTTCTATTGTTCAAGCAGATCTCGCTATCTACTACTCATGTTATCAACCAAACCGCTCATTATGCCAGAAATTATTTGTCGTCCGACGTTCCCATTTACTCTTCATTATCTCAATCATAAAAAAAATCAATTGATTTTTGTTTCGTGTTGACTGATGTAGGATGCCTCAGTGCCTACCTTTCAATAGATCATTTCCTATCGAATTAAACACCTTATCTAGGAAGTTGATCCAGAAACCCATCAGTACCCGGATACTTGCAGACATCAGTGGCAGGTAGTCCTGTGTTTGATCAGGGGTCTTCATCATTGGCTCCTGGTCAAATGATTCTACGAGTGTTCAACTTCAACTCATTTTATTCACACTCGCTAGATTGTACTGTGCATCTTAGGGACCATCATCATTATCGGTGGCCACCTTCGCGTCTGTTAACAGTTTTCATTATCGACTGGTAATCAGAATATTTCTCACATGTTCGATGAAAACTCATTCATTCACATGTTGAGGAATATGCATTTTAAGTGAATCGGCGGTCAAGACCTTGGGGCAAAGGCTACATCATTAAATTTGTGTTTCCTTCCCCAAGTTGCGATATTTTTTATGGAGACAGCTTCTTCAGCCTGATCCTGTTATGATAGACACTTCCACATTGTGCCTATCGGTGGACAGATTCTTCATATCTCTATTCTATATAAATCATGTTTTTTAAGCTACTGAGCATGGGACATGCCCGACTCAAGGTAGATACTATATTTTCTGACATACGTTGTTGTTTCAGGTTTTCCTCAGTTTTTCAATCTCTTTATCTCTATACAAATTATAAATTATTTCGGCCATCGTCTTTGTCTTTGACCTTACACTTTAGGGGGCATCTGTTATAGGTCAAAATACCTACTCATCAGCTCAGAGGAGAAGACAAATATGGAAGGAGTACAAAGACCTAAATTAAACCTATTTCTGCCAGGGTAACGCCTATCTATAACAACACAAGAGCATTATAATGCAGCTAATCAGTGAATGGGCCGCGTTAGTGGCTAGGGAAACACTCTATTTACACTGGAGGGAAGCGTTACCCGTGTTTTAAGTTTGAATCGGGAAAAGCCTGCTAAGAATGATTTGAATCTCCGGCTTTCCCTCACAAGAGAGTAAGTTCACAAAAGAAACTGCAGAGCACCAGTTCATTATTGGTCATTGCTATAACAAGACTGAACTCCAAAGGAGGAAAAAGCATAGAGATTAAAGAAACATCTAAGATTTTTTCATTCCAAACTAGTGGAAAGAGAAAGGCAACAATGGCTTTCTCCCTCTCCTATAAGAAGGAGTTGAAGGCTCTTAATTGAAGGTCGAAGGATTGCTAAAGGTTTTTGCATACTTGTGGAATAGAGAATAGTGTTATATTGTGAAGGCCAAGAGTCAAAGAGGTTCCTAGAGAGCTTGTTGACTTGGAATTCTTCACTTGAGAGATAAAAGAGATTGGGAGACTGAGGAGGGCTTGGTACAACCGACGGTTGTAATCCTCCTTCTTTCAAAATCAATAGAACTGTGTTCGTTTTGTCCATTCAATGCTTAATATTGTCATTATTGTTTGAAAATTTACATAGCATGATATGAATGGCTCAGATGTGTATAATTTAGAAGTTCATTATATATTGACTTGATTGATAGGATATATGTTATGTTAGAAATTACACGGGTGCTTTGACTGATTGCAGGACCAAGATTTGGAGCCGGTGAAGAAGGACTCTTGTTTCGCTGCCTAGCGCTCTCCAAGGAACTCCAAGATTGTCAAAGAGGTAATTCTCTATCGCATTCCATCAAGTTATTTTAAGTTAATATGAACATGCTCATGCCATCTTTGTGAACAACACAACTAATCTTACTGTCTGCCTCGGGCACCGGAAAGCCCTGAGAGGGATATTCGAAAAATAACAACCCAAGCAGTTTACCCTATAGCAGTCTGGTATGTCCATGACAAATAAGTGGTCCCTCAAAGTGTAGGTCTCCATAGTCACAGAAAGTGAGGGAACATACTGCATGTACTTCATAGTTATTTCCCCCGAAACCAAAACAGAAAACCCATCAAAAGAATCAGTATAGATCCCTCTCCTCTGCACAAAGTGAGCATAAATAAATTTGTGGGTTGCCCCACTATCGATTAGAATAGATACTCTTTGGTCCATAACTAAACCCTGCACTCTAAGAGTCAAATATTTGGGCACTCCCCTCAAAGAAGCAAGAGTCCCACTCGTTGGAGAAAATGCTCCTTCTTCTTCTCTGGATGATGATCGATCCTCCTCCTCATCATCACCAGCACTATGACCTCTCCTAGGTCCATTACGACCCTCCTCCTCTTCATAATCAGAGAAGAATTCAATATAATGTTCTCTTCCAACAGCACATCTATGTCCTGACACCCATAGATATTGACAAGTGAAACATAATTTCTTCTTTCTCAACTCCCTCCAGAGATCATTGTCAAGAAGCTTTTTCTGTGAGCTCTCCTTGGGTGGAGCAGCTTTCCCTGCCTTCCCTTTAGAAGAGTGAGTGGCTTTTCTTGGGAAGGTTGCCTTTGCTCTTAGCAAGGCATCTTGGAGATCTCTTGTTCTTTCAATGGCATTATGCAGAGTGGTGGGTTTGGTAGACTTGACCAACCCATGCAAAGGTTCTTCCAAGCCATCTATGAACATATAGACTCTCCTTGCAATTGAAAGATCAGAAACCATTACATACAACCTCAAAAATTCAGAGATATAGGCTTTAGCATCTCCTGTCTACTTAAGCTTTGCCAAGCTTATGAAAGGGGCTTTTAGATCCTTCTGATCAAAACTTTCCACTAGTCTCCTAGTGACCTCAGCATAAGTGGACACATTGTTGTGCCCCAATGTATAAATTCAATGAAACCACCAGTTATGGGCTTCTCCATCAAAATGCAGCGCCACAATCTTAATGGCTTTTTCTTCAGGCACTTTATTCAGCTGGAAGTAGATGTCCAAATTTTCCACCCATGCTTTAGCTGAACAAGACGGTGATCCGTCAAAATTAGGCAAGAATAACCTGCCCATGGTGTGTTGCCTCCCATCAAGGAAACCTCCATCTCTATACTGCTGCAATGGCCTTCTCCGGTCCTTCAAATGGAATAAATATTGAAAGCTCAAGTTATCCTTGAACCTTTGACTTTGTGAATCATATTCTGCAAAGTAGCCTTCCAAAGAGGTTGAATCTTGAAGCCCTTCATTCTCTACAGCCAAGAAGGTAGGCATTTTATAGTGTTGTGATATATGTGGAGCTTGTGGCAAGCTCACCGGTGGAACGGTCCCAAACTGAGACATTTCAGAACTCTCTCCTTGAAGGAGTCTTCCAAGGGACTCCCTCATCCTATCTATCATAATCTCCTTTATCTCCTTGGATATATCTTGCATGGTTTCCAAGAGAGTTTTTGCAAACTCTTCTGCCTCCTTATATTTATCACTCAACTCAGGGGCTTTCCCCTTGTCTTGACCCTTGTCAAGGTCAACAGTAGTATAGTCATACTTTTTATGACTTCTATTCTGGTATCTCCTCTCCCTCTCAGAAATAGGATCTTCATCTTTGGAATGTAGCATGACTGTGGCTCCAATGCTAGCACAGGCTGCGCCAAGAGTGGAGCTCTGATACCACTGTAATATTCCTTCTTGGGGATTATCAAGATTCTATGTCAGAGATGGAATATAGAGGAATTTATTGGTTATGTCACCTCTGAAAATAGGGTGAGAACCAGAGGCGACTTGGCCAACTATAGACTCTGCCTATAGAACTTGGAATAATCCCTTTGAGGAATCTCAACAAGGTCTTCAATGAGAACACTGTACAAGAAAATTAGAGCAATAATAACGTATATTAGGGCTAGGATCCCCTCATTCACGTTTTATGTGACATATATATAAAATTTTAGTAGAAAAAAATAATTTTAAGCACATTAAACAGATCTCCCAGAATCAAGACTAGTTAGAAATTAGCCAAAGAGAGAGACTGCTGCAACATGAAAACCCCAGCTACTAGAATTGCGTAGATTTTACTGAAACTAAAAGGAGGACAGCCAAAGATATGATAATTAATTAATATGATAGTAAATCAGATTTACATATGATTTTTTTTCCTTTAAAACTGATTACAAAAAGAACTAGGGCAAGATCCCTTCAGAAATTAGAGTTGCAACTAGAAATAAACTGCAGAAATACATAGACAACGTTATTTTTCAGATGGTTCAGCTGTTGTAAATTAAATTTCATATATCTGAAATATGTATGGATGAAACATAAGATCTAATACAGATATGGAAGCTACAAGACTTTAATAAAAAGATCCAATTGGAATTACATCAAAATATTGCATATCAAGCTGTAGATCTGAATTACAATATATTGTACTGCAGAAAACCCAGAAATTTATCAAGATAAATTTTATTGCTGAAATAGATTAGATCTATAGAGACATGGATCAGCAACCCAATCCATGAATTAACAAGGTAAGGAAATCCTAACACCAAGAGATCTTCCTCCCAACTAATAGCAAACTAAAACAAGCAAGCCCTCTCACAGAATAACGCAATATGGAGCAGAAATTGCGCAGAGGGTGAAGGAGAATGAATACATGGACTGAAATTACATATATGATACAAAATATAAATCAGCTAACTCCTTGGAGGCTGAATAACACTCTCCAATAGAGAAATCCTCTCAAAAACAACTAGATCTAAGCAGATCTAGAATGCCACTTGCTACAAAAGATAACAGTTGCAAAACCCTCAATGGGCCAGCGCTACTCATGAAATATAGAGCTTGGTCTAAAAATATATAGTGGCCAACTTCAGCAAATAAATCCTCCAATAATCCTCAAGGGAAGAGATGAAACTGCTAAACAGGAATTCCAATCACAATCCTCCACTAAACAGCAGAGAATGGTATTTGTCTAAGAAGAAAAATACTTTAGAAATATAATTCATCAACAACCTCTTCAAGTGTCTTCTCCTCCTTTTTATAGCATGAGAGATTCTTTTCAAACCCTAAAAAACTTGGACGATTTGGTCCTTTTCACATTAGAGGGTCCCTTCTAGAACTGTGCAGTCCCTTTTGGAGATGCATTGAACCTAGACAGCGCAGTTGACTTGGTCAAGGTTGACCCAATCTTGGCATAAAACCTCTTTCACACCTGCAAGTGATTATTTACATAGCCCTGATTTGCCTTTGTTCACATGGGCATTGATTTATTTAGACTTATTAGGAGTTATACATGTCCTCCTTTATTCATTTATTCATAAAACATAAATTAAACCAAAATTGAATGTCTCCTCTTAGCTAACGCTAAGTAGGAACATTACATTTTCCCCTTAAAAGGTTTGTTTATACCCTCTTCAAAAGTATTTTTCCCTCTAGCTTCTAAATGTGTAGCTTGAACACATACCTCATCTAGGCTTGTAGGATTAAACATGAGGATAGTATGTCTAACGTAACTATGTAAGACCCCTATGTACTTGATCAAAGTATCTTGACTCTGCAAATATACCCCTAGTAAGAGAGCGCTTCTCCTAAATTCTTGTGTGTAGTCTTGTACATTTTGTCCTTTCAATTGTCTAAAATTTTTCCAGTTCATTATGGCTTTCTACATGTGAGCTAATGGATAAAATTTTTGTTTTATTGCGGTAATGAAATGAATCCATGATAGAGTAATCTTACCATGTTTTTTGATCTCCTCCTTTTTCTTGGCTTCCCACCAAAAAGAGTTGCACCTTCCATCCTCAATGAAGCTAGTTGGATTTTGGTGTCATCATCATGAAGGTTCTGAATTCTCAAATAAACCTCCAATTGCCTAATCCAATTATCAATATTTTCTGCATTGACTTCACCATTAAACATTTGCAATTCAAAATTAACATCAAGTTTTAGAAAAGGAATTTTACCATTGTTCTTTGACTTGTGTGACTTGTGTATTGAAGATGAATTAGAGGATGACAATGATGAGGGTGAGGATGGGGACTCTACACTGCCTCCATTTCCTCCATTTCCCTTCTTTGATTTTTCTTCATCATTGTGACCTCCTGATGATCCCTGAACTTTCTTGTGAAGTTTGGATCCTTCTCCTTCTTTTCTTTAATTCCTTTGTTGATAAAGGAATCTCACCATTTCAGTCATGTTAAGGAATGTTTTCTTTAACACTCTTTCTTCCTCTTTGGGATCCACCTCTTCATGGGTTTCTTCTTCTCCTAGAGGCATGCTTGATGTTGCTTCTGCTTCTCTTGGAGGTAAACTAGGTTGTGGAGAATGTGGAAAACTTTCCCTCCTTTGTTGTGGCTCACTTTGAGAAACTCTTGCTTCCACCAATTTTCCTTCTCCTCTCTTAAGCTTGAGCCTAGTAAGCATGAAAACCCTTGCAAACAACTAAAAAATCCTTGCACATAAAAACACCAAAGATAAAACTCTAGCTTTGATACCAACTTGATCTGAAAGGAGTGTATTAGTTCTGCTCTGCTAAGTGTCCTTTCGGTTAAATAAACATGTCCAAATTGTCTTCATAAGTTTTCTTAAGTTATGAGAGTTTTAACCATGAAAATTAGATGAATTAGTGAACTTTAAGCATTTAAATAAGCCTTAAAAACACTAAACAATAATGCATAACAGAGAAAAGCATTCACAAGTGAGTTTTACACAGTATTCATGATGAAGCAGCTCACCCCTTTTGGGCTACATCTGCTGGTCCAGCTCCTAATGGCATGTCCCTCTTTGTCATTATGCTCAAAATTGTAAATTACATATGTTTGCGTGCCTCTAATGGTTGTTTTCTCTACACCAATGGCTCCATAATTCTCAAATTAGTCTAGGTAGACTCCTTTTTCACCAAAATTGACCGAAAATTGACCTCCCAATGCATTTTTCCCAATGAAAGCTAGAAAAGCTCCACTAAATGTGGAGAATGGGAAATTAGCTGTAGTTAAATTTAATAAATCCCTTAAAAATAGGGGCACGCTCCAAATAAGGTCGGACGGTTTAACTCAGCATTAAATGTGAGTGGAGGGGTGGTCACATGCCACCCCTGCCGTAACTTTCACGCTAACCATTTGAATCCCGCCGAATACGTCGGAACCAAGAGTAATGGTTCCACAACATTAAACCATCACATTAAACATTGAAAACCCACCATGTGAACAAATTTTGCAAAACTCGCCGGCGGTTATGGTTATACAATCGTCCAAATGAACCATTACCAAACTCCACCATGTGAATGACTTCGCCATTAGGTTTAATTTTATGTTGCAGTTAACATGGAGGCCATCGTTCTGGTGCTAGGGCCAAATGCAAGGGTGGGCTGGCCTCCCCAGCCCTCAACGCGTAAATATTTAAACTTGAAATACAACTTCACATTATAATAGGTTAAGAACTTTCATGTAGGCAGATTGGTAAATGGAATTTGATGCAGACATGAGGTTCCGGGGTCGACCCATGTCGAATCCACATAAATATTGTCACACACTCTTGAGGACACGTAGCAACCTCTATGCTGGCCACATGTCACTCATCCATTGGCTCCCACATAAACACATCAATGGTCCAAATCAACTTCGTACCATCAACATCCAATGACCCAGATTGAGCCACGTGGCACCATCTTATTAGGTATGGAGAAAAAAAAAATATTCCAAGTATATTCTTATGATTGTACCTGCATGCTGACTAGGCATCCAGTCACCAAAAGTTTGCTATTTGGGAAAACGAACAGAATTTGATATCTTCCTCATACGACGTCAGTTTAGCGAACCTTTCACGGCGCCAGAGTTGCAACGATGAGACCTTTCCAGTTGCTTAGGTTCAGACCTATTTCGAGCACTTTCATTTTTGAGCATAAGGCATGATATCCTAATCACTTTGTGACTAAGACTAATCTTGTCATTATTTGATTTTTGATTTTTGATTATTTATTCCAATGCCTTGGATTTGTTGGTGTAGTTTTGAAGAGTTTTTCCCTTTTTTACTTGCTTTGATAGTGAAACTATTTCATCTTCCAATGCTTCTCTTTCCTTGTTGAATTCCTTTAATTATTCCCTAAGAGATTCTTCAACTCGTTTGTATTATTCAACCTTGATTTTAAGATTTAGGACATGTTCCCTTTCTATCTTTAATTCATCTTCAAGAGTGTTGACATGCCTCTTCTCAACCTTGAGATTTTTAATAATCGTAATCACTTTGTTTTGAGATTAAACCTCAGTCATCTCTTCTTCTTTGTCAGTTGCTTCTTGCTTATAATTCTTGTCCATAAACAACACTCTTCCATTCATTTCTTCTTCATTATCACTATCTTCATCAGATGAGGAGTTATCTTCTTTGGAGAAGAAAATATTCTTAAACCATTTCTTCTTGCATTTCTTTTTGAACTTCCTCATACCTTTATTTCCTTTCATAACAACTTCATTTTTTTGAGGATACTTGGCTGAAAAATTCCCAACCTCACCACAATTGAAACATATCAATGGAATTTAACCTTTGAATTTCATCATACCTATTCTCATTTTTCGCATGAAGTAGGTGGTGAGCCTTGGTATTGCACCAAGAGTGTTGCAACTCCCAGGGGTTGTTGCCCTACTTTACTTTATCAACCTGGGGTTTGTAAAAACTTGGAGGTGAAAGTACTATATACACAACAACTGCATTCTACTCATGTCATCCTCTTCCGCTCTATGAAAGGGAGCTACTTCTATGGTTTCTCAGTGAAGTCTGTCACACTTTCATGAAACTAAACTAAACTGCAGAAAGGAAATGAAAGAAAGAAAACTAAATTAAATTTCTAAAAATAAATTATAGGAAAGGAAACTAATATAACTTGCTGAAAACAAATGGAAAAAAAGAAACTGATTTAAATTTGCAGAAAGGAAATGATGGAAAGGAAACTAATTTAACTTGATGAAAATAAATGGCAGAAAGGAAACTAATTTAAACCACAATTAACTTCATGAATTGGCTAAATACACCCTAATTATCTTATGTTTTATCTACCGTGCTTCTATCCATGCAAATATCCATGAATTATTTCTAATTTAAAAAGTGTTAATTTCATTTTGGAGGGAAAGGGGGAAAAGGTGCTAATGGAAGGCTTAACACATGTGACAAGGCTTAGAGGTGAAAATAGGGGTTTAGAATTCATTAAACCTTGTGATATCGCAAAAAATATTTGGATAGGGAGGCTTTGAAAAGTGTGATGGCGGAATTGCAATGGGAGGATGGAAGTGCGATATGCAATATGCAATATGTTGTGTAACCAGCTCCAAAGAGAGAAGAAAAGAGATATTCACGCCTTAGAAATGAGCCACTTCGAGGGGGCAACCTCCAATACATTACATGAATGAACAATTCTTGGATGATACAATTTACAAAACCTCCTTTCTATATATAGAAGTCCATGGGGCCATAATGTAATCCTAGTGGGCCACAATGTAATCCTAGCCGACCTAGCAATAATAATTTAAGGGCACAATAATAACAAAATGGGGGTTACAAGGGTACAATAATAACAATAAGGGGGGCTACACTAACATAATAAGGGGATACACTATTAATATAGGGACTTAACATGCCCCTCTCCTTCAAACAAGTGTTGTCCTCAACGCTTGATTATTTCTTGATGCTTTTGTATAAAATTCTCATCCTCCCATGTGAAATCTTCTATAGGAAAGTTCTTCCACTTGCTGAGATACTCTAAAATTTACTTGTCGAGTTATTGTTTCTATGACTGCTTCATAACTTCTTTCGATGTCATGTTGATCTTCTGATTGTTTCATTAGATTCTGCACCAAAGTTGGGTTATCCGTTGAGAGTTGGAGAACTTGTTGTTGATGCTTGATGTGATCTTCCACTAATTTATCATCCATATTTTCTATTATTTGATCCTTCAAACCATCCAACTTAGCCTCCATTTCTGCTTTTAAACCATCTATTTCATCTTCAATTGCTCTTCGTAAGATCGAAACTTGTTGCACTTGGTACCGTAATTTTGATATCTCATACTGTAACTCTTCCTCTTCATGCGTCATAGTATATATTTTTGAGGGATTAATGGGTATGGAATTATTTTTAGGAGGCATTTCAAAACCCAATACTAAAATATATGCTCAATAGGCCCTTGGAATCAATTCAAATTGATTCTTCAAACAAGACTTATGCAATTCGGAAAACAAAACACACCTTTTACTTGCTTTAAGGAGCTCGATATTGAAATTGAATTATCTCTGTAATTGAAAATCTTCAATATCTAAAATTCAGCCCTGTCGTAGCCCTATGAAGCTTCTTTCAAATGCCACAGGTATGACCTGATTTGGATTCTCCAAGACAAATTTGTGTCCAATCTCCCACAATGACCTAATTTTGGACTGTTTCAGTAGAGCGAACTTGTACGACTTGCCACGTGTCACTGTTTTGTTCTTTGTCTCTGAAATTGATATACAAGAAACTATAGGCCGTGTACTTGTGACCACTTTTGACGGCACTCCAATCCAATCTCCATAGAGAGAGTTATTGAACTTTTCCCACGATCACCTCTTTGAGATGAAATTCAGGAGCCTGAAAAAGCACTACCTTCCACAGATCATATCTCCAAAAATGTTGCGAACAAAGCTCTGAAATTTTTTTCCAAATTTCCTTAGGATTTCAGCTTCGCACCATATGAATTTCAGATTCTGAACCTTCGTAGAAAAATTTTTATAGGGAAAATTCCACGATGACCTGTTTAGGAGCTTGAAAAAAGGCCTAACTTCCACAGATGATATCTCTGAAAATATTGCGAACCAAGCTCTGAAATTTTTAGAAAATCTTCCTCAGGATTTCAGCTTCGCACCTTAGAAATTTCAGCTTCTGAAAATTCGTAGAAACAACGTTATAGCGAAAATGCTACGATGACCTGTTTGGAGCAGCGAAACCCTAGAATCCCAAGCTCTGATACCAAATGTTGTGTAACCAGCTCCAAAGAGAGAAGAAAAGAGATATTCACGCCTTAGAAATGAGCCACTTCGAGGGGGCAACCTCCAATACATTACATGAGTGAACAATTCTTGGATGATACAAATGAACAAAACCTCCTTCTATATATAGGAGTCCATGGGGCCATAATATAATCCTAGTGGGGCCACAATGTAATCCTAGCCGACCTAACAATAATAATTTAAGGGCACAATAATAACAATATGGGGGTTACAGGGGTACAATAATAACAATAAGGGGGGCTACACTAACATAATAAGGGGATACACTATTAATATAGGGACTTAACACAATATCGCAATTCGCAATATTGCAAAGCTCGAGGAGCGATGAAAGTGATGTTTGGGAGCAGGAGCGAAATGCGATGGGACATGATTTTCGATTATAATGGGTGATGAAAATGCGAGATGAGATATGCGATATCGCAGTTTCAGGACTGCAAAGCTTGAGATTAGAATAAGTGTTATTCGGTAGCGGGAGAGAAACGTGAAATGTGACAGGACAGAAACTGCGAAATGTGAAATGAGATGGGATAGAAATTGTGAAATGAAAAATACGATGGGATGACAGGGTGGTAGGGTAAGTGGTAGAGTGCTTTAATAATATCACAATCGGTGGAAAAGAGTGTTAAGTATTAATGGAGATCGGATAGAGATTGCGATTTACAATGGAGCGAAAGGGAAATGTGGTAAGTACAAAGGAAAGCGTAAAGGGGTTTCCAATGTTTTGAAGATATTTAATAATATATATGGTGAAGGTAAGGTGCAAAGGAATATCGAAATTAGGGTCTGGAAGTGGAATGTGTTAATAAGGACCAAATGGGAAATGTGATTTTGATTTGTGGTAAGTCTTAAAGGGAAAAAGGAAAGGTTGATTTCTAAAGGGTTCTTTGAATAATTTCGTAATGATCGATAAAGGTAATGTGAAAGGGAAAAATGTAGAGATGCTAATGAACAAAAAAGGAAGGAGATGGAGAATCCTGCGAGATGCAAAATGCGATAGTAGGAATTTCGAGGAGAAAAGGCAGAGGTCAAAATTTTAATGTTTTTGTGAATAAAAATGGTGTGGTAGCTGATAAGAAGAGAAAAAGGATGGAGGTAGAGGCGCAACATCAAGGTTCGGAAGAATAACACATAGATGGAGAGGAATTGTAAAATTAAGTGAAATAGATTAATGAACTTCTCTAGAACAGTTAATACTTATTTCGACAATCAAACTTGTTGATTCATGCATGAAAATAGACAAAATTCGTGATAAAAACAATGAACGAAAGACTCGGACTACTAATGAAATTTCTTCCCTAAACTCAGAGGTAGTGAACAGAAATTAATTTTTGGCCTATAGGAAGTTCTGACCTACTCGAAATCTATTGAAAAAGATGAGAGGGGGAGGCTCGATCCATAGATTTTGGAGTTTTCCTTTATTCTATTACTCTCATAAGAAAATGAAGAACTCCAACAACAAACTGAAATAAAAACTAAACAATAATGAAACTATCAGAAGAAGATCTAACTAAATGGAAGAAGAAAACCCAATTAAATGTCAAAAATAAAACTAGCTAAATGACATAAAGGAAAGAATGATAACAGCAGAGAAGGTGAGGCACATGGGTTGGGCCCTAACCCATGAGCCCAACTCTCTAGAACTAGATCAATAAAATAACATCTGACTACTCATTGCATTAAAAAATACAATCTTATTACATCCCAAAGGTCTTAAATAGAAAAATCCTAATAGAATGGAAAAGAATGGCATAGGATGGAATGGAATGAAAATGGAATGGAAATGGAATCAACGCTAATTAGCTCTTGATAAGATTTATTTATTCTAAATGGAAACTACCAACATCTTCCTAAAAAATAGTCATTGAGTCCACTTTGAATCCAAGTAAACCATAGATTGAGTGCACTTCATCTTCAGTTTGCTTGGCTGCCTTTGATAGTTAAGGAGGGTGGACAACCCCCTTGAATTTCTCCAAGATTTCTCCATAATTTCCTGACATTGTGGTCATTTATTCTTCAAACTTTATCTTCCAGTGGCAAGGAGAAAGTCCCTAAATTATCTCCTTCTCCAAATCCACATAATCTGCCCAATATTCTCACAATATTCTACAAAAATAACCAATATTAGGTACAAATATGCAATTACCTTTAAACATTCCTAAGAACATATTAAAGCATAAGAAAAAATTATTAAGTGCAGAAGGAGAGATTTATTATATATTTTCATGTACATATGGAAGGTAGATGGGCCTTAATTTATTTCTAATTTAGAGGCCCATCATCACCCCCCTAATTAAACTTTTGCTCATCCTCTGAGCAACCTATTCATCCTCCTTGTATTATCATTCTTTCTGCATGCTAGCTTATTTCGTCTTCTATTTATTGGCCCATGCATTGCTCCCCCTGCTAATATTATTGCTATTATTCTTACATTTCTTCTCATAGGTGCTTCATGGAGGTCCTCATATTCCTTAAGAAAATATGTTTCGCATGCCAAGAGGTGGTGGATCCACCTTTCATTTTTTTTTTTTTCTGTTTTTTTTTTTTTAATTGAATGCAGAATAAAATCACAGTTCTTTTTCTGTGAACTGAGTTCACCGTTGGTTACCCCTTTGGCACTCCTTGTCTTCCATTACATGAACTTCTTACTACCCCCTTTCTCAAGTCCTTTTTACTTTTGTCTTGTTCCTCTTCTTGGTGGAAAAAGTGAGGCTAGTTGCTAGATAAGGCTGAGGTTGCCCTGCTATTGATTTTAGTTGTAGAAAAACTTTCCTTCTCACAGTTTTTGATATTTTCGTAAGCTAAAATAGATTCAAATAAGGGGTTATATGATTTCATACCTGAGCCTTGTTGAGAATTTGGAGGGATAGAGGTTAATACAAATTCTCTTCTTGATAATTACTTGTGAGCTTACTTATTTTACTTATGTCTTCTCTTCTTAGCTTATTATGTCTTTCATCAAGTCAAGTACCAAAACACAAGAGACACATATGTAGGCTCTTCAAGCTAGGGCCCAAACCTCTCCCTCTTGGAGAGGAAAACCCACAAGGAATTATTCTTATAGAATTTCAGATAAAAAGTACCATGACCATGACACATACTCTTGACCTTTGTATGCCTTCAAGACCTTTTCACTACTTCTTCATTGACTCCTTGACCTGATCCTTCTTTCCTACACTGTGCTACACCGTTCTGCACCTATCTGTACTAATATTAGAGAGCTCAGTCTCTACTTTTTTTCTTCCTTCTTTGACTGTATGATATCCTTGCTTGTTATATCAACATTGTGTTATAGACTATATTACCTTGTGCCTTTACTTAACCTTACTGACTGTACATAATTTTCTTATTCCTTTCAGTGAGCATTCCACACTATACTATAGTGATGCCCCTTACACAACCTTGTTCTCACACTTTACCACAGTCCCTTCTCACATTTATAGCAAACCCTTCTCGCACCTTAACACTGTCCCTTATCACACTTTAACACATTCATATGTGACTGAAGTTGTTCCTGAAATCTTGTCCGCAAATCTCAGACCTGTTTTCACACTTACCACAGTCCTTTCTTCATACTTGAACACATTCTTTATTTCGCACTTGCTGATGCATATGCCCATAGATATCTCAGACTTTTCTGAAGTTTCTCCTGCAACATTTTATCGGAATCTTCATATTTATGTGAGCTCTGTTTCTGTGCAGTTTAGTGGGGTTTATATAGTTGTTATAAACTATATAAACAATTATAGTTGTCTGAATTGGATTATGTTCTGTGCAGTTTAGTGGGGTTTATATAGTTGTTTCCCCCTATATTAAGCCGACATGTTCTGTTAGGTCCCTATATTACTAGTATAGTCCCTTATTGTTGTTAGTGTATCCCCCTTATTGTTATTATTGTGCCCTTAAATTATTATTGTTAGGTCAGCTAGGATTACGTTGTGCCCCACTAGGATTACACTATGGCCCTATGGACTCCTATATATAGAAAGGAGGTTTTGTAATTTGTACAATCCAAGAATTGTTCATTCATGTAATGTATTGGAGGTTGCCCCCTCGAAGTGGCTTATTTCTAAGGCATTGATATCTCTTTTCTTCTATTTCTGGAGCTGTTTTCACAACATTTGGTATCAGAGCTTTGGATTCTAGGATTTCTCTGCCCCAAACCGGTCATCGTGGCATTTTCGCTATAAATGTTTTTCTACGAAGGTTCAGAATCTAAAATTTTGAAATTGCAAAGCTGAAATCCTGAGGAACATTGTCACAAAATTTTAGATCTTGGTTCACAATATTTTTGGAGATATGATTTGTGGAAGTTAGGGCTTTTTGCAGGCTCCTAAATTTAACATAAACAGGTCATCAGGGCATTTGTGCTATAACGTTTGTTTTACGAAGTTTCAGAAGCTGAAATTTTTAGAGAGAGAAGCCGAAATCCTAAGGAACATTGTTAAAATATTTTAGAGCTTTGTTCGAAATATTTTTGGATATATGATCTATGTAAGTTAGGTCTTGTTCAGGCTCTCGAATTTCATCTCAAAGAGGTTATTGTGGGAAAACCTTCATAACTCTCTCTCTGAGCATCGGATTGGAATTCCGTAAAAATTGGCCACAAGTACACAGACTATAGTTTTGTGTCTATAAATTGCAGAGTCAAAGGAGAAAACAGTGAAACCTGGTGAGTCATACAAGTTCACTATACTGAACCAGTCCATAATTGGGTCACTATGGGAGATTGGACATAACTTTTCCTTGAAGAATCCAAATCAGGTCAGACCCATGGCATTCAAAAGAAGATTCAGAGGGTGACTTCAGAGCCAAATTTCAGATATTGAAGATCCTAAATCACAGAGATAATTCAGTTTCAATATCAAGCTCCTCAAAATCAAGAAAAATGTGTGTATTTTGTTTTCAAATTGCATAAGTCTTGTTTGAAAAATCAATTCTAGTTAATTCCAAAGGCCTATTGAGAATATCTATCAGTATTGGGTTCTAAAATGCCTCCTAAAAAGAATTCAACACCCATTAAGCCTTCATAAGGCTCTACTATGACTCAAGAAGATGAAGAAATGCAACATGAGATATCAAAAGTCCATGAGCAAGTGCACCAAATTTCGCTATTGCAAAGAGCAACAAAAAATGAAATGGATGGTTTGAAAAAAGGTGTGGAAGATAAGATGAATGGTTTAGAAGCTAAGATGGATGGCATGGAAGTTGGCATGGAAGCTAAGATGTGTTATTCATCAGTATTTTTACCTGTTTTGATGACTATATTCCTTGGCTAATTTGTATAGAAGCTAATCTAAATCTGTCAATTTGTCATCTAGAAAACACCTCAAAAAAAAATTTGTTTTCCTACCCCTCTCCTTCAGCCTATAATGAGAAAAACCATTCATTTTTCCTACCTATCACAATTCAACAAAGCCTCCCTGTCTATATCTATTATAATTTTGTCTCTCTACGATCAAAATCCTTTGTTTTTCATGCAACTCATTGTCCAGCATTTAACAAAGTGTCTACCCCTCTCTCACTGATCACTTTTTCATGTTATAACCTACTCCTTTTAGAAGCCATCAAAATCCATGAAAACCAAAGTATGTAGGTCTCGGTGGGTAATTGTTTGAAATTCCTTGGCGAGACTGTTTTGAGCTAAAAACCCTATCTTCAACATCAGTCAGCCATCATGTCTTGTTATTTGCCAAAGAAAAACACTTGTCTATCCCTAGGTCACGCACCATCAAAGAGGTCACTTTGTTTTGTTTCCAACAAGTCTGAGGAATGTTCAAATTAGGAAAAGAGAAGGAGTCTTCCCTATCTAAAGAAATAAAATTAGATCAGGCATGATTCCCATGAAACATCAAAGAAGCCCTCCAAACTTCAAAAGCATCTATTTTTACATCTCTGCAGGGATGTACTGATTGATGACACTAAACAAAGTATGAGCAAAAGAGCACCTCAGGAGAAATTTTCATTTTGTGTTAGTTCACTATCAAAATAAGAGAAAAATGAAGATTGTGGCCAACCCTCCAAATCAGCCTTGTACAACCAACAGTGACAGTATTTGACATAAAAGAGCTTTAAAGAAAATTAGGCATCATAGTGAAAGTATAGAAAGGAAAGCTGCTTCCTATACCTTACCATGCACCTAGGCTTTGAAAGGAAGTCAAGGGCAAGTTCACTACACCTTATGAAAACACAATCAAGGGAAGGAGTTGTTTCAAGGATGCATAGCAGTGAGCGCTCACCATTTACAAACAATATTATTTACTCCCGAATATTCACAGTAATTTTATGAAAAAGGGATTTCCAGAGAAGAAAGGGCACCCCTCACACTCCTAAAGAAGCCTCCCTTGAATGACAAGCACATGATATCTTTTGAATGATAAACATAGTTTGTCTAAAGAGCCACAAATAGTTTGTTCACGGAAATTTTTCATTTGGTTAACAGAGGTAAAAAAAGCGCCCATGCAGTTTGTCAAAAAAGGCCTCCTTCAAAAATAAGTAGAGGGCCCACTTACCACAGTTTCATAAGACCTCCTTCATAACAAGCAGAGGGTCAAATCATCAAGTGTGAACTCTATCTTTAAGAAAAACCATCGAGAAAACAACGAAATTTGAAGAGGTTTTGTTGTGAAGACACCATGAAAAAGAAAGAAATCGGTTAGTAGCGGACTCTAGTTTGTTTGAAGATATTAAAAAAGTGATAAGAAAATATCACAATTTACTAAATATACCCTTTTCAAATAAGCAAAGGGAAGACATTGTACACTGTTAAGATGAGTTTTTTATAATGTAAGATGACCTCCTTCAAAATGAGTAGAAGGTCGGGTTTCCCGGTGTTAACAATGTGGTTGAGGAAAGTTGTCGGTAATGGGAAAGGTCGAGAAATTAGTGTGTTTGAAAGAAGTGCATTCAATGAAAAACCAAGGCTCGGTACGATTAAAGCAACCTCATCCGAATGGTAAGGGAGGTAGACAAAGCTGTTTAATAGTGACTTACGCAAGGCGATAAAAAGAGAAATTCACACGGGTGATCTATGTAAAAGAGGCATCTCTCATTTAGACGGAGCCTATTTAGTTTATCAAAATACTCCCTCCAAATGATGAGTAAAGGGTAAACAAGGATAACGAGGAGTTTGAAACTTTAAGATGCTTTCCAATCAAATGATAGATAGAGCCTTGAATTTATAAAAATATTGAAACCTAAAAGTGGAAAACAAGCGCCCGGAAAGTATTTTGAAATCACCCCCTTCACAAATTAGCATAGGTTCAACGGTGGTTTCAAGTGACCTAAGTGGTTACATTAGCGAGAATGCCTCCTCCTAGAGTTGAGCGAGAGGAAAATCACCAAAAGTTAAATTTTGTTTGAAAAAAGAGAGATATTGTGTTTTAAGAAAACCTTCAATTTTATGAAAAATAAAAAGGCCAAATGTAAAAATCACCACAAGGAGGGAAAAGCGTTCAAAATAATTTTAAGAGCACTTTCCATTGTGCAAACAAGCAAAAGAAGAACGTTCCTTACGAACCCTAGGCAAGCAGTTGGTAAAGGTTTTTAGGACGTGACACGCCTGTAGCCAAAAGAAACGTGCCTGTAGCTTCTCACCAAAGCCTTTTGCACACGACGCGATGCACCTGTAGCATCGTGTGATGTGCCTATCAATGTTCGACCAACCCGTACTGCTGGCATTCGGGGGAAGCCCGGCGGCAGGCCCAACAACACCACGGTGCGGGATCGAGTGCTACGCGCTGTGCATGGGAAACGCAACACCTCTCCAAAGGTCTTCAAGGGTGGAAAAAACCGATTTTTAACTCTGATTTTAGGTTTTTCAAATACAACAGAAAGATTTCAAGGTATTTTTTATGCCCTCGCATCTCAATTTTAGTCACAAAAATGTTTTGAAATCAATATTTCAAAGAGGAAAACAATGTTTTCAAAAGGGGAAACATAGTGGTTTTCAAGGGTCTCATGCTTGCTAAATAAAAAGAAAAACAGTGTCTGAGGAGAAAGGGATAATTATCAGTTGAAAGGCCAATTTTGCTTAAGAAGCCATACATAGATTTTGAAAAGGGAGAAAATAGTGTTTTAAAAGGAGAAAGATCTATTTCATTTTGAAGAACACAGGCTGGCTTTGAGTGGGAGTGAAGAAGAAAAGCACAAAACCAAAATGCTTCCCAAGAATGAAGGGGTTAAGAAGGGAGGTCATCACAAAAGGTTTGAACCTACCACTACTCAAGAGCTCACTGCCTCCCCTTCAATCTTGTCTTGCTTTCAAGAGGTTGGCTACCTTGAATTTTGCAACAAAATCCGAAGTCACTAGCCACCCTTTCTTGGTAGAGATTTTTGCCACAAGACTAGGTGGAAAACAAGTTCACCTAGCGGTACGAGGACTTTAAACTCACTCCTAGGGTTGTCTCCAAAGCAACTAAGATCCCCTATATAAGAGAAAAATGGTTCAAACGGGCATACCTGGATTAAATCACTATAAACCCTTCCTAAACGAGACCATCAAAGAGATTCTTGCCAGGCTATTTTTCCCTTTTCTCACTTATTAGTATTTGCCAGCCCCTCATGAGAGTTATCATGAAGTACTTCACATGTGAAGGGAGATATTCTTGAGTTTATTCCTATCACATCAGGCTTCTCATGCATTTCACAAGAACTCAATTGCTAAATCTCCCTTTCTTTCTCTGCAAAAGCATAGACAAGATGTCCAGCAAAGTAGCTAGTTGGCTTCAGCAAAGTAGCGTATGGGTTTTATTGTTGGCAATATGATGCAGAGTGTTGTCCTTGATGGCAACCCACTGAATGAAGATGAAGACATGAGATTGTTGGCATGTGTTGTCCTTGATGGCAATACACACGATGAAGTTATTCTTGACTTGATGGACTTGGTAAATGATGTAAATCGATGTGATATGATGTTTGTTGACAATATGATGTAGAAGTTGTTCTTGAATGGCAACCCACACGATGAAGAAGATGGCATCTTACTTGATGAAGTTGTGCTTGATAGAATATGTTCTTGATGAAGTAAATCTAATGTATCTACGGTGAGTACGGAAGGGAATGAAGAAATTAATTCGGTATGTGATAGATACGCATGATGAAAAGAGTATGTCTCGAGGCATACGCGGATTTTCCTAAGGAGAAGTCGCGTATGCCTTGATAAGTACGTGCCAAATTAGCATATGGGCAAAAGCGCTCGTAAAGTGAAAAACCGGGGAGTAACCACCATGGTATTGACCCATTGTATTGGGTAATGATTCGTCTAAATGACCCGTCGGGAGGAATACCCATCGGAAGTAATGTAGTTTTGGGCTCATGGTATTGTTTTGGCTCATGGTATTGAAAAAAGGGGCTCATGGTATTGAAAAAAGGTAAACCTATATAAGGAGAAAGAAATTCATTACGCAAATGATGAGTGAGGAGCAAGATGTACGAGCTTGAATGAATACTTCTCTGTGAAGTATATACGTATGGAAAGGAGTAAAGGTTTGATAATAGATGCGAATCTATGATGCACCTATGAAGAAATGATGAAGCGGAATATCTATGAATCTAGAATGTATTTGTATACGCTAGATCGTTTTATGGAAAGCTTAGATGCGAGATATAAGAGCGAACATACGTACGAGTAAAAGGAGTAAATGCGGAAGCTGAATGTCGATCGAAGAGTATCTTTTATCAATAATGGTTGAAGATCTATACGCTAGTTCACGCGAGAGGAAGCGCGTATATACGCGGCTTCGGCGTGTGTATGCGCAATGAAATATGTACGAGAGGTATACGGTTTATGTGAACGGAAGCGCGTATATACGTGACATCGGTGAGAAGCGCGTATGCAAACTAGGGTTTGTTTGAAGTGTGTGGTAAGAATTGTTTGATCTGTTGCATTTGTGGTTTTGCGATATATATCGGTGAGTTATATGTATTTGTTTGATGGTTGACTGTGCTTAAAAGTATGGAGTGGGTCCCGGTCGAAGATATGATGAAACATGGCACATGATTGTGTCTAGTGGAAGCTTTGGTTGATGTGAAAATTGATGAAACGTGGTCCATAGGAGGTGCGAGGAGTTTGTAGCCTTCGGTCGAGGGGGTCGTAGCTCCCTTCCGAGGTGAGACGCTCGTAAACGAGCCGGGGGTTGTAGCTCCCCTTCCGGGAGAAGTGAGTAAGCGAGTCGTTGGGCCCGCTTCCGGGGAGAGGGCAGTAAACGAGCGCGGTGGGTGCGCGTCTTTGGTGAGGTACGCACCGGCCACACTGTGTGTCAGATGTTTTCTACATAATAAAATATTGGAAAGGCCCCGAGCAAGCTGCCGGCGGTGGTTTTTCTCCCAGAACTTGGGTTTCCACCTAAAAAATCTGGTGTTCATGTGTGATGCTTTGTGTAGTGGATACATTGTTACTACACATGTTCTGCATTTTACTTAACATTAGATAAATGAATGTTGCAAAGAACTAAACTAATAAATATACGCATATTTAGATCTGCGCTAATACGCGAGTTTTATGAAGGATATCCACGTGTTTACCAAAGGAAAGTAGCGTATGGGTTTAGAAAGTGAAAAAAAAGTAAATTTTTTGAATATACGATCAAATACGCTGATTCACTCTCGGTATTTTTCCCAACAATTGGTATCGGAGAAGCGGGTCCTTCTGCCCGAGCTTGATCGGCAGGAGATCCGTCACAATGGGAATTCTTGAAGGAGCAATGTCTATAAAGCCACCTCTATTCAATGTAAGCAATACGTGTGCAGTACGAACAAAAGCATATCTGCAAAGTCTTAGTGCAGATGTATGGGAAATTGTGGAAAAGGTTATCAATACCCAACAAGTATTCCCTGCGATGCGGCGAAAGGAAGAAGTATGAAATCAATGCGAAAGTGAATGTCTTGTTAGGAAGCATACGAATCGGGAATTTGCTAAAGTGATGTGTACATTCGTGAAAAGTATGGGACAAAAATCATTCTAAGCTATGAAGGAGACACGAAGGTAAAAAGTGGAAAACTCCAAACTCTTAGAATTGAATATGAAAATTTGAAGATGCATAGTGATGAAAGTGTTGCCCGGTTCTTTCTTCATGTAGATGATATTGTAAATCGGATGAGAAATTTGGGTGAAACCATAGCGATACTACTGCGGTAGAAAAAGTCTTAAGATCATGAGCTTCAAGATTGACTCTAAAGTTTGACTATTGAAGAAAGGCGAATCTGCAAACTCTTACTATTGTTCAATTACATGGTATTTTGGCTTGCTTTTGAATGAGACAAGGAGGTCCTTCTCAAATCGGAGAGAAGCTACTTTAAGGTGTACGCAAAAGGAGAGGAGAAAGGAAGTTGTCAAAGAAACATTTGTTATCACGAAGAAGAAAGCGAATTTTGTGAGAAAACTCCAACTAAGTGCGGAAGATTCAAGGGTAAGCTTCCCTTCAAATGTTTTAGGTGTGGAAAAGTTGGTCACTATCTTTTGCTAAATGTCCTTATAAAGAAAAACATGGTAAAGGGAAACAATTTGAAAAGAGGAAGAGTTTTTATGCAAATGAAGATGATGATGAAGTGTCCGATGAAGAAGATTCGACTATGATCTGAAAGTGCTCATGGCAAAGAAGCAAAAGAAGAAGGCTACTCGAAACAAAAAGATATCTCAAAAAACATGTATAGAAGAAATTGAAGAAGATGAATCAGATAGTGATTGGGGTCCTTTGAATGATTTTCATTGTGCAAACGATAGTGAAAGTAAAGTTGTGAATCTAGAAGAAGCTCTCAAGGTTAAAGTTGAAGAACTACAAGTTCTCCAAGACGCAAAAGTCTATCAACAAAGAGATGATCTCTCAAATGGAAAAAACAAATAGAAATCTTTGAATGGACGGTGGACAAGTATCAAAGGTTTCATACTTATGCATCCAATCGAATTAATGAACTAGAAACGATCAACGATCTAAATGCGGATCTCAGAAAAAATCAAGCAAGAAGAATGAAGGACTTGAAGAAGAAAATTTTGCAATCATCTCTCTACAAATAGATCTTGAAGCATCAAGTAAGAATATTGAGGAACCTATACAAACATTTGAAAAGGAAGGCCTTGAAGCGAGAAATCATCTCTCTCAAAGAAAGATGCGGAAAAATCAAATAAAGAAGAATGAAGAAGTACATAAAAAAACATGTGAAGAAAACGAAAAATTGGTTGAAAGAGAAAGAGATTCTAAATGCGAAGGATCAAGTAGAAAGTGGAAGAAGGAAGAAAGAAAACGCATGACAAAGCAATGTCGAGCCACAGAGGTGAGGTAAACATTCTCAAAGGTAAATTAGAAGAAAAAGATTAAACTTTGAGGTTTCAAGATAATTACTAATATTTTGGACAATATTACGAGTAATCAAAGGTCTCTGCTATCAAACTTGGTCTTGGTTTCCATGAAGCTGTTAAAGGAGAATCTAGTTCACAAGGAAGTGCAAAAAATTTAGAGGGTGTCAATACAAGAGCCTGAAGTGTTGAAAGAGACAAACGGTCAATATGATGATGAAATCTCAAGGGAAATCGAGTCAATGATGTTGAATGCTTTAAATGTCATATTATGGGCATGTTGCGGCAAATTGCGAGACGGAATCATTTCAGCCTCAAACTAACGGTTCCTATATAGAAAGGCACTTTCTGGTTTTCTTGAGGGATATTGTTTTTCATGTAACAAGTATGGACATAAAGCGGTGATTGTAAAAGGAGGAAGATTAGAAATACTCATTATGATTCTTATGCTTATTTTTACGGACATATGAGATGTTATTCTTGTAACAAGTATGGACATGTAGAAAAGGAATGCGAGGTTGAAAAAAATATGAGAAATTGGATAACTTCTGACACACAAATAGAAAGTTTTAAAGCAAATGCGGGAAAAAGATGGAGGGCCGATCGAATGTAGGGAATTCGACCCTACGCGATCATCCGCTTTTGAAGGCGGCTTTCTTATTATTTGCGGGAATGATGTGGGATACATTATGAGATTTAGTAATGTATCGTCACGAGAAATGCATGATGACTCTCATGGTTGAGTTGATTACTCTGGTTATGTTTACTTCTAACGAGGCGCATCTGATGTGGAAAGAACGGTACGGAGGGTACAAGCTGTGAGGAGATGAAGGAAGATGAAAAATTTCTATGCTTCACTTTCCATGCGGGTTCGATGAACAAAAGTCGCGTATACACGCGAGTTACGGAAGACACGATCGCGTATGCATTGATGATAGAAAAAATTTATATGATAGCTAAAGATGCGGAAGCGAGAGGTTCGGGGGAGCATCGGTCGATTGTTAATAGCGCATTATTGACTCTGTATCGGCTTAAATTTCTCGGTTCTAAATTATGATGATATGACACTTGGTTTCTTATGTTGAAGATTATGGATGAGTCATGTTTTGCTTTTGATGAAGAGTATTCGTTCTTGGGAATGAAAATTCTTATAATTCGAGAGACAAGGGGCGGGTTCATGCGAGAGATTGTTGCGATGACTTAGCGATAAACGTATTCGGAGTTGCACAAGTTAAGAAGGAGCAACGTGAAAGTTCGGGGGGGGCTTGATAGGTTGAATACTAATGATTGCATTGTTGGCAATATGATTGCTTATTCTTTGTGATACTCATGCTCAAATGATGATGACTTGGTACATGGTTTATTGTGATGATTTTTTGAGCCACAGTTGTGATAAGTATCTTTTTGTGCTCACAAATGGATGAGTTGGATGTCGTATGATTCAGAAATAAGAATAGATCATGCAGAGTTTGTTACTATGGTTGAAATCTTTTGCCTACATATGTTACTTCATGTTAAATCTTAAAGATCATGGTGATATTGGACCACATGGATGATTGACACATATTTGAAGATGATGTTCTAGTATGATAATCTCTTGGAAAGATTATATTGATGTTGCAAAAGAATCATGTATAATGTGCTTATGCTACAACGTTGGATGACGCTTGAAGACACAACTACATTGTTCTATCTATACGTATTCCGGGGAAGCATTCAAATATCCCGAGAGAAAAAGTTGAACAACTTGTCAGCACTTTCTCACAAGAGGATCGGAGATCTGGTTAAAATATGAAGATGGTGTTGAATCACAGCGGGTTTCTGAGCACGGTCGCGTATATACGCGAGTTCATGCACATAAAACCGCGTATATGCAGTTATTTGACAAAATCATGTTTTGAGTGAGCTCTCTTGACACGAGCTGGGTCTTGTTTGGTATCTACGATGTTTGTTTATCTCACAGTGGTGTTCTAGTTCTCATAACTCTATTTCTAATGTTTTGATAAAGATGCCTTGACGATTTGTTGGTGAAAGTGTTTAGGATGCACTAACTAAGGGGAGCCTTAGTCATATGGAAAGTATGCTTGGATGCAGTTCGGGGGAGAATTAGTCTTCTTGAATATAATGCATTGTTGGCATTATGGTAGTTTCGATATATGATCTCTTTTGAGGTCTTTTTGGTATTGGTTATGAAAAGTCACTTATTTGTATTTTTGATGAAAAGGTCATGTTGAGACCCATGATGTAAAATTAGCAATATTCGGTCATGTAAGGACTTGTCAAATTTGTAAACCCACTTGGTCGGGTAGTGGAGTCAAGTTTTGTAAACCCACTTGGTTGGGTAGGCGAGTTGAAATGTGTAAACCCACTTGGTTGGGTACTTGAGTCTCATGTAAAACCACTTGGTTGGATATTTGATGTAAGTATGAGTCTTTGGTGATAGGAAGTTCATAGAGTCATGTACTTCTGTTGGAAAATATGTTTGAAGATTCGGCATGAACTCGGGGGAGCTTGGTCACTTCGGTATATCGGATACGCGAGCGCTTCTTCCACATGCGGAGAAAAGGGGAAGAGTATGTTGGTTTGATCCACCCTTTGCCCTTGATGTCAAAGGGGAGAGTGACGTGGTGTTTGAATGAAGAGAAATAATGGTGTCAAAAATGGGGAGTGTAACTTGGTATCATTGTATTCTTAATGTACCTATACGTTGTGATAACCAAACACCATCGTGGTTGCCATCAAGTCCAAAGGGGAGATTGTTGGCAATATGATGCGAGTGTTGACGTCGACGATGGCAACTCGAGATGAAGATGAAGACATGAGATTGTTGGCATGTGTTGTCCTTGATGGAAATACACACAGTGAAGTTATTCTTGAAGCTTGATGGACTTGGTAAATGATGTAAATACGTGTGATATGATGTTTGTTGACAATATGATGTAGAGTTGTTCTTGAATGGCAGTGACCCACCTTATGAAGAAGATGGCATCTTACTTGATGAAGTTGTGCTTGATAGAATATGTTCTTGATGAAGTAATCTGATGTATCTACGGTGGTACGAGAAGGGAATGAAGAAAGAAATTCGGTATGTGCTAGATCTATGATGAAAGAGTATGTCTCAAGGCATACGGATTTGCCTAGGAGAAGTCGCGTATGCACGCGGTAAAGTACGTGCCAAGTTGCGTATGGGGAAAAAAGCGCTCATAAAGAGCAAAAACCGGGGGTAACCACCATGGTATTGACCCATTGTATTGGGTAATGATTCGTCTAAATGACCCGAGTCCGGGAATACCATCGGAAGTAATGTAGTTTTGGCTCATGGTATTGTTTGAAATCATGGTATTGAAAAAGGGGCTCATGGTATTGAAAAAAAGGTAAACCTATATAAGGAGAAGAAATTCATTATGCAAATGATGAGTGAGGGAGCAAGATGTGCGAGCTTGAATGAATACTTCTCTGTGAAGTATATGTTTGTATGGAAAGGGTAAAAGGTTTGATAATAGATCTGAATCTATGATGCATCTATGAAGAAATGATGAAAGCGGAATATCTAGATATGGAATGTATTTGTATACCTTTAGATCGTTGTTTATGGAAGGCTTAGATGCGAGATTAGGCGGTGTCTGTACGAGAAGTAAAGGGTAAATCTGAGCTGAATATCGATGCGAAGAAGTATCTTTGCTCTATAATGGTTGAAGATCCTCGCTGGTTCGCGCGGAGGGGAAGCGCGTATATACGCGGCTTCGGCGGGAGAGAAAGTGCGTGTCACGCAATGAAATATGTACGAGAGGTATACGTTTGGTTATGTGAATGGAAGCACGTATATACGCGACATCGATGAAAGGAAACGCGTATGCAAACTAGGGTTTTTTGAAAGGTACGCTGGTAAGAATTTTTCGATCTATTCGCACAGTTCTTGATATACGTAGGTGAGTTATATGTATATACATTTGATGGTTGAGCACGTGGCAAAAGTGTGGAGTGGGTCCGGTCTGAAAGTATGATGAAAAACGTGGCTGCCAGTTTGTGTACTAGTGGAAGCTTTGGATCCGGAGTCTGAAAATTGATGAAACGTGGTCCTTATAGGTGCGAGGGTTGTAGCCTTCGGTCGGGGGGTCGTAGCTCCCTTCGGGTGAGGCCCGGTAAACGAGAGCGAGGGGTCGTAGCTCCCTTCCGGGGAGAGGTACGGTAAGCAGTCGGGGTTGGGCCTCCCTTCCGGAGAAGGCTGGTAAACGAGCGCATGAGGTGGGTGCTGGCCGTGCTAGTAGGGTACGCACCGGCACATGTTGTAAGATGTTTTCTCTATAATAAAATATTGAGCGAGCAAGCTGCCGGCGGTGGTTTTCTCTAGACTTGGGTTTCCACCTAAAAATCTGGTGTTCATGTGTGATGCTTTGTGTGATGGTTATTCGTTGTTACTACACATGTTTACTGTTTACTTAACATCGAGATAAATGAATGTTGCAAAGAACTAAGCTAATAAATATACGCATATTTAGATCTACTTGCTAATACGCGAGTTTTATGAAGGATATCCGCGTGTTTACCAAACGAAAGTAGCGTATGGGTTTTAAGTAAGAAAAAGTAAAAATTTTTGAATATGCGATGAAAATGCGGTTCACTCTCGATATTTTTCCCAACAATTGGTATCGGAAGCGGGTCCTTGCGGAAACGATCGCGGTCGATCACGATGGGAAGTCTTGAGAGACGATGTCTATAAAGCCACCTCTATTCAATGTAAACGATCTTATATTGGAAGGTACGAAAAAAAGCATATACGCAAAGTCTTGGTGCGGATGTATGGGAAATCATGGAAGAAGGTTATCGATACCCGGCCAGTATTCCTGCGATCGTGAGAAAGGAAGAAGTATGAAATCAATGCCAAAACGGTGAATGTCTTGTTAGGAAGCATGTACGAATCGAGAATTTGCTAAAGTGATACCTTCACATTCGACAAAAAATATGGGACAAAGTCATTTTCTAAACTATGGAAGGAGACACAAAGGTAAAGAGTAGAAAAACTCCAATTTCTTAGAATTGAATATGAAAAATTTGAAGATGCATAGTGATGAAAGTGTTGCGAGTTTCTTTCTTCGTCTAGATGATATTGTAAATCGGATGAGAAATTTGGGTGAAACCATAACGTACTACTCTGGTAGAAAAAAGTCTTAAGATCCTTGACTTCAAGATTTGACTCTAAAGTTTATTTTATTGAACAAAGCTGAAGATACGCAAACTCTTACTATTGTTCAATTACATGGTATTTTATTTGCTTTTGAAATGAGACAAGGTCCTTCTCAAATCGGAAAGGCGCACCAAGGTGTACGCAAAAGGAAAGGAAAGGAAGTTGTCAAAGAAACACAGGCTATTTATCCAGAAGAAGAAGCGAATTTTGTGAGAAAACTCCAACTAGGTGCGGAAGATTCAAGGTAAGCTTCCCTTCAAATGTTTTGAGTGTGGAAAAGTTGTTCAACTTATCTTTATAAATGTCCTTATAAAGAAAGAAACATGAGTAGAAACAATTTGAAAAGAGGAAGAGTTTTTATGCAAATGAAGATGATGATGAAGTGTCCGGTGAAGATGAAGAAGATTCGACTATGATACGAAAGTGCTCATGGTAAAGAAGCAAAAAGAAGGAAGCTACTCGAAACAAGAAGATATGGAAAAACATGTATAAGCGAGAAATTGAAGAAGATGAATCGGATAGTGATTGGGGTCCTTTGAATGATTTTCGTTGTGCAAACGATAGTGAAAGTAAAGTTGTGAATCTAGAAGAAGCTCTCAAGGTTAAAGTTGAAGAACTAAAAAGTTCATCTAAGACGCAAGAATCTATCAGCAAAGAGATGATCTCTCTAAAATGGAAAAACGAAATAGAAATCTTCCGAATGGACGGTGGACAAGTATCAAAGGTTTCATAATTATGCATCCAGTCGAATTAAAGAACTAGAAGCGAGAAATCAACGATCTAAATGCAGATCTCTCGAAAAATCAAGCAAGAAGAATGAAGGACTTGAAGGCATTTTACTGATCATCTCTCTACAAACAGATCTTGAAGCACAGTAAGAGAATTGAGGAACCTCTACAAACATTTGAAAAAGGAAGGCCACCGAAGCGAAATCATCTCTCTCAAAGAAGATGGAAAAATCAAATAAGAGAATGAAGAGGTACAGCAAACATGTGAAGAAAACGAAAATTGGTTGAAAGAAGAGATTCTAAATGCGAAGGATCAAGTAGAAGATGGAAGAAGGAAAGAAGAAAGCATGACAAAGCAATGTCAAGCCTGAGTTAAGGTAAACATTCTCAAAGGTAAATTAGAAGAAAAGATTAAAATTTTGAGGTTTCAAGATAGTACTAATATTTTGGACAATATTACGAGGTAATCAAAGTCTCCTGCTATCAAACTTGGTCTTGGTTTCCATGAAGGCGGTAAAGGAGAATATAGCTCACAAGGAAGTGCAAAAAATTCGAGGAGGGTGTCAATGCAAAACCTGAAGTGTTGAAAGAGACAAACGGTCAACCAACAATGATGAAATCTAAAAGGAAATCGATCGATGATGTTGAATGCTTTAAATGTCATAATTATGGGCACAATATTCTGTGACCAGTTGCAAGAAGCGAGATCATTTCAGCCTCAAACTAACGGTTCCCTGTAGAAAGGCACTCTGGTTTCTTCAAGGGATATTGTTTTTCATGTAACAAGTATGGACATAAAGCGGTGATTGTGAGAGGGAAAGATTAGAAATACTCATTATGATTCTTATGCTTATTTTCTGGACATATGAGATGTTATTCTTGTAACAAGTATGGACATGTAGAAAAGGAATGCGAGGTTGAACAAATATGAGAAATTGGATAACTTCCGGCACGCAAATAGAAAGTTTAAACAAATACGGGAAAAAGATGGAGGGTAGATCGAAACGTAGGGAATTCGACCCTACTGGCGATCATCAAGCACGAAAGTGACTTTTCTTATTATTGCGGGAATGATGTGGGATACATTATAAGATTTAGTAATGTATCGTCACGAGCAATGCATGATGACTCTCATGGTTGATTTGATTACCTACGGTTATGTTTTACTTCGACGGCGCATACGATGTGGAAAATATAGGTACAAGAGGTACAATCTCATGAGGAGATGAAGGAAGATGAAAAATTTCTATGCTTCACTTTCCATACGCGGGTTCGATGAACAAAAGTCGTGTATACACACGCGAGTTACGGAAGACACGGTCGTGTATGCATTGATGATAAGAGAATTTATATGTTAGCTAAAGATGCGGAGCGAGTTCGAGCATCGGTACGATTGTTAATAAGCTGCATTATTGACTACGTATGTCGGCAAGTTTTCTCGGTTCTAAATTATGATGATATGACACTTGGTTTCTTATGTTGAAGATTATGGATGAGTCTGTTTGCTTTTGATGAAGAGTATTCGTTCTTTGAGATGAAAGTCTTATAATTCGGAGACAAGGGCGATTCATGCAAAGATTGTTGTTGATGACTTGTGATAAACGTATTCGGGTTGCACAAGTTAAGAAGGAGTGTTGGTTCGGGGTGAGCGGGGTTGAATATAATGATTGCATTCTTGGCAATATGAGCGCTTATTCTTTGTGATACTCATGCTCAAATGATGATGACTTGGTACATGGTTTATTGTGATGAGTTTTTGAGCCCTCGTTCTTGATAAGTATCTTTTTGTGCTCACAAATGGATGAGTTGGATGTCGTATGATTCGAAATAAGAATAGATCATGCGAGAGTTTGTTACTATGGTTGAGATCTTTTGCCTACACTTGTATATTTACTTCATGTTAAATCTTAAAGATCATGGTGATATTGGACCACATGGATGATTGACACATATTTGAAGATGTTGTTCTAGTATGATAATCTCTTGGAAAGATTATATTGATGTTAAAGAAAATCGAAGGCTTGGTTACTAATGTGCTTATGCTACAACCGTTGGATGACGCTTGAAGACACAACTACATTGTTCTATCTATACGTATTCCGGAAGCATTCAAATATCCCGGAAAAAAGCTGAACAACATCCTTTTCTCACGAGATCGGTCTGGTTAAAATATAGAAGATGGTGTTGGATACGTAGGTTCTGGAAACACGATCGCGTATATACGCGAGTTCATGCACATAAAACCGCATATGTACGATTGCTGACAAACTCATGTTTGGAGTGAGCTCTCTTGACACGATTGCCGATCTTCATTTGGTATCTACGTCTTGTTTATCTACAGTGGTGTTCGAGTTCTCATAACTCTATTTCTAATGTTTTGATAAAGATGCCTTCACGATTTGTTGGTGAAAGTGTTCCAAGATGCACTAACTAAGGGGGAGCCTTAGTCATATGGAAAGAAGGATGCTGGATGCACGGATTCGGGGGAGCATTAGTCTTGCTTGAGAATACAGAAATACATTGTTGGCATTATGGTGGTTACGATATATGATCTCTTTTGAGGTCTTTTTTGGTATTAGTTATGAAAAAGTCATATTTGTATTTTTGATGAAAAGGTCATGTTGAGACCCGTGATGTAAAATTAGCAATATTCGATCATGTAAGGACTTGTCAAATTTGTAAACCCACTTGGTCGGGTAGGTGAGTCAAGTTTTGTAAACCCACTTGGTTGGGTGGCGGGTTGAAATGTGTAAACCCACTTGGTTGGATACTTGAGTCTCATATGTAAAACCACTTGGTTGGATATTTGATGTAAGTATGAGTCTTTGGTGATAGGAAGTTCATAGAGTCATGTACTTCATTGGAATATATGTTTGAAGATTCGGCATGAACTCGGGGGGAGCTTGGTCACTTCGGTATATATCGGATACGCGAACGCTTCTTCCACATAGGAGAAAAGGGGGAAGAGTATGTTAGTTTTGATCCACCCCTTTGCCCTTGATGTCAAAGGGGAGAGTGACGTGGTGTTTGAATGAAGAGAAATAATGGTGTCAAAAATGGGGAGTGTAACTTGGTATCATTGTATTATTAATGTACCTATCTATTGTGATAACCAAACACCATCGTGGTTGCCATCAAGTCAAAGGGGGAGATTGTTGGCAATATGATGCAGTGTTGTCCTTGATATGTGCTTGAATGAAGATAAGAAGACATGAGATTGTTGGCATGTGTTGTCCTTGATGGCAATACACTGATGAAGTTATTCTTGACTTGATGGACTTGGTAAATGATGTAAATACGTGTGATATGATGTTTGTTGACAATATGATGTAGAGAGTTGTTCTTGAATGGCAACCCACACGATGAAGAGATGGCATCTTACTTGATGAAGTTGTGCTTGATAGAATATGTTCTTGATGAAGTAAATCTGATGTATCCCCAGGTGAGTACGAAGGGAATGAAGAAAAGAAATTCGGTGTACTAGATCTATGATAGAAAAGAGCATGTCTCAAGGCATACGCGGATTTGCCTAGGAGAAGTCGCGTATGCACGGTAAAGTACGTGCCAAGTCGCGTATGGGCAAAAGCGCTCATAAAGAGCAAAACCGGGGGTAACCACCATGATGATGACCCATTGTGTTGGTGTGGTCGTCCCCAAATGACCCCGAATCCCGGAGGCCATCGGAGGTAATGTAGTTTTGGGCTCGTAGTATTGTTTGGCTCATGGTATTAGGGGCTCATGGTATTGAAAAAAGGGTAAACCTATATAAGGAGAATAAATTCATTATGCAAATGATGAGTGAGGGGCAGATGTACGAGCTTGAATGAATACTTCTCTGTGAAGTATATCTATATGGAAAGGGTAAAGGGTTTGATAATAGATACGGAATCTATGATGCACCTGAGAAGAAATGATGAAGCGGAATATCTAGATACAGAGATAATTTGTATCTGCTAGATGTTTATGGAAGGCTTAGATATGAGATAAGAGGCGAACATACATGCAAGTAAAAGGGGTAAATATGAGCGAATATACGGTAGAGAAGTATCTTTAACTCACTCAATGGTTGAAAGTCTATACGCTAGTTCGCCGCGGAGGAAAGCGCGTATATACGCGTGGCTTCGGCGGGAAAGCGCGTATGCGCGGTAAAATATGTACGAGAGGTATACGGCTGGTTTTATGTGTGAACGGAAGCACGTATATACGCGACATCGGTGAAAGGAAACGCGTGGCTTAGGGTTCTTTGAAGTACGTAGTAGAGGTACACACGATCTATTCGCTGGTTTCTTGATATGATCGGTGAGTTATATGTATCTATTTGATGGTTGACTGTGTGTGGAGCGATAAAAATGTGTCTTTTTAACTCCTAATTTACTACATTAATTATCTTCGGATGACTTTATTGAAGTGTACTCGATGCAGTGACTGTTACTCGAAGTAATGTTTTGCGATATAGTGCTTAAAATCAAAAGAGAAGTAAATGAAAATTTGGAAACAAAATCTAATTGGGCAATGAGAAATTGAAATGTGCAAAACTAAATCATTCACTCAAACGACCATCAATCGAGGATACGATGGCAATGCTCATTCCTCTTGGATATTGATGCAATTGAAATCAGCGGGAACAAAATGATGAATCTAGAGCAGAAAAAATAATAAATATTCTCCTACAGAGTTGAGAATCCTGCTTTAAATCAATTAAAGGAAATAGAAATTAAATAAAAAAAATTTGCCATTGAGAGTAAACTAGGAAAACTCCTTAAAAACACTCTTACTTGATGAATCACTTCGAAATGAACGTAGAAAGCTACATCAACAAAAATGATTTATTAATGAAATGAATAGCAATGCTAAAATACTAGAATTAAACAACAATCTTAAATGGAAGTGAACAATGAAAACTAAGTCATTAGAAAGACACAACAACAAGCTTATAAATGTAATTGAATCGGCAACTATCGGCATGAACATTAATCACGGTTATTGAAGCAACGGCAATCGGAGTTATAATTGAATAGTAACTTAATTGAACAACCATTGCAATTATAATGGCTTGATAGTCAATGAACCATAGTCTAATTAGATAGCGTAGCATTAGATCAGAATTATCGACCAAGACATTTCCAAGTTATAATTAATAATTCTATCACTCACGCAATCGAATTAGATTGTTATAACAAAGCAATTACAATGTTCATAAAGATTACTTGAACAAAACAATTTAAAGAAATAGAAAGGAAATCAAACCATCACCACGACAACAATTGTAAAGATATGATACAACGACGGCGTACTCCACAAGGAAAATTGCATTTTAACGCCAATGAACAATGGCAGGTTACTTGATGAAAAGAATGAATGGAAACTTGATTTATATTAAAATATCAAAGTAGAGTTACGGTGGATTAGCAAGAAGTCTCTCAATCTCTCATCATTATCATTCTCTGCAACAACTCTCAATTGAATCTCTAATTCATCCTCGATTCCATCATTCGAATCCCCAATCATCCCAAAATCATCCCCCAAAATCATCCCCATCTGCGATCTCTTTGTTTTCATTTAAATAGAGATGGAGAAATTACAATAAAGATAGTATAACATGATTTCTATTACAAAATTGGTTTGCTTCTAACCATTTTGATCAGCAAAACAAAGACGAATTTGGCTTTGCGGTGAGATTTGGAGGAATAGTACTTGACAACAAATGCGAAAAAATCATGCTCAAAGAACCCTGCGTTTCTCTTAGTACAAGCCGAATTTGGGCAAACGTTCTTTTATAAAGTTAATTGGGTCAGTTCTGAATTGAGCCCATATTCCGGATTTTGCTGTTCTGCTTCATTTATAGAAATATCAACCGCAAAAACCGTCACTTCTTATTCCAGCGAATTTCTGAGTTGGCACTTTTAATGATCAAATCTTCAATCTGGAAATTATCTTGGAGGCTAAAAATGGTGAATAATGTTACAAATGATTTATTAAAACTATCATTGATAAAATCATGCATAATCATCAATTTATTATAAATAAAGGAGAATAAATAATATTCATTCATAGAAGCATAAATCATCATAAAATGGATTTATATAATAAATTATAATAAATGACATGATGAAGAATAGTAGAAATGGGTGGGATAAGTGTTCAAAAGTGATAATAATAATGGCATATTAATGGCCCAACATACCCCCACACTCAATATGTTGCATGTCCTCATGCAACGAAAACTGAATATATTGCATGTCCTCATGCAACCCAAAGACAAAAACCCATGTGTTAACCAAGCAATAAAAATTTGAGAACAAATGAATGCTTCCTTAATTAATGAATATTCAATTTTAGCAATCTTGATGAAGGCATAACAATTTTTACATTGACATTCAACTATATGTATGAAGTTGCAGCAAAATATGATATAGATAACAACAAACTTCATTAACTATTTTCTCAAAACTACAAACCAGATTTTGTTGAAATGTTGCAAGTAAGTTTATAATATATGAATGTCTCTATGATCCAAAAATCAGATCGTTTTGATGCACGGATCATGAGATATAAACAAAATGGCTGTAGGTGAGAGTGCATGATTTTCGAAATTTTATGAACCAATTTATCTTGAAATTGTCTGGGTTTGTATTAATGATACGTCTGTGTTTTCCAAAAATCACAAGAATTGAGTTCATAGTTTTAAAAATATTATGGAAATCAATTTCTACACTGAAATTGTATACCTTAAATGAGAAAGAAAATAGAAAACATCCATCATGCGTAGCAATTCCTCCCCCTCTCTGAAAAATTAGCATGCCCTCATGCGATGCTAGAAAAAAAAATTGAGGTGGTTGCTACCAGCTGTTGAATTCTATGCTTGGTGTAAAACAACATGGAATAAGGGAGGTGGTGAGAGTGAATAAGAATAGCAATGGATGATAAAGAAGATGAATAACATGGTCATAAGAAAGAAATGAATGAAAGTAACACTCCCCCATACTCGAAAATGATATGCTGCTGAAAAAGGGAAAGTGGTAAAGATGTGGAATGAAGGATGATAAATAATGCTCAAAATGGATTTTCATGAAATTCTCCTAAATTCGTAATAAATCAGAAAATTATGCTATTTTACCTCAAGTTTTACCTCCAAAGATGTGGAATGACATATATGGACTGGCATTTGTTGAAGCAGAGTTGGTGCTGAAAGTGATGCAAAAGGTGGAGTCCAAGTAAGCACATCATGTCTGAAGAATTGTTCACGTTCGCGAGTTGCTCGAGCCTCTTCTGTTAGTTGCAATAGTGTGGTCATGCTGTGAATAGAATTCTGCCCCATACTTGTTGTTTTCCTGTAAACAAATCACTATTTGGCATACAATATTCTTGAATCCATAGTGTTAGTTTTGAATAGCAATATATAAGATGCATGCAAAACTTTCAATCAGAAAAACTTATGTATACATGCAATACTAATATTTTGGCAAATCAACAAGTGATGGCAGAGTGCAGTAATCATATCGCATGCAATCCCATAATGCATACATTCCCCCCTCCAATTGGAAAATGAATTCCATGACCATAAAGCATATGAGAGGTGTTGTGCTGATGGCAAGGCAAGGGAATGAACAATATTACAGTAAATAAAGCAAAGTACACATATCAATGATAGGACAGCGAGAGTTATGGTTATAATGAGAGCAGAGTGTGTAAAGATAGTTATGAATAAGAGATAGGACGCTTTGAATTGATGATAGGTGATGAAAAAGAGAAAAAGAACAACAATATGCCAAAAAGATGTTTTACTGATAGTATGCTAGCTGAAAATGATGCGATTGATCATAAAACAATTTCTCATGCATAAAGGTTCAAAACAGGGAAAATTAAGGAAATAACTTCTCTGATAAAAAGAAAAAAATAAGAAAAGGGTATTATAGTAATAATTGACGATAAGATATAACTTCAATACCATAAGCAGAGCCTCTGCTGCCAGCAGGCGTCCATAGCCTCGGCAAGGTTGCTTTTTAACCCATATGAGCCAGGATCCTCAATTTATAAATGGAGAGTTACAATGTTGTTGTACAGAAGAGATCAGTGTGCTGGCGTGGTAACCAGATAACCACACTGCCATTCACTGGGATGTAGCAAAAGTGATCAGGCCGGCTCGTGATGAGACCTCCTGTTCCAAGGATAATTTGACTATCCAATGGATCATAACCCTGGTGTGGTGGCCATAATGGAAATGTCACTTTCTTACAACCTTATGAACATGGTAGGCTGGCTCGTAATGAGACCCCCTATCCTCCATCTGTGAACAAAATTTTGTTATTATTACACATTTTTATGATAAAAAGAGGGAGGCTCAGTACTCCTTAAGAGCAAGGATGGTGGAAGAAGTTGAACATGTCAATAGAAAAATATACCCATAATCTCATTTATTACAGACAGAGAAGATTATAATCCAGAAGGGTGGAACCAGCATGGTATTAAGATGATCAATCAATATCATGTTCAACAGAAAATAATGCAGTAAAGTAGTATATAAATAATTGTGTCCCTTTTGAAAATAATCTATCATCAAGGAGCTATTCTGTTAAAGATCATAACGTGAATGATATTAACTCGCTTCAATAGAATCCATAATTCTTGTCCTTATAAAAATAGTGTACTTCATGCCATGAAGGGGAATCAGTAAAATGTGGTTGAGATGAACTAGGAATAGTCCCACAAGAGGAAGAAAAGGGTTGCTCTCGAAAATAATCCCAAAGTGTTGCTCTTTTGAATGAACAGCAAAAACACTCAAAAAGTGGTGTTCCTTAAAGGAAATGCACACAAAAAAAAGCAAAAATACACACAAAAAAAGTGTGAAAATGCAAATGTCGTTTCTTTGGAAAAATGAACAGCAAAAACTAAAAGTGTCATTCCTTTGGAAAAGGAACAGCAAAAACGCAAGTGCCGTTCCTTTGGAAAAGGAACAGCAAAAATGAAAAGTGTCGTTCCTTTGGAAAAGGAATAGTAGAACGAAATTGTTGTCCCTTTGAAAAAGGAACAGCAGAAACGACAAAAGTGCACACAAACGCTGTCCCTTCAGAAAAAGAACAGCAAAAATGCACAAGCATGAAATGCAAGCACGCAAAGAATGAATTAGCTGTTCACTGTATTGATGCTGAGGATGGATCACAGTTTGAATGAAGCAACACCTGAAACACAAAATATAAGAGAAATTAGAAAAGAAACAACATTTTATTTAAAAAACAATATGTAAATTAAGTTACAACAGCTATGATATTATGTAAAAAAAAAAAAATAATAATAATAATCTTTTTGAAGAATGTTTTGGCAGCAGTGACAAGACATGAATCTTCAAATCGAAATCAATTCTTCATTTCTTCTATTATGAATCCGTTGGGTAATGACTTAGATGAAATTCCTTTGTTTCGTTAAATTTTTTTCAAGAATCACTCGTCCATAAATTGACCTTCTTTATTTTCCCAGGACCTGCAAAAAAGCGAGTGTCTACCTGCAATAAAACATTAAATCATGGAGAAAGAGAGGTGATCGGGCTCCCCTAATCCAAGAATGATGCAAAAAACAACAAGTAGTTACTCTATATAACAAATCCATTGAGAAAATAACAAAGTAAAATTTACTTGTCACCTGCGGGAGAGCAGTGGTCGACCATACTATCCAGCAGTTTTTTAATCACAACTTCTTTATTTTTCATCGAAATTGAGTGATTCCAAAGCCAAATGAGATCTAATTCAAAGGTTTATCTCCAGTAGCAACAGGTTTTAGAACTTCAATGATATGATATGTCAATTTTAGTTAGAACAACCTGCATAACATAGTCATTTTCAATTACCCAGCTCAGATCAACAGTTAATGTTTTAAGCGTAACTTTTTCGTTTGATGTCGGATTCGAATGATTCAAGTTGGAAATGAAATTATATTCATTTATTTATTTTAAATAGAAACAGGTTTTGAATACAAGAAGAATTGATAGGTCAAATACTGTAAGGAACAGCCAAAAAGACATAGTTTTAATGGCGCTGATTTACGATAGACAGTCAGTATTTTGATCATAACTTCCCCATACGATATCTAAAATGAGTGATTCCAATTGCCTTGTAAACTAGATTCATAGGGGAATCTACCATAGTAACAGGTTTTAAAAATTCAAACATTTAAGCCTCCAAAAACTGACTGTCCCAACTCTGTTCCTAAGCTGCCCGCTAGACACCCTGTGAATGTTTTGGTTCTAACTTTTTTGTTTCAAATCAAAATTGAGTGATTCAAATTGGGTTGGAAAGTAGAAATCAAGGGCTACTTAGGATAGAAACAAGTTTTAAAAATATTCACTTTTGGTCCCTCAAAACATGACTGTCCCAACTGTTTTTCCAGAAAGTTCATCAAGCCCGCAAGCCAAAAAAATGATATTCAAGCATTTTTTCAAATTGGTGATAAAAATGAAAAATGAGTGTTTGTAGAACTTATTATTTCTATTATGATTCATATACATACACAAATAAATTGAAATATTTATCACCGATGTTGATTTCGATAGCGTGTTGCAACAAAAAAAACAACTAGTTTTACAAAAAAAAACAAAATGCATTTATTTATGTTCTTATTTTATTTTATTTTATTTTTTCACTAACCTACTTTGATTGAAATATGAATATTACTATGTATAGGAGTACTTCCAATGGAACCATTTTCGAAATAAGGCTTCAAATATGTACATACCCAAATTTGAAAAATGCATGTTGATAAAAATTAGGGTATGAGAAGCCCACTTCCCTTGAAAAGATGTTGTCAAAAATTGTTGAAGTATAGAGTGATGCTGCAAACAAGTGATGGAATGAAACCAATCTTCAATATATCCTTTACTTTCTTGATTTCCCACAGCCATCATATCATGAAGTTCTTGAGCTTTTAAAATGACTTGTTGATGCATACTAAAAGAAACCTCATTTTCTTCCATAGCTTTTACAATTTTTGAATTTGAAACATTCTGAATCTCATTGTAAGTTTTCTCCATTGGTGCATGTGAGATAGAATGGGTGGGAAGGATGGGTAAATTTTGCAGTTCAACATTGTAAGCATGTTGTACTGGTTTATTGTGGTGAGGGTGTGGAATTAGTTGAGTAGGAAATTGTGTATGGAATGGAGCATTGTGATGATGTGGTTGGTTGGGTTGAGTGGATAAATTTGATATGCAAGCAGGATGTTGTGAAAGAGCTGGTGGAGAATATGGAGAATGTGCTTGTGCTACAAGATGAGTGAGAGTAGTCATGCAATCATAAGGTGAACCATGCCAAACTTGTAGATAAGATTGGTGGTTATATTGAAATTGACATGGCTGCCCTAGAACATGAGTATTCCATAATGGATTATGCAAGTAAGAGAGTGGAGAAGAAGTGTTTTGAACCATACCTGCAGGCCATGATTTCCATGGTTTTGACCTTGTTGCAGCTTCCTCACCTCTTTGATATGATACTTCCATCCTAGATAAGGAAGAGTAACCATCTATGGGCTGCTCCTTTCGGTCATGAGGGAAAAACACTTCATCAAATTCTTCATTTTTATGAACCTGCAAAACGTCCAATTTTGAGCTTAGAGAGCCAATAAAATCAACTTTAAAATTTTCAAATAAATCATTGATTTCAGCTCTTATGTCTCCTATTCTTGTAGCAAATTTGGAAAAGAAAGAACAAACATCTCTAGAATTCTTACCAGCCTTGGAGATTCCTCTTGAATACCTTATGCACAACTCACAAACATCATCATATGATAACCGAAAAACATCACCTTTTCCTATCAGATTTAAGAGTTCTAAAAATTCATCTTTGATTCCTTTAAGAAGGAGTGTTTTTAAGATCTCTTTTTCCAAATGCTTATGCTTTGATTTTTGAAGGTTATAATGAAATCGATCTACATAGTCCTCCAAATTTTCATCTTCCCCTTGTATCATACTGAAAATATCTTCATTGGATTTGCAATAGTCTTGGTACTTCTTCAAGAATATGTTCTTCATGTCCTCCCATGATTGGATGCAATTCCCACCTAGGCTCATGAACCATCGGAGAGCGGCTCCTTTTAGAGTAAGAGGAAACACTTTCAATCTTTGATCATTAGTACAATAATCATATCCTCTACAAAGTATTTCGAACTCAAATAAGAATGTATCTCGATCTTCATTTGCTAAACCATGAAAATTTGGTAAAGATGGGGGAATTATGTGCATTTGTGTCACTCCTCCTAGATCTTTGATAGGAAATTCAAAAGTAGAAACGTGAGCCATTTCTTACCATAATATAAGATGTTTTTCATGTGTTTCTTCGAGGCTCCTTCTTCAAATGTTCCTGTCAATTAGTTAGCGAAATGGGTGGTGCTTACATCACCACTTGAGTGAAATCATGTGATTTGTTTTTTAAAAATTTCTATATTTTTTCTAGTCATTCACACAAAAATTCAAACATCTATTTCTACACAAAAAATTAACAAATCTGCCAGAAAGCGGGCGGGGGAGCAGGGCTGTTACATGCTCCGTACGCAGGTTCTTACCTTCCGTTTTTAATACCCAATTCTCTCCTAGCAGGCACTCATCAGATTCACACTACTCTTTAGAAATGGCTACACTCTCCCCGGCAACGGTGCCAAAATGTGGAGCGATAAAAAGGGTCTTTTTAACTCCTAATTACCTTCACATTAATTATCAACCCAAGGACGACTTTTTATTTCAAGAGTGTACTCAGTCTGAGGCGGCTATTTACTCAAGAGTAATGTTTTGCAGTATAGTGCTTAAAATCCAAAAGTAAATGAAAGCTGGAAACAAAATCTAATTGGAACAACAAGAAATTGAAATGTTCTAAACTAAATCATTCACTCAAACAACCATCAATCGAGGATACAGTAGCAATAACTCATTCCTCTGGATATTGATGCAATTGAAATCAAACCGGAACAAGACAATCAATCTAGGAACGAAGAAGCAATAACCAATGTTCTCTACAATTGAGAGTCCTGCTTTAAAGCAATTAAAAGGAAATAGAAATTAAACTAAAGCTGCCATTGAAAGTAAACTAGGAAAACTCCTTAAAAGCACTCTTGCAATGAATCAACAGAAATGAACAGCAAAGCTTCATCTAACAAAAATGATTTATTAATGGAAAGGAATAGCAATGCTAAAATACTAAAATTAAACAACAATCTTAAATGGAACCGAACAGCAAAACTAAGTCATTAGAAAGACACAACAACTATAAATGTAATTGAATCAGCAACCTATCAGCATGAACATTAATCACAGTTATTGAAGCAAGAACAATCGTAGTTATAATTGAATAGTAACTTAATTGAACAACCATTGCAATTATAACTGAGCAGTAATTAAATGAACCATAGTCTTAATTAGATAGCGCAGCATTAGATCAGAATTATCAGCAGAACATTTCAAGTTATAATTAATAATTCTATCACTCATGCAATCCAATTATGATTTCAATATAACAAAGCAATTCTGCGAAATGTTCATAAACAAAAGATTACTGAACAAAACAATTTAAAGAAATGAAAAGGAAATCAAACCATCACACGACAGCAATTGTAAAGATATGATACACAGCAGCAGCAGCGTACTCCACCAGAGGCTGGGCCCTTAGCCGCCAGCGGACGCTGCTGGGTTACTTCAGATGAAAAGAATGAATGGAAACCAGATTTATATTAAAATATCAAAGCAGAGTTACAGTGGATTACAACAAGAAGTCTCTCAATCTCTCATCCATTATCCATTCTCTCTGCCATCCTCAATTCTGAATCTCTAATTCATCCTCAATTCCATCATTCGAATCCCCAAAAATCATCCCCAAATCATCCCCAAATCATCCCCATCTCTGATCTCTGTTTTCGTTTAAATAGAGAGAGATCAGAGAGAAGTTACAATAAAGATAAGTATAACATGATTTCTATTACAAAATTGGTTTGCTTCTAACCATTTGATCAACAAGAACAAGACGAATTTGGCTTTGCAGCTGAGATTTGGAGGACGGCCGCAACAACAAATCTAAGAAAATCATGCTCAAAGAACCCTGCGTTTCTCTCAGTACAAGCCGAATTTTGGCAAACCATTCTTTCAAAAAGTTAATTGGGTCCGTTCTGGACAAAACCCATGTTCCGGATTTTCCAGATTCTGCTTCATTTGCTCGAAATCTCAACCGCAAAACCGTCACTTCTTATTCCAGCGAATTTCTGAGTTGGCACTTTTAATGATCAAATCTTCAATCTGGAAATTATCTTGGAGGCTAAAAATGGTGAATAATGTTACAACCGATTTATTAAAACTATCTGTGCTTAAAAGTATGGAGCGGGTCCAGTCTGAAAATATGATGAAACGTGGCCTGCAAGTTGTGTCCTAGTGGAAGCTTTGGATCCAGTGTGAAAATTGATGAAACGTGGTCCATAGAGCTGCTGAGGGTTGTAGCCTTCAGTCAGGGGGTCGTAGCTCCCTTCCAGGTGAGGCTGGTAAACGAGAGTAGGGGGTCATAGCCTTCCAGAGAGGCCGGCAAACGAGTCGGGGGTTGGAGCTCCCTTCCAGAGAGGCCGGTAAACGAGCGCAGTGGGTGCTCCTCAAGGTTTGTGAGGGTTCGCATCAAAGACATATGTTGTAAGATGTTTTCTCTATAATAAAATATTGAAGGCTGAGCAACTGCAGCGGTGGTTTTCTCCCGACTTGGGTTTCCACCTAAAAATCCCGGTGTTCATGTGTGATGCTTTGTGTGATGGTTTATTCTGTTGTTACTACACATGTTTACTGTTAACTTAACATCAGATGAATGAATATTGCAAAGAACTAAGCTAATAAATATCTGCATATTTAGATCTCTGCTAATACGCGAGTTTTATGAAGGATATCCGCGTGTTTACCAAACGAAAGTAGCGTATGGGTTTTAGAAAGTGAAAAAGTAAATTTTTTTGAATATGCAGTAAATACTGATTCACCCCCCCTTCTCAATCTTTTTCCCAACAATTGGTATCAGAGCAGGTCCTTCTGCAGAAGCTTGATCGCTTGAAGGAGATCCGTCACAATGGGAAGTCTTGAAGGAGCAATGTCTATAAAGCCACCTCTATTCAATGTAAGCAATCTTATATTCTGGAAGGTACGAACAAAAGCATATCTGCAAATTCTTGGTGCAGATGTATGGGAAATCGTGGAAGAAGGTTATCAATACCCAGCAAGTATTCCTACTGATGCAGCAGAAAGGAAGAAGTATGAAATCAATGCCAAAGCAGTAAATGTCTTATTAGGAAGCATGTCTGAACCAGAATTTGCTAAAGTGATGCAGCTACATTCAGCAAAATAAATATGGGACAAAATCATTCTAAGCTATGAAGGAGACACAAAGGTAAAAGTGCAAAACTCCAAACTCTTAGAATTGAATATGAAAATTTGAAGATGCATAGTGATGAAAGTGTTGCCAGTTTCTTTCTTTGTCTAGATGATATTGTAAATCGGATGAGAAATTTGGGTGAAACCATAACTGATACTACTCTGGTAGAAAAAGTCTTAAGATCCTTGACTTCAAGATTTGACTCTAAAGTTTCAACTATTGAAGAAAGGCAAGATCTGCAAACTCTTACTATTGTTCAATTACATGGTATTTTGACTGCTTTTGAAATGAGACAAGGAGGTCCTTCTCAAATCAGAGAAGCTGCTTTTAAGGTGTCTGCAAAAGGAAAGGAAAGGGAAGTTGTCAAAGAAACCAGCTATTTATCCGAAGAAGAAGAAGCGAATTTTGTGAGAAAACTCCAACTAGGTACTGGAAGATTCAAAGGTAAGCTTCGCTTCAAATGTTTTGAGTGTGGAAAAGTTGTTCACTATGCTGCTAAATGTCCTTATAAAGAAAAACATGGTAAAGGGAAACAATTTGAAAAGAGGAAGATTTTTTATGCAAATGAAGATGATGATGAAGTGTCCAGTGAAGATGAAGAAGATTCTGACTATGATCTGAAAGTGCTCATGGTAAAGAAGCAAAAGAAGAAGGCTACTCGAAACAAGAAGATATCTCAGAAAACATGTATAGCAGAAATTGAAGAAGATGAATCAGATAGTGATTGGGGTCCTTTGAATGATTTTCGTTGTGCAAACGATAGTGAAAGTAAAGTTGTGAATCTAGAAGAAGCTCTCAAGGTTAAAGTTGAAGAACTACAAAGTTCATCTAAGACGCAAGAATCTATCAACAAAGAGATGATCTCTCAAATGGAAAAACAAATAGAAATGCTAAATGGACAGGTGGAAAAGTATCAAAGGTTTCATAATTATGCATCCAATCAAATTAAAGAACTAGAAGCATAAATCAACGATCTAAATGCAGATCTCGAAAAATCAAGCAAGAAGAATGAAGGACTTGAAGCTGCACTCATCTCTCTACAAACAGATCTTGAAGCATCAAGTAAGAAGATTGAGGAACCTCTACAAACATTTGAAAAGGAAGGCCCTGAAGCAGAAATCATCTCTCTCAAAGAAGATCTGGAAAAATCAAATAAGAATAATGAAGAGCTGCAACAAACATGTGAAGAAAACGAAAATTGGTTGAAAGAAGAGATTCTAAATCTGAAGGATCAAGTAGAAGATGGAAGAAGGAAAGAAGAAAGCATGACAAAGCAATGTCAAGTCCTGGAGGTTGAGATAAACATTATCAAATGTAAATTAGAAGAAAAGATTAAACTTTTGAGGTTTCAAGATAGTACTAATATTCTGGACAATATCCTGAGTAATCAAAGGTCTCCTACTATCAAACTTGGTCTTGGTTTTCATGAAACTGTTAAAGGAGAATCTAGCTCACAAGGAAGTGCAAAAAATTCAGAGGGTGTCAAAGCAAAACCTGAAGTGTTGAAAGAGACAAACGGTCAACCAACAATGATGAAATCTCAAAGGAAATCAGTCAATGATGTTGAATGCTTTAAATGTCATAATTATGGGCATGTTGCAGCAAATTGCAGGAGCAGATCATTTCAGCCTCAAACAAACAGTTCCTACATAGAAAGGTACTCTAGTTTCTTCAAGGGATATTGTTTTTCATGTAACAAGTATGGACATAAAGCAGCTGATTGTAAAAGGAGGAAGATTAGAAATACTCATTATGATCCTTATGCTTATTTTTCTGGACATATGAGATGTTATTCTTGTAACAAGTATGGACATGTAGAAAAGGAATGCAGGTTGAACAGATATGAGAAAGTGGACAATTTCCAGCACACAAATAGAAAGTTCAAACAAATATGGAAAAAGATGGAGGACCGATCAAAATGTAGGAATTTACCCTTACCAAGTACTATCCGCTTCAAGCCGACTTTTCATTGACCTAGAATGATGTGGGATACATTATGAGATTTAGTAATGGACAAATAGTTAATGCATGATGACTCTCATGGTTGATTTGATTACTCTGGTTATGTTTACTTCTGACAGCTCATCTGATGTGGAAAAGACAGGTACAGGAGGTACAAGCTCATGAGGAGATAAAGGAAGATGAAAAATTTCTATGCTTCACTTTCCATACGCGGGTTCGATGAACAAAAGTCGTGTATACACGCGAGTTACAGAAGACACAGTCGTGTATGCATTGATGATAAGAGAATTTATATGATAGCTAAAGATCTGGAGCAGAGGTTCAGGGGGAGCATCAGTCTGATTGTTAATAACTGCATTATTGACTCTATATCAGCTTAAATTTCTCAGTTCTAAATTATGATGATATGACACTTGGTTTCTTATGTTGAAGATTATGGATGAGTCCTGTTTGCTTTTGATGAGGAGTATTCGTTGCTGAGATGAAAGTCTTATAATTCGGAGACAAGGGCAGTTCATGCAAATATTGTTGCTGATGACTTGCTGATAAACGTATTCAGGTTGCACAAGTTAAGAAGGAGCATTGGTTCAGGGGGAGCAGCAGGTTGAATACTAATGATTGCATTCTTGTCAATATGACTGCTTATTCTTTGTGATACTCATGCTCAAATGATGACTACTTGGTACATGGTTTATTGTGATGAGTTTTTGAGCCCTGGTTGCTGATAAGTATCTTTTTGTGCTCACAAATGGATGAGTTGGATGTCGTATGATTCAGAAATAAGAATAGATCATGCAGAGTTTGTTACTATGGTTGAGATATTTTGCCTACATATGTTACTTCATGTTAAATCTTAAAGATCATGGTGATATTGGACCACATGGATGATTGACACATATTTGAAGATGTTGTTCTGGTATGATAATCTCTTGGAAAGATTATATTGATGTTGCAAAGAATCTGAAGGCTTGGTTACTAATGTGCTTATGCTACAACCGTTGGATGACGCTTGAAGACACAACTACATTGTTCTATCTATCTGTATTCCAGGGAAGCATTCAAATATCCCAGAAAAAGCTGAACACTGTCCTTTTCTCACAAGAGGATCAGATCTGGTTAAAATATAGAAGATGGTGTTGGATACGCGGGTTTCCTGAAACACAGTCGCGTATATACGCGAGTTCATGCACATAAAACCGCGTATGTCTGATTGCTGACAAACTCATGTTTGGAGTGAGCTCTCTTCAGCACAGCTGCAGTGCTGTTTGGTATCTCTGATACTGTTTATCTCTGGTGGTGTTCCAGTTCTCATAACTCTATTTCTAATGTTTTGATAAAGATGCCTTGACGATTTGTTGGTGAAAGTGTTCAGGATGCACTAACTAAGGGGGAGCCTTAGTCATATGGAAATGATGCTTGAATGCACAGATTCAGGGGGAGCATTAGTCTTGCTGAATATAATGCATTGTTGGCATTATGGTGGTTCTGATATATGATCTCTTTTGAGGTCTTTTTGGTATTGGTTATGAAAAGTCATATTTGTATTTTTGATGAAAAGGTCATGTTGAGACCCATGATGTAAAATTGTAATATTCAGTCATGTAAGGACTTGTCAAATTTGTAAACCCACTTGGTCGGGTAGCTGAGTCAAGTTTTGTAAACCCACTTGGTTGGGTAGCTGAGTTGAAATGTGTAAACCCACTTGGTTGGGTACTTGAGTCTCATATGTAAAACCACTTGGTTGGATATTTGATGTAAGTATGAGTCTTTGGTGATAGGAAGTTCATAAAGTCATGTACTTCATTGGAATATATGTTTGAAGATTCAGCATGAACTCAGGGGGAGCTTGGTCACTTCAGTATATATCAGATCTGCAGAACGCTTCTTCCACATGCGGAGAAAAGGGGAAGAGTATGTTGGTTTTGATCCACCCTTTGCCCTTGATGTCAAAGGGGGAGAGTGACGTGGTGTTTGAATGAAGAGAAATAATGGTGTCAAAAATGGGGAGTGTAACTTGGTATCATTGTATTCTTAATGTACCTATCTGTTGTGATAGCCAAACACCATCGTGGTTGCCATCAAGTCCAAAGGGGGAGATTGTTGGCAATATGATGCAGAGTGTTGTCCTTGATGGCAACCCACTGAATGAAGATGAAGACATGAGATTGTTGGCATGTGTTGTCCTTGATGGCAATACACCTGATGAAGTTATTCTTGACTTGATGGATTTGGTAAATGATGTAAATCTGATGTGATATGATGTTTGTTGACAATATGATGTAGAGAGTTGTTCTTGAATGGCAACCCACCTGATGAAGAAGATGGCATCTTACTTGATGAAGTTGTGCTTGATAGAATATGTTCTTGATGAAGTAAATCTGATGTATCTACAGTGAGTACAGAAGGGAATGAAGAAAGAAATTCAGTATGTGCTAGATCTATGATGAAAAGAGTATGTCTCTGAAATACGGATTTGCTTTAGGAGAAGTTGCGTGTGCAGCGGTGAAGTACGTGCCAAGTCGCGTATGGGCAAAAAGCGCTCAAAAAGTGCAAAACCAGGGGTAACCACCATGGTATTGACCCATTGTATTGAGTAATGATTCGTCTAAATGACCCCGTCCAGGAATACCATCGGAAGTAATGTAGTTTTGGGCTCATGGTATTGTTTTGGCTCATGGTATTGAAAAAGGGGCTCATGGTATTGAAAAAGGGTAAGCCTATATAAAGAGAAAAGGAAATTCTGACTTATGCAAATGATGAGTGAGGGGCAAGATGTCTAGCTTAGAATGCAGATGCTTCTGTGAAGTATATCTGTATGGAAGATGTAAAGGTTTGATAATAGATCCCCAAATCTGTGGATGCACATGGATAGTGATGGAAGCGAATATCTAGATGTGGAATGTATTTGTATACAACAGTCTGTTTATGGAATGATTAGATCTGTGATGAGGCGAACATCTGTCTGAGGTAAAGGGTTAAATCTGAACTGAATATCTGATCTAAAGAAGTATGCTGCTCTATAATGGTTGAAAATCTATACGCTAGTTCGCCGCAGAGGAAGCGCGTATATACGCAGCTTCGCTGAAGAGAAAGCGCGTATGCGCAATGAAATGAGCTCTGTAATATGTACAGAGGTATACGCTGGTTTGTGTGAACGGAAGCACGTATATACGCGGCATCAGTGAAAGGAAAGCGCGTATGCAAACTAGGGTTTGCTAAAGTCTGTGGTAAGAAATGTCTGATCTGTTCTACTGGTTTACTGATATCTTTCAGTGAGTTATATGTATCTGTTGGTGTTGGCAGTAGCAAGAGTATGGGTGGGTGGTGAAAATATGATGAAACGTGGCCTGCAAGTTGTGTCCTAGTGGAAGCTTTGGATCAAGTGTGAAAATTAGATGACGTGGTCCATAGAGGTCTTGAGGGTTGTAGCCTTGATCGGAAATTCGTAGCTCAACATAGGATGGTGGTGAGCGGAAGCGGGGGTCATAGCTCCCTTCCGGAGAGGCAGAGTAAGCAGTCGGAGGTTGGAGCTCCCTTCCCGAGAAGGTACATTTGTGCTTGGCTGGGTGGTGCACAACGGCTTGGTAGAATCACACAGTACTCCATTATTTGTAAGATGTTTTCTCTATAATAAAATATTGAAGGCTGAGCAACTGCAGCGGTGGTTTTCTCCCGACTTGGGTTTCCACCTAAAAAATCCTGGTGTTCATGTGTGATGCTTTATGTGATGGTTATTCTGTTGTTACTACACATGTTTACTGTTTACTTAACATCAGATAAATGAATGTTGCAAAGAACTAAGCTAATAAATATCTGCATATTTAGATCTCTGCTAATACGCGAGTTTTATGAAGGATATCCGCGTGTTTACCAAACGAAAGTAGCGTATGGGTTTTAGAAAGTGAAAAAGTAAAAAGTTTTGAATATGCAGTAGATACTGATTCACCCCCCCCTCTCAGTATTTTTCCCAACATCATCTTTCTTGGTTATGTCAAAGAATTCTTAATTGCTCTTTGATACCCTAAGAACTTGTTATCAGTTTCATTAATGGTTAATTATGTATGCTGTCTAGTATGATTCACGATACACCCTTCTTACTCATAGCTAATCAAAACTCCATCTCTGAAATCTCTCTCTAAATTATTGATTGTCTTAGTTAAGTCAAAGAGGTCTTGTTTCGATCTTGCCCTTTGTCCATGCTCTGCAGTCTTATTTCAAAGTTCCCAATAGCTCAAGTTATGATGTTTAGGAGTTCCCTCTTCATAAACTGAGTTTTTTGTTTGTCTTATTTGTTTTCCCAGAAGTATGAAGGTGATTTTCCCAAAGTTAGAGGGTCTTATACTTCTATGCATCACCTGATTGTTTCTTTTCTGCATCTATCAGTTTGAGTTTCATTTATAGTGGTTAATGGTTAGCCCTACCACATGGATGTTTGCTGCAAAACTATTTATGCTTAAAACCTCTTTGTCTTTCAAAAAATTAGTGTCCATCTCATTTCACTTTCACCCAAAGAATCCATTTATCTCGACCAAATTTGCCCTGCAGTAATACCTTGTCCACCATTTGAGACAGTCTCGACCTTTTCGACCCCATAGCCCAGTTGATCTGAAGAAATTTTGATCTATCTATCCTTTGATCATTTCCCCCTCAAAAAACCTAAAACAAACTAAAAATATACTTAACAACTAGCCTAAAATCAAATATACAAAAACAAACAAGTTTACATCCTTTGCATAATAGAGAGAGCCCTCTCTGAGTCCAGGAAGGCTAGGTCGTCGAGCTCCAAAGTTGGTTTGATGTTACCATATCACTTAGCTTGCTAATCTGCCAAATCATGGGACACTAACATAATGGCGATCATGGTGGGACATTTCTGAGTTAGTGAAAAACTAAGTACACCTTAGGACTCCAGAAATCCCTTGTCTTCAAGAATATCTAGTGAATCAACCACCTCATCACCACACTAACATAATGGCGATCACGGTGGGACCTACTGAGTACATAACAGTCTAGAAAACTCTTGTAGACTCATTAGTCCTTCAAAATTAAAATCAGACTAACAGCCTATACAATCATTTAGAGTAAACTCTTATTGTTTCACCACCTTAGCTAAGTGATGAACCAGGTTTAGGACACTCTTATAAACTAGGTTGCGTATAGGAACTCAGAAAACCCCAAAAACATCCCTAGATTGGATTTTTATCTGTTATTGGTGGTGGACCATAAATACATATCTCAAAAAACAAAAAAACATCCACCTGGCGACTCCACTAGCCTCCAGTAGGCCTAATACTCCACAAAAAACCAAAAATTTCATAAATCATACTATCCTATTGACTTACCTTTCCAAAAAACACAAAGTTCATGATCCAGCCTTTGAAATCAGTGACAAACTAAGTACAACTTAGGGATTCATAAATCTTCATTTAAACATAGGAAATCAACAGAATAACTTGCAAATAGAACTATAGCTTTCTCAACAATCTAGCAAACTGTTGAACTAAGTTTTAAGTCATTCTTGCAAGTTTTCACATAAAAGTTTTCTAGAAAAGAATTTTCCTAAAAAACATCTTTGTCAATATTGGTGGTGGACCATTAATCTCAAGAAAATCCACTTGGTGACTCCACTAGCCTTCATTTTTTTTTACCTTACTCACATCCGTGAAACCCCTAGAAAGGACAACCATCCAACAAACAATCACAATTATCATCCTCTCTAAGCTTTAACTTTGAAATCTGGCTTCACGAAGAATTAATACCAGATCTCACCCGGACCCGAATCCCCCTATCATAGTTGATGACCCAGAAAATATTTAGTGGAAAAATTCTAAAACTGGTAACTTAGCTATCGATAGGACCATTCACAAAGCAAGCTCTGTACCTGAACATCTTACATTCTTGCAAGATTCTCATTTTGACTTGAGTTCAGAAAAAGCCCTTTTTAGAAGCAAGTTGCAAAGTAAAGTCAGCCTTGACGATCTTGAGCCCTTAGATTTGCAACAGAGTCCTAGCATAGAATCCTCACCCACTACACCTCCTAATTTTCAGTTTCTCCATCACTTTGGTTCTTATCACCCCAAACCTGCTCATAATCAGTCCACAAGTCCAAGTACCTCCACCACACCCATTCAGACCACCACTGTGAAAATCACCTCATCCCATACTACAAATCCTCATACTGTAAATCTACCAATAGCTGCCATCATGGGAGCTTGGTATGCACCCTTACTGTTACCACTGCCTTTGGTGCCTTTGCAAAATGATTACCAATCCTGAATCCCACACTTCACCGGAACTGAGGCTACTACTGCTCAACAGCATGTAGATAGAATCAATGATGCTTTTGATTATATGGAATTAGAAGATGAAACCATAAAGATGAGAATGTTCGCCCAAAGCCTAGGGGAGAAACCAAGAAATGGTTTAAAAACTTAGCTCCTAACAGTATACATGATCTCCCATCACTTTACCAAACTTTCATAAACAGGTGGGAAATCAGGGAAAACCCCATCCAAGTCCTTTCCGAATATAAAAATCTTAAAAGGAATATGGGGGAAATTGTTTAGGACTATTGCACTAGATTCAACAGTTTCTATAATGCCCTCCTGCCTCACATGAAACCTCCACTTGGCTCAGCATTAGCAAAATTTCCTGAAGGTTTCGATCCAGATATGACATACCAACTAAGAGAAAGAGACCCTACAACTTTAGAAGAGATGCAAAAAGTAGCTGTTAGTGCCGAAGCTAACCTAGCCAAGAAAAGAGTTAGGATAATATCAGAAAAGAAAGCCACATACCGTGATGAGTTCATGCCTTTAATTTCCTCCTCAGATCCCAGAATAGACAACCTAGTTAAAACCATGGAGAGAATGTGGGAAAGAATGAATCTAAATGAAAAATCACCTCTTAGGAATAACTAGCCATATCCTTAAAATAGAAACCAGAACTAAAAATTTAGAAGAGACCTACCTCAAAACAAACCAAGGGAAAACGACCAACAGATCAGGCCACCTTTCCAAAAAATATGTTGATGAGGTAGAAAGAGATATGGAACCACTTGATGAAAATCTCTTAAACTTGATAGGTTCTGATAGCGAGGGTGAGGTTTTCCTCACAGAAGAAGAACAAGTTTTCTTCTCCTCCAATCAAAATGAAGCAAATTACGAGGACCCCAAAGATCTTGAGATCAGATTACAAAACACCATAATGGAAGTCCATAGGCAATATGATCTTAGGAGTAAGAAAAATCAAGACAACTCGAAGAAAGGTAGCTCAGACACTGCTGTTACCAAAACCCCCGATACCATTCTTAAAAGAACAGTAGATAGTAATAAAATCATGGCTAAGAGAACTGACCAAAAAAAAGACAAAACTAGCCAGGCAAGCCTTGATCCTAACTATCCTAGTAGCTCTACTAAGATCCCCGAAGCCACTGTATTGAACAAAACCCCAAATCAAAATCAGAAAATTAAGAATATAGATAAAGTCATGGCTGAAAAAACTAAAGCAAATCTATCTAAACAACAAGTACCCTTCAGTTTTGAAGGGGAAATCACCAAAATTAAGATCACCATGCCTCTCACTAAACTTATTGCCCAAATCTCATACAAATCTCAAGTGCTAAAGGTCCTAAACATAGGAAATGATGCAGATACTTTACACCTAGCTGATGATACCCCTGAGGTTCTATTTTCACCAAAAATAGAAGGAAAATATCAAGAGGGAACCACTCTTCCTTTTTACATTAGTCTGAATATACATGACCAAATCCTACATAATGCCATGCTAGATTCTGAGGCCTCTCACAATCTCATGCCGAAAGTAGTAATGGAAATATTAGGCCTAGAAATAACAAAGCCTTATAAAGACTTATATTAGTTTGATTCAAGCAGAGTCAAGTGTCTAGGCTTGATAAAATATCTTTTTTTCAGTTTGGCCAAAGTACCTGCAAAACACCTGGTCATGGACATATTGGTAGTAGAAATCCCTCCCAAGTACGGAATGCTTTTATCCAGATCTTGGGGGGCCAAGCTTCAAGGAAATATTCAACTAGATATGTCTTATGCCACCATTCCTGTGTTTAATCAAACAAGGATACTGTATCGGGAATCACACATGAAATATATGGTTAGTAGCCAAGAAAGGCCAGATAACATCCCTATGTATTCCATACATTCAGACCTAAATTCATTTATTTTACATATTGATGAAGACATTGATAAACATGTAGGAGAAATTGAAACAAATCTAGGCACACCGCATCGGCCGCCCCAGATTCTCTATGATGAGCTGGATACTCAAAACTATCATGACCCTGAACAATTATGTCTTGAAGAGTGGGAGTTTGATTTTCTAGAAATAGAGATAAATCAGAAAACAGAACACATTCTACATCCTCAAGCAAGTTTCTCAAACCAAGGACAAAAATCAAAAGTACAATCAGAAACTTTTTTCAAAAAAGAAGCACTGGAAGGCTTACATAGTAAAAATCTATTTGGAAATAAGGAGCAGGGGAGTCTTATGTTCTTACCATACTTAAATGCTTCACCATCCCAAAACCTTACCTCTCCAAGTAAAGCTTAACTTTTGCAACCACTTTGATGAATCCAGGGAAAATGTCTGATGAATTTGACGAAGGGTAATATGATGAAAGCAGTCCCAAGACACCTGAGCTAATTGAACTAGCTAAAATTCAGTCATTTCAACAGAGATTAAGAACTGCTAGAGTATGAAAAATTATTCAAGATACTAATACATGTCGGGAAAATAGTTTAAAACACTATGACAATGCCATCATTTCAAGAAGTAACCCTTACAAAAAGAAATGCAAAAATCTGGGTCAAACATTAACAATTAAAGACAAAACAAATGGAGATAGGATTTGTGTATATTTTAGGAACACAGGTAAACCTCCCTAGAACAACACTTACATCCTTCCCAAAATAGATCATACCATACAGAACCTAGGAGTTTCTAATCATAAGTCTTTGCAAAGTTATGTTTCAGGATATCATCAGTTAATTCCTCTTCAAAGTAAACAGCTTAAATATTTTTTCAAATACACTGGAAGCAGTTCCAGATTCAAACCTAGAGTTGCAAAACCACCAGACACTAAAGACATGTTTCTGAAGGCCATGTTTCAAGTTCTGAATTTATTCACTATGATGTACCTTGACGATGTCATCATCTGTTTTAAAAATGACAAAGAGTATATGTATTACCTAAAGAAGATGTACAACAAAGGCAGGAGCGGAAATCAAAGGTATAGAGAAAAGCAGCAAGTAGATACAGAATTTTTCAAAGACTCTTGCAAGAACCCTTATGTTGTGCTTGAAAGGGAAAAATTTTCAAACTTTTCTTTTCAAGCGTTGACTGGACCAAGAGCATCAGGAGATCCCTTTGAAGAAAAAATGCTCAAGTTCCACCATTTCCAAGATTTCTAGTTTCAAAAACATTTTCACTCATTGTACATATCATTGTTTGAAGAAATAAATCAAAAACAGAAAATACAAAAACAGTAGAAAAGTCGAAAAGAGGGCAGTTTTAGAAAATAGCAGAAAAGCCCCATGTTCAAAAAATAGTCATACTGAAAGTGTGCAAATCTAAATGCCACTACTAGTGCTCTAGAGATATATTGTTCAGTTATCAAGCCTAATCATAACTGGACATGTTTTAAATTGATAAATGATAAGTTAGTGAAAGAAGTGATAGTCAAATTGTGTAAGCTTCACTTGTCAGTGAAAGTAGATTAGGAAAAGATACTGGTTCCACATGCTCAAAACAGAACCAAAGAAGAAAACAGGGATGAAAAACAAACTATGTATCCTAGCCCTGATTTTTCTATATCTCATTTTGTGTGAAAATAATATTTGTGTGCATCTTGTCTTTTATGCCACAAACAAATGACAAATCAAACCGTCAAATCCTGATTTGGTCATTTTTCAATTTCATGTCTTAGTTTAGTGAATGAAATCCTGTCAAACAACTTAACCTTGATAGTTGATCTAGCATAGGTAGAGAAATCAAAGGAGTTCATCAGTTTAATCTGAACTCCTGGAAGATATAAGTGTAGAATTAGATAGTTTTCCTTTTTTCAAAAATATCATGTCAAAGGGTTGCTAGTTGATCAAGCGCACCTAAAGAAGAAAAAAAATGTTAGGAGATATAGTTGTGTAGGTAGAGATGAGGTTGATGCTAATAATGTTGTAAATTTTCAGAAATATCATCAAGAAAGAGAGAAATTTGCGCCAATGGATAAGGCACTAGTATTCACAAGCCAGAGATCTGCAATTCTGTACACCTCCTGAAAGAGAGATGCGCTCCCCAAATGGAGCCACTATTAATCATCAGTATTTTTACCTATTTTGATGACTAGATTCCTTGGCTGAGTTTTCTAGAAGCTAATCTAAATCTATCAATTTGTCATCTTGAAAATGCCTCAAACAAATTTTTGTTTTCCTACCCCTCTCCTTCAGCCTATAATGAGAAAAACCCTTCAGTTTCCCTACCTATCACAATTCAGCAAAGCCTCCCTGTTTATAGCTATTATAAGTTTGTCTCTCTACCATCAAAATCCTTTTTTTTTCATGCAACTCACTGTCCAAAATTTAACAAATTGTCTACCCCTCTCTCACTAATCACTTTTTCATGTGATAACCTACTCATGCCCAAGAAGCCATCAAAATCCATGACAAAGTATGTAGGTCTAGGTGGTGGTGTTTTAGGGGAAATTCCTTGGCGAGACTGTTTTGAGCCAAAACCCTTGTCTTCAATATTAGTCAGCCATCATGTATTGTTATTTGCTAAAGAAAAAACCTTGTCTATCCCTAGGTCACGCACCATCAAAGAGGTCACTTTGTTTTGTTTCCAGCAAGGCTCAGGAATGTTCAAATCAGGAAAAGAGAAGGAGTTTTCCCTGTCTAAAGAAATATAATTAGACCAGGCATGATCCCCATGAAACATCAAAGAAGCCCTCCAAAATTCAAAATCATATATTTTTACATCTTTGCAAGGATGTACTGATTGATGACACTGAACAAAGTATGAGCAAAAGAGCACCTCAGGAGAAAGTTTCATGTTGTGTCAGTTTACCATGGAAATCAGAGAAAAATGCAGATTGTGGCCAACCCTACAAATCAGCCTTGTGCAACCAACAGTGGCAGTCTTTGACATAAAAGAGCTTTAAAGCAAATTAGGCATCATAGTGAAAATATAGAAAGGAAATCTGCTTCTTATACCTTACCATGCACCTGGGCTCTGAAAGGGAGTCAAGGGCAAGTTCACTTCACCTTATGAAAACACAGTCAATGGAAGAAAGAGCTATTTCAAAGATGCATAGAAGTGAGTGCTCACCATTTACAAAGAATATTATTTACTCCCGAATATTCACAGTAATTTTATGCAAAAGGGATTTCCAGAGAAGAAAGGGCACCCCTCACAGTCCTAAATAAGCCTCCCTTGAATGACAAGCACATGATCTCTTTTGAATGATAAACATAGTTTGTCTAAAGAGCCATAAACAGTTTGTTCATGGGCATTTTTCATTTGGTTAACAGAGGTAAAAAAAGCGCCCATGTAGTTTTTCAAACAAGGCCTCCTTCACAAATAATCAAAGGGCCCACTTACCATAGCTGCATAAGACCTCCTTCATAACAAGCAAAGGGTCAAATCATCAAGTGTTAACTCTATATTTAAGAAAAACCATCAGGGAAAACACTGAGCTAAAGAGGTTTTGTTGTGAAGACACCGTGCAGAAAGAAAGAAATCAGTTAGTAAACAGACTCAGTTTGTTTGAAGATATTCAAGAGTGATAATAAAATATCACAATTTACTAACTATGCCCTTTTCAAATAAGCAAAGGAATACATTGTACCTGTTAAAGTTGAGTTTTTTTATAATGTAAGATGACCTCCTTCAAAATGAGCAGAAGGTCAGGTTTCCCAGTGTTAACACTGTGGTTGAGGAAAGTTGTCAGTAATGGGCAAGGTCGAGAAATAGTGTGTTTGAAAGAGTGCATTCACTGACAAACCAAGGCTGGAATTTTGATTAAAGAAACCTCATCTAAATGGTAAGGGAGGTAGACAAAGCTCTGTTTAAAAGTGACTTCTACAAACTAATAAAAAGAGAAATTCACACAGGTGATCTATGTAAAAGAGGCATCTCTCATTTATACAGGCCTATTTAGTTTATCAAAATACTCCCTCCAAATGATGAGTAAAGGGTAAACAAGGATAACAAGGAGTTTGAAACTTTGCGATGCTTTCAATCAAATTATAGATAAAGCCTTGAATTTATAAAAAGATTGACACCTGAAGTGGAAAACAAGCTCCCGGAAATTATTTTGAAAGCACCCCCTTCACAAATTAGCATAGGTTCAAGAGTGGTTTCAAGTGACCTAAGTGGTTACATTAGCCAGAATGCCTCCTCCTAGAGATGAGCAGAGGGACAATCACCAAAAGTTAAAGTTTGTTTGTAAAAAGAGAGATACTGTGTTTTAAGAAAACCTTTAGTTTGATGACAAATAAAAAGGCAAAATGTCAAAATCACCACAAGGAGGGAAAAGCATTCAAAATCGTTTTAAAAAGAGCTATAAAAGCTCTCAAAATTAAAGTTCACTTTCCATTGTGCAAACAAGCAGAAGAAGATCGTTCCTTCCGAACCCTAGGCAAGTAGTTGGTAAAGGTTTTTAGGACACGACACACCTGTAGCCAGAAGCGACGTGCCTATAGGTTCTCACTGAAGCCTTTTGCACATGACACGACGTGCTTGTAGTGTCGTGCGACGCGCCTGTGCGTTTCAACCAACCGGCCCTGCCCGATGTTCAGAAGGCGCACAACGCCCGACCCGACAGCACCACAGCGGCGTGCAGGTACTACGTGCCTATGCACAGGAGCGTAGCACCTCTCGAGAGGTCTTAAAGGGTGGAAAAAACCGGTTTTCAACTCAAATTTTAGGTTGTTCAAAAACAACAAAAAGATTTCAAGGTATTTTTTATGCCCTTGCATCTCAATTTTAATCACAAAATTTTTTTGAAATCAAGATTTCAAAGAAGAAAACAGTTTTTTCAAAAGGGGAAACATAGTGGTTTTCAAGGGTCTCATGCTTGCTACATAAAAATAAAAATAGTGTTTGAGGAGAAAGGGATAATTATCAATTGAAAGGCCTGTTTTGCTTAAGAAGCCAGACATAGTTTTTGAAAAGGAAGAGAACAGTGTTTTAAAAGGAGAAAGGCCTATTTCATTTTGAAGAACCTATTTGCTGAGTGGGTAAAGAAGAAAGCACAAAACCAAAATGCCTCACAAGAAATAAGGGGTTAAGAAGGGAGGTCATCACAAAAGGTTTGAACCTACCACTACTCAAAAGCTCACTGCCTCCCCTTCAATCTTGTCTTGCTTTCAAGAGGTTGGCTGCCTTGAATTTTGCAAAAAAATCCAAGAAGTCACTAGCCACCCTTTCTTTACTGAGATTTTTTCCCTAAGACTAGATGGAAAACAAGTTCAGCTAGCATGTCTAGACTTTAAACTCACTCCTAGGGTTGTCTCCAAAGAAACTAAGATCCCCTATATAGGAGAAAAGTGGTTCAAACAAGCATACCTGGATATAAATCACTATAAACCCTTCCTAAAACCAGAACATAAGGATGCTTTCCAAGCTCTTTTTCCTTTTTCTCACTTATTGAGAAGCTATGCCCCCCTCATGAGAGTTATCATGAATTACGTCACATGTGAAGGGAGATATTCCCGAGTTTATTCCTATCACATCAGGCTTCTCATGAATTTCACAAGAACTAAGTTGCTAAATCTCCCTTTATTCCTCTACAAAAGCATAGAGAAGATGTCCTCCCTTGTCCAAAAGAGACCTCCTGCTCAGCAAAAAGCTAGTCTTTTCAATCATTCTCTCATCAAAATCATCATCCTTCACCAGCTTGAAAAGAAAGGAGATTCTTGGGAGACTTTCATTTCTCATCTAGATTTTTCTACTGCCTCTTCATCTCATGGCCCATCTCATATGTCCTTCTCACCCTCCACTCAATATGTCTCTCCTTCATCGAGTCAAACTACTCCTCAGAAGTAATAATCTCCTATGATTGATAGTGAAAAAGATCAGTCCTATGAAAGCAGGCATGAAGTTAGTGATTTTGAGGAACATAGGGACACTAATCAAAGTAGTGAGCATGAACCAAGTGACAAACCATAGAACAGTGACCATGAGTGTACTAGTGATGGTGACGAAATCTCACCAAAGGACAAGGAAGTCAGTGGCACTCAAAAAAGTAGTGAGGGTGAAGAACAAAGCAACCCTAAGCAAAGCAGTGAAAATAAGCATGGGGAAAATCCACCCACAGCGAGTAGTGATGAAAAAAAATGTGACCATCAGCAGCACAATGATCAGGAGGACAGTCCTCAAGGGAAAAGTGAATATTCCAAGCAAGGTACTGATGATAAAGAGCAAAGGGAAGATGTTCAAAGTAGTGATGAGGAACACCCCAGTCCTCAACAAAGTCATGAAACCAATCAAAGGGATAGTGAAAAAAGCGCCTCCCAGAAAATTAGTGACCATGGTAGAAGCCCACACATAGAGTATAAGAAGAATAGTGAGGGAGGTTACAGCATGCAAAATGACAATGAAGGTAGCCCTCAAAAAATTCAAGATAGTAAGGAGGGTAAACAAGGAAGTCCACAGATAGACAGTAAAGATAGTCAAGCAGCAGAAAAGGATGATGAAGCTAATAGCCCTAAAGAACATTTTCTAAACAGCACTGATGAGGTTGAAGGAAAAATATGTCAAGAGGTTCAAAACAGTGATAAAGGTGAAGCTAGCAGCCCTAAACAAACTCAAAATAGTGAGGAAAACAGTGAACAGGGCAACAAAGAAGGTGATGATGGAGGCAGCAGTGTAAAGGATCAAGTTGAACAAGTGCTAGTAATAAAAACTCCTCTCTCTTCTCCTCAACACAACCAAGAACATGTGCTTGCTGCCTCTCCTAGGCAAGGGGCCATGATTCATTCCTCAGAAGCACCAAAGGCTAAAAACACCAAATCTGCAAAGAATAAAATCACTCCAGCAGTGAGTAGTAATGTCACTAGGGCGCTAAGGAGTAGAGGCAAACTGCCTAAAAAGAGTATTGTTGAATTTCCAAAGAGAAAAAGAGCAAAGAAGTCTATCCAAAGAAAGGGCACAGAAAAATTTGAACAGCAGGAGAGTAGTCATGAAAAGGAAAGAGAATTTTACATCATACAAATAGACAGCGATGCTGGAGATGAGGAAGCTAGAATTCTTGAGTCACTTTTGCAAAACAGAGAATTCCAAATCCATGACTTAGAAACCGATCTAGAAAGGTCAAAGGACCTCATACATTTTATACAAATGCAAAATAAACAAATGAGTGGGAAAATGGAAATTTATGAGGCCCAAGCATTCAAATACCAAAGGGAAGCATACAAAGCACAAGTCAAGATTGAAGATTATATGGGCGAATTCGATGATGTTGAGGAAGAGGAGCAGCTAGTAATAAAAAGGCCTAAGACTATGGGTCTTAGGAAAGCTTTGGATAAATAGAAGGAAGAACAAGCAGCCCTTGTTCGATCATATCCTCTCACACAATTGCTTTCCCAAGAGATATAAAATGATAAAGAAACATGGCTTGAAAGAGCCAGCAAGAATTTGGAGGATAAACTAGAGAAGGAAAACAAAGATTTGGGTTTACAAAGGAAGATGACCGAGCACTACAAGAAATTGAACCAATTTGCCTGAAGAAAACTTGAACTTGCTCAAGAAAGGCTCAAAACTGCCCAAAGGAGGCGCCCGGTGGAAAAAAGGGAAAAATACATATCTAGGCTTGAAATCTTGGCCTTGGCTTCCTTGCATGATTCTAAGAACCCATAAGGGGCTTGCTCGCCAAAATTGAGCAAATTTTGACATGATCTTGTTTTTTGGTGTTTTTTGGCCCTAATTGCACATTTTTCTAGGCGCTGCCATGCTTGCTAGGAGCATCCTCAGCTCATGAAAGTAATTTTTCTAGATGTATTAAATTTCGTGGCATCTACTTACAAATTTTCAGATTCAAAGAAGGTGTTTTAGTCCCCCAAAGAGGCAAAAATCAGTCAAAATTCACCTTGCTGCCTCACATATCAGCAGATGAGACCCTCCTGGGTTTTTTCACTCAGTCCACTTTTTGGCAGACTTATATGGATCCATTTGGGAAAAATCAAGTAGGTCCAGAAACTAGACATCCAGGTCTTTCCAACGAGCTATCACGAGCCTCATTTTGACATCGGAAAGTACCTCAAAATTTGTTTTAAAAACAAGCTTCTTTCTGCTGCTACGCTCCTGTAGCATTTTGGCTAAAAAGGCAGTTTTCTGAATATGATCATCGAAATGTGCGTTTAGCTATTTTTAACTCCACTTCAGATATGAAAAGTCAATTTTATTTTTATTATTATCTTAAATATATATTTTTGAAGATATTTTGTGCCTTGTGCTTTGCAAAGCCTCGAGGACAAAATCAGATATTTGTATTAGGCCATTGGCCTTCTAGATTCTCTAAGAGGGATTCTTTCTCTTTGGCCTATATAATCTAAGAGAATTCATTGTAACCAGAGGCTTAACTTTATGTTATATAGAAAATACATAGCATTATGAGCTTTGAAGAAATACTTGTCTTATGAAGTGGATGATCTCTTGCTTGACTTTGATGGTGGAGGAGGATTGTATGTAGGATTCCATGGCTTGGTGAATGGTATTGTGTCCCTTATTTGTTATTTTTTCTTAGTTTTCTCATATATGTTTTCATGCTTCTTGCTTATTGTAGGTCAAAAAAGAATAGATTTGAGACATGCCCATGGAGGCACCTCAAATTTCCTGATTCATTGCAGCTTAAATCTTTTCATCTTTCTTGGTTATGTCAAAGAATTCTTAATTTCTCTTTGGTACCCTAAGAACTTGTTATCAATTTCATTAATGGTTATTAGTATGTTGTCTAGTATGATTCACAGTACACCCTGCTTACTCAGAGCTAATCAAAACTCCATCTCTGAATTATTGATTGTCTTAGTTAAGTCAAAGAGGTCTTGTTTCGATCTTGTCCTTTGTCCATGCTCTGCAGTCTTATTTCAAAGTTCCCAATAGCTCAAGATATGATGTTTAGGAGTTCCCTCTTCATAAAATGAGTTGTTTGTTTGTCTTATTTGTTTTCCCAAAAGCCTGAAGGTGATTTTCCCAAAGTTAGAGGGTCTTATACTTCTATGCATCACCTAATTTTTTATTTTCTGCATCTATCAATTTGAGTTTCATTTATAGTGATTAATGGTTAGCCCTACCACATGGATGTTTGTTGTAAAACTATTTATGCTTAAAACCTCTTTGTCTTTCACAAACTTAGTGTCCATCTCATTTCACTTTCACCCAAAGAATCCATTTATCTCGACCAAATCAGCCCTGCAGTAATACCTTGTCCACCATTTGAGACAATCTCAACCTTTTTGACCCCATAGCCTAGTTGATCTTAAGAAATTTTGATCTATTTATCCTTTGATAAGTTCCCCCTCAAAAAACCTAAAACAAACTAAAAACATACTTAACAACTATCCTAAAATCAAATATACAAAAGCAAACAAGTTTATATCCTTTGCATAATAGAGAGAGCCCTCTCTTAGTCTAGGAAGGCTAGGTCCTCGGGCTCCAAAGTTGGTTTGATGTTACCCTGTCACTTGGCTTTCCAATCTGCCAAATCATGGGACACTAACAAGATGGATGAAATGGAAGCTAATATCGATAAAAAAAATGGAAAACATGAAGAATGAACTAAAAGTAGACATGGAAGGTTTGACAAAGTTGTTACAACAAATGTTTCCTAATGGTGAAAATATAGTAGAGGAAAATCATGATGAGAAAAAAATAAATGATAATCGTGATTTCATAAACTCTAATGTTGGAAGGAAGAACCACCATATTCCAAATATAGATATGAGGAATTTTGATGGAAAGGATACCGTAACATGGATACTATAGATGGAGCAATATTTTGATCTCAATAATGTGCAAAACACACAAAAGGTACGCATTGCAACTTTACATCTGGAACAAAATACATTTGTATGGTATCGATGGATTTGCTCCCGTAACAAAATTGTCACTTGGTCAATTATTATGGAGGAAATGATAGCACATTATGAGGATACAAAGAGCAACACCTTCTTTAGCCAATTGATAAATCTCAAACAAAAGGGTTTAGTGGGGGAGAAAATTGAGGACTTCCAAAAATTGAATATAAGGGTAACTGATATTCTAGAGGAACACAGGATTGATCTCTTCATAAGTACTTTAAAGGATAACATCCAACATGAAGTTCAAGTTTTGGAACCTAATTCATTGGAGAAGGCATTCAAGTTGGCAAGAAAAATTGAATGTAAAATTATGGCGACAAGGAAGCCTACCACTCACTTCTATAAAGAGGGAAGTGTTGCTACTCCTAGATTTCAACAACCTATAAGGTTGACACCACAACAATTGGAAGAGAAAAGAGCAAAAGGGATTTGCTACAGGTGTGATAGCAAATACACTAAAGGTCATAAGTGTGCTGAGAAGAAATTATTTTACATAGGTTGTGAAGAGGAAGAAGAAAATGAACAAGAAGAGGATATACACCAGGAACCAACCCTAGCAGAGGAAGAAATGAGTCTGACCATATCGTGTAATGCATTGGCAGGAATTACCACTCCTCAAACTCTCAAGATAGAAGGACATATCAAGAAGAAAAAGGTAATAGTATTGATTGATTCAGGTATTACCCATAATTTTATCATTGTAAGGTAGCCAAGGAATTGAATTGTTTCCTATACCTAGCACTAGAATGTCAAGTGATGGTTGTAAATGGAGGAACTATAAATTGCGCTGGAAAATGCCATAATATCAAGCTATCCATGAGGGAATATGTATTGAATAGTCCAATGCTTTCCATCCCAATTGGAGGTGTTGATGTCGTACTAGGAGTACAATGGTTACAATCTTCGGGGATGGTAGCTTTTAATTTTCAAGAACTTTTCTTGAAATTTTTTTTGGAAGGAAAATAAATCAAATTACAGGGTATCACAGGGAAGCCAAGAAAGATAATAAGCTCTAATGTCATGACAAAGCTTCTGAAGAAAGAACAACAAGGTGTAATTGCACAATTATGCTCACTAGAAGTTCCAACATCAAAATCATATATTTCTCCAGATCTCCAAAGAGTCTTGGACAATCATTCCAATGTGTTTGATACTCCCAAAGGACTCCCACCTATTCGTGATCATGATCATGCTATTCATTTTATTCCAGGAAGTGTTCCTCCAAACATCCGACCTTACATATATCCTTATGTCCAAAAGAGTGAAACTGAACGTATGATTGCAGAAATGTTAGAGGCTGGTATAATAAACCTAGTCAAAGTTCTTTCTCTGCTCCTGTAGTATTGGTACACAAGAAGGATGGATCATGGCGCATGTGTCCCGATTATAGGGAGCTCAATAAGATCACCATTAAAGATAAATTTCCCATTCCTGTGATTGATGAATTATTGGATGAATTACATGGAGGAATTTATTTTACCAATTTGGATCTTCGTTCAGGATATCATCAAATTAGAATGAATACTGAAGATATTCCGAAAAAATCATTTCAAACTCATGAGGGTCATTATAAATTTTTGGTCATGCATTTTGGCCTTAACAATGCACCTTATACATTTCAAGGGTTGATGAATTCCATTTTCAAACCCTTCCTTAGAAAATTTGTGCTAGCATTTTTTGATGATATACTAATCTATAGCAGGTCTTGGAAGGATCATGTTCAACATGTTGACAGGGTGCTCTAACTATTGCAAGAGAAAAAATTATATGCAAAAACATCCAAATGTTTCTTTGGAGTACAAGAGGTGGAATATCTGGGTCATATTGTATCTCACGAGGGTGTTAAGGTAGACCCTAACAAAATTAAATCCATTAAGGAATGGAAAGTCCCCACAACCATAAAGAAGTTGCGAGGATTTCTCGGGTTAACAAGGTATTATTGCAAGTTTGTTAAGAATTATGGGAGAATAGCAGCACCTATAACAACATTATTGAAGAAAGATGCATTTTCATGGACTCTTGAAGCAACTAATACCTTTTAACATCTTAAAGAGGCAATGTGCCTAGCACCGGTCTTAGCTACACCAGACTTCACAAAAACCTTTATTGTGGAATGTGATGCCTCAGGAAATGGAATTGGTGTTGTTTTAATGCAAGTAGGAATACCCATTGCTTTTGAAAGTCGTTCAATCAAAGGAAGGTATTTACAGAGACCTATTTATGAGAAGGAAATGTTAGCAATACTGCATGCACTAAAGAAATGGATAACTTAATGGGAAGACACTTCAAGGTAAAAAATGATCATGATAGTCTTAAACACTTTTTAGAACAAAGAATATCTTCAGAAGAATAGCCAAAATGGGTCACAAAGATGTTGGGTTATGACTTTGAAATAATCTACAAAATAGGGAAGTTAAATGTTGTTGCAGATGCACTCCCAAGAAAGAATGAACAGGTGGAAGCATTGCTTTGTGCCATTTATATTATCCAACCAGATTGGATAACCAAAGCAAGATATTAATGGAAGAAGGATGAAGAATTGTGGACACTCATTCAAAATTTGCAGCAATATCCTAGTACATCTGATACATTTAGTTGGAAAAATGACTCCTTATGGTACAAAAATTGCTTATATATTTGTAAGAATTCCCAACTAAAACAAAAGATTATTTTGGAATTGCACACTTCTCCTTTAGGAGGACACTTAGGATTTTTAAAAACTTACCACAGGGTGAAGAAAGATTTTTTTTGGGATGGCCTTAAATCTGATATTCAAAATTTTGTGGCGGAATGTTTGGTTTGCCAACAGAATGATGTTGAGACAATTAAGACCTCGGGTCTTCTACAACCTTTATCCATTCCAAGTCAATGTTGGGAGGAGATTTCAATGGATTTTATCACAGGTTTACCTAAGTCCGAAGGAAATAGTGTCATCATGGTGGTAGTTGATAGACTTACCAAGTATGCACACTTTTGTGCATTATCTCATCCATTTAAAGCAAGTACAGTTGCTACTAAATTTATGGACACAATTCAAAAGCTACATGGGAAACCAAGGGTTATTGTGAGCGATTGATATCCCATTTTTACTGGAAATTTTTTGACGGAGTTATTTTCTTGTTTGGGTACTCAATTATCTCATAGCTCATCTTATCATCCTCAATCCGATGGTCAAACTGTGATAGTAAATAAATGTTTGGAAGGATATATTCGTTGTTTTGTATCTGATAAACAAACACAATGGTTCAAGTGGTTACCTCTCACTGAATGGTGGTATAACACTTCCTTCCATACTGCAGCAAAAATGACCCCATTTATGGTACTTTATGGATATCATCCACCATCCATCACATCATCTTTAAGATAAAATTTGAAGTTTCAAGAAGTGGAAGATCACATCGAGAATCAACAAGAAGTTCTCCAACTCTTAAAGGACAACCTGAATTTGGCACAAAATCGAATGAAACAACAGGAAGATCAACATCATAGCTTAGTGAGAAGCCGTGGTAGGAGATCAGATGCACGTTACAAACCATAAAAAAATTTCCTCAAGAAAGCTAAGAAGGATAATAAATTATTGCCAAAGTACTATGGTCCTTACAAGGTGTTGCAAATAATGGGTACTATGGCATACAAATTGGAGCTTCTTGCTTCTTCACGAGTGCATCCAATTTTCCATGTTTCATGCTTAAAGAAGGTTATAGGTGAAAATCTTCCAGTTCAAACAATATTTCCAGAACTTGATGAGGAAGGAAAAATCATATTGGAACCTGAAGCGGTCACAGAAACAAGAACTCGACAACTATGGAATCGATCAATTTCAGAGTATCTCATCAAGTGGAAGAACTTACCCACTGAAGATTCTACATGGAGGATGAGAATTTTATACAGAAGCACCCAGAGCTACTCAAGCATTGAGGACAACACTTTTTTGAAGGAGAGGGGCATGTTAGGTCCCTATATTACTAGTATAGTCCCTTATTGTTGTTAGTGTAACTCCCTTATTGTTATTATTGTACCCTTGTAACCCCCATATTGTTATTATTGTGCCCTTAAATTATTATTGTTAGGTCGGCTAGGATTACATTGTGGCCCCACTAGGATTACATTGTGGCCCTATGGACTCCTATATATAAAAAGGAGGTTTTTTAATTTGTATCATCCAAGAATTTTTCATTCATGTAATGTATTGGAGGTTTCCCCCTCGAAATGGCTTATTTCTAAGGCATTGATATCTCTTTTCTTATATTTTTGGAGCTGGTTTCACAAAATTTTCATTAGATTTGAGGCCAACATGTTTCCAAGTTTGTGGGATGAATTTAAGAGGTATTCCAACGATGATGTGATTAGGAGTGTTTAGAATAATTCTTGAGTTATGTTGACAACCTAATTGACAAGGTCTTGAGGCTTACTTGACACTTCATATACATGACTATTAATGAAAAGATGAAAAATCCCTAAAAGACATCAAGAAGAAGTCTTTGACCTATAATAAAATCCCATGTTCATGAAACCGACGAAGAAAGCTTAAGAAAATATATTTTATTATCTTTGTCTTCTTCATTACATAAATACATAATTACATATTCAATATGAAGACCGACCTAGTTACACTTTTCAACACTCCCTCTTAACTAGGGAGGTATTCATACAGGTACACGGTTACTTTCAAACTGAAGAATATCATAAGAAGAATCAGATTGGTAATCGCGTCTATATAGCATCATATCAACCAGAATTTTCCTAGTGTAAGGCCTTGAATAACAACCTCATCTCTCAACGAGACAATGGGATGCAATTTTGGCGAGACACATGACTTATATACACCATCGCCATTGTCTCTCCAAGGTACATGCTCCACCGGGTGGTCCCAAAGTATGACCTACTTGGACTATTATTCTCTTGGGTAGCTAGCCCTCAAAGAATATCAGTCCCTGAATACTCATATCTTGAATGCCCTAATAATTTCTCAAAGAGTATCGAGTGCCAGATGATTACACAATCCTCCATTATGTCTTCCCAAGCGAAGACCAGAGCGATGTTTCTATCTCTCCCTCTCTACCAGGGAGGACCTATTCCACAAGGGAATGTACTCATTCCTATACAAGGAATGTACCTAAGCTCATTCTTATGAATTACCAAGTTTCTTCCAAGTAATAAGCTTATCATCAAGCTCCCTCTTAACCAAGGACCTCCAGCAACAATGGTGAGACACCTAAATGCTCATGAACAATTCCTGTCCTCGATGTCATGGACTTCGATATTGAGGAATATTCAACTTTTAGCTTCATAAGGAACAGATCATCCATCACGTTCATCCAAGAGTCATGTCAGCTATCAAAACATGATTCATCATACTTCCTTATCTGGTTCACCATTATGTCATGCTGGTTTCCTTCAAATCATCTCCAAGGATCATATATCCTTTCTCATGATTAGCAGCCCTGCACAAATTTACCCAGATAAACATATACATATGTACTTTTAGAACAAAAGTTACCTTAGTGATGATCTTTCACCATTAAATCTTCTTGTAGGCATCAACATCCATCACATAGATTGATACATCTCCTAATTAAATGTTTTTTCAAGGGTCTTCCTCTTTACCAAACTTCCATCATAGTCGACATATCTTCCCAGGAGATCTCCTAGTCACATTTTCATGGTCTCTGAATGATTAACTGCCTCTTGACATGGTTGCATTTCATGATTTCTTCCTCTTTTCACATTCTTCATTGCAGGATTTTAAAATTTTTAATTTCTAGTTTATGTACAACCACGTCATATTCTATGAGGAAATATTATGTTGATTTCATCTGTCAATACATCAAGAGATCCTCCTACATAGAACATGTTGGGGTTCCCGTGTTTTGGCCAGATAGGCAAGAAAAAAAGATGAGACAACATCAGAACCACTTTCAGACCTTAGGATCTAGCCCTCTTGGGTCCAGAGAGGGATCTCTCTATATGAGCAAAGGTTTATGTCTATCAGGCTCAAATGTTATGATTCTAGGCTAGTTATAAAGCTCAGGGTTTGTTTGTTTGATTGTTTTTTTTGGTTGCTGGTTATCAGGACTGAAGGGTTCAATGTAAGGCCAGGATGAGCAAAGAGGGATAAGGCAGAGGTGAAATATTCCAGGAAATATTCGAAACCATTGGGCAATGGAGTCAGGAAAGGATTTTCTTGCTAATCAATAGGCAGGCTTTCAATTGGGCCGGTCATCTAAAACTTAGGATCTTCAAGATGATTATGTGATATGGAAAGTAGGAGGGGAGGATATACCACAGATTCGGAGTGCATAGTTACAGATCAGTAGGTCGTACAAGGATCCTAGTGGACAGGGCTAACTCTAATCCCCAGTGTTCCCAAATCTTCCAAAAAAATCTATAACAAGAAGCATCTAAGAACTGAATTCATTTAATTCATACATCAGAGAGCGAGAAATAACATCCACTACACTGGTTAAACCAGCTAAAATCATGTCTCATATAATACATTCAGAAGAGAAACATAAATGGAAAGGAGAGAAGAAACATAGGGTACCTAACAAGGGTAAATCCTATGTCAATATTCTGATGTAAGCCAGTAGAAACGAAATGAAATGAATGTAAACACAGAGATAGGAAAACATCACTGCTGCTTCAGATCGGGATCCAAAGAAATGTGCTTGTCATATTAATAACAATACCAATCAAGTGCAATATTTCCAATAGATGAATACTTAGTCTGAAAACATCTCCTTCAACCTATCTTACAATATTTACACAGAGATTGTGTCTCAAAAGAAACTACTTTCAGTTTTATGATAACTGATCAACCACCATTACAATGAGTTCTTCATGAATTTATAGCTCCGAAGGAGCAGAGGAGGTAGGTGGAGAACTAAATGCATTATTAAACTTCTGAAAAGAAAGAGGGCCGAAGCCCATTCTGTATAGATCCTGTGCATTAATCTCTGGTTTCTCTAGGTGAACGAAAGATCCTCTTCAGACTGGGGATTACTCTGATATGACTCTAATGCATTATGACTACAGTACTGTGTGGTGCTCTTGGTTAATAAACAAAAGATAAAGAAATGATAAAGAAATTTTCCATACTAATGAAATGACTGCTCTGATAGTACTAGGGCAGTTTTCAGGGTAGGAAATATTTCCAAAACACGGCATAGATTGAACAGTGCATGGGCACTCTGTCCTTCATGGAAGAAAAACATCCTGCTGCTGTATAAATCCCTGATATGCATTGATTTCTGCATGCTGTACCTTTGCATGATATGTGGGATCATTGATATGGTGCTTTGCCTCTAAACTGTTGTATTAAAACTCAAAACACTCAATGCCGAATGCTGAAAACCTTGATCGTAAGCTGGTTTTTCTTCACGGCTTCATAAATGTCTCGATTTTGCAAGATATGGGCTTTAATGGCGCGGGATAGAGTCTGCGAAGTTTCGAACTTCGTCCTTCAATGGAATTTATACTTCCGCCACCTTTCTTGACATTTCCCTGTAGTACCAGCTTTAGTTTTAATTCTGTCTGCTCAATGCGCCGCTTACAATGATTCTTATGAATCATGGTGGTTTTCCACCTCCCTGGAAATCCTACAAAAACACGCAACTTGTTAAGCAAACAATGGGGGGTGGCTAGACTGATAATGCAGAATGGTTTGATGGCGAAACTATCGTGGAAGACCTGTAGTGTGGTGAAAACGGTACAGATTACAGTCAGAATGTGACGCGGGAGGAAAAATGAATGAAACCTTTGAACTTTGACCCTTTGAATGAAAATGTAAGATGGGAGGGGTGAAAGTACGGTGAGGCACATGAAGGTGATGTGGCGGGACTGGTCAATAGCGAAAGAGTCAACAGCGGGAAGACCAAACTGGGCCATCGGATCTCAGAGGAGATCGACGGTCGGACGCACAGCGGAGGGCGATGAACGGGGGCCCAGGGTACGGAGACTGTGGTTTAAACCCCACGCAGCTTCTTCGAGCGATGATCGTTGGATGGGCAGAGGCAGATCTGACATCTCGTATGAATATCGCTGCGCGTCCCATGCCGAACGTTAATGCACGATGGGAGGGCAGTTTTTTCACCGTACAGAAGCCACGCATCGAAAGGTGTATGGAATCGCTGGTCGATGAGGGAATGCCGCCTACCGCCCGAAGGCAGTGCGATGAAAATCGGGTTGTTTTATGACATGGTGCGCGGCGGGGACCACAGTGGTGGATGCCCTCCGAACCGTTGATCTGGCAGTGAATGGACGACGATGGCGCGATCAGTGGTTTGAATGGGTAAATCACGAGCATCGCGCAGTTTGATGATCGCCGTCCGATCTATATGGATCAACGGTTGAGAAAGCGCCCGATAAAAATATGGGGCAAGCGCCTTCGGGCTAGCGCTTTGGTCACAGCACTGGGTTCTGTGGGAGGGAAAGGTGTGGAGGCTAGCAGAGAAGGAGCTGAGGCCTATTATATGGCCCGAAAGTGGGTTTTTAACCCTTTTTAATGCATTTTGAGGCCTAAGGAGGGTAACGGTAAAGAGATAGAGGGGAATTTTGAGGAAACAAAGGGCAAGGGTAGGATTTAAAGGGGTATTTGGGGAAATATTGGGAAGGAAAGGGGATTTTGCCGAGGGGAAGAAAGGAGCAACATGGAGAGTTCCGCAGAGGGAAATGTGTCAAGGGCAGAGGCATAGGGGACTTCAAGGATGATGTGTCTTCAAGGGAGATGCATTCCTTGAAGGCTCAAAAACAATCTAGTCCCCTACTTTTCTTTTGCCAAAAATTTATAGGGGGCTAACAGTGGCTCCACATGGGGATGGCTTCTTCTTGAAGGAGTCAAGAATTCAGAGAATAGATCTTTGGAGAAGGCCAGTTGCCTGCTGCTTGGCACATCCCTTTTTCTTTGATCAGCCGCCACAATATGAAGACATTACATCAGTATAAAAGCTTTCCCAACAAACTACCTACCCATCCTACAATCCTAGCATTTTTCTTCATCTCGGGTGCATTTGAGCTAGCAGACCCTTTACATAAATTATTTTTTCAAGAAGAAAATAAACCTATTCTAAACCTACACTTATTACTCCATGAGACCAGATTAGACTGTTGGTCTCATATGTTTCTCTACCTAATCTAATATCTGTTGGGATTAAACTGTCCAACAGATTTCTTCTCTACATTCTAAGACAGGAAATTGAAAAACGGGCAAGCCAGGTTTAGACTTTCTGACTTGCTATGGGCCCAAGGAATAAAGACAATTGCACATGGACGAAAATTGTAGAAAACTGAAAACAAACTGTGAAGGCTTGAGATCTGGAACTTGTAGTATCCCTCTTTTCTTTCTGTGACTCAAGTTTTGAGCATGTTAGAGTCACTTCTTTTTCTTCATTTCAGCTCTGGTTTTGGGCATGTTAGAGCTGATTCTTCCTTTTTCTTTGCTGGTCCAGATTTTGGGCATGTTAGGACCAGCTGCTTTACCTGCTTTGGCTCAGGTTTTGAGCTTATTAGAGCCAATCGTTTGCACATCAGAGGTTCATGTTTAAGCATGTCTGAACCTCTCCTTTTCCTCTGTTTTTTGAAACGTTTTTTCTTTTCTTTGAAAATAAAAATTGCAATGATATGTACAATGGAAATGGAAACTGGAAACTGTATATTAGCAGAAGTAATTTTTGAGCATCCTGCCATTGACAGGACCCCTGTTAGTATGATTCTTTCATCGTAAAAGATCACTTTAGCTATGCCTATCAAGTAGCCCTAACATCAAGTATGGCTGCAAAATATCCTTAAGTTTTCTGCATAAAATTAGATCTAAGCATAAAAGATATTAAGCAGATAAGATATAAAATAGCTCCATGCATCCAATGAACAAGACAAGAAAAATGTATAAAAAGAATCTTATATTGTATTAAAGAATGGGGCACTTGAGAGGAAAACAAGAAAGGTGTTTTCCAGTTCTCCTCAGTGGGATGGGTTCTTGGAAGTCCTCAGTGTTTCAGATCTAAAATTCCTCTCTTTAGTTAATGTGGAAAACCCTAACAAAAATGGAACTCAATGGGAGTTCAAAATGCAAACAAATGGAAATGGTGACCAAGAGTAGATATAGTGTAATCTAATGCAATGGAGGTGACTAATAAATGGGGAAAACCCTTCTATTTATAACAAAATATTGGGGTGTTCTAGAACTTGGTGCATGAATAAAATATTATTAATCACATTCTAGAATCACCCTTTAGGAATATTTTATTATATTTGTTGGAGGGAAAAGGGTTTTTGACTTCAGTCAATTCCTTTATTTATAAATAACAAATAAATAAATGATTTATTTATTATTTAAGGGAGATGAGGGGAATATAATTAAATAAATAATGGTTTATTTAATTATTTAAAAATGATTTAGTCAAATTTAACTAGGAATAGTATTTAAATAGTGATTTAAATAACTTATTCTTAGGCAATAATTAAATAAATAATGATTTATTTAATTGATTACCTTGTTTTGGGTTAAATATGACCAAGAAATGTAAACAAATGTGGTGAAAGCGATTTTACTTGGGGTAAAATTGGTCTTACATGGTGTACTTGGGTTCATCTAACGATAATGGGTTAGATGACCAAAAAATGGTGTAACTGATTGCCCCCCAACGTACGAGTGATAGGAGAAAATTGTATGACCGAAGTACGTTGTAAGAACTGAATCACAAAACAGTAAAATAGAAATGAAAGAGAGGAATGTAAGGTAATCTAAAGTGGTGGAGGACTAGACCCGGAGGAGATGAGACTTACAGGTGCAACAAGTCTCAAGTGTATGATGTGGTACCTTTGTTAAAGGCAGTGGGGGAGGCATACATATGCCCGCCAAGACAATAATACACACAAGAAGGTGCCCGGAAAACCACGAAACACAATAGTAAAACCAGTGCTGGCCTAAACATGAGCCAGATAACTAGAATGATGAATCCCACATACATGTCATGCCTGGAAGAATCGTCAGGACTTATACAATAAGATTTGAGTACATGAGATATAAATACGCCCAAATGCCCCCTACACACGGGGAAGGGCTCGCAAAATCTGACTGATACATGCAAATCGAAGAGGCACTGCAAGCGGTTGAGGCTAATATCATCAAATGAGAGGAGCTGCATCAAGGGTGGAAATGAAGAAATCATCCGGGCATGTGGGGGGCTACCTGCAGAACCACCCCCTCATGAGGGTTGAGACATCTCACACGCGCCCGAGAATCACCAATAGCTGCTGCTGCATCACTGGACCATCAAGTGTATAGATCACGATCATGATGAAAAGAGCTCGAACCAAGGTACACTTCCTCCTAGACCTGGCTTCTGGAATAAAGGAGCTGATGTCGATAGAAGTAGGTCCACCATAGGTGAGGCAATAAGGGAACCCCAACTAAGGCACGAGGGAAAATAGTAGAGCAATGAACAGATAGACACTAATGATGATGATGAAATGAGGGATACAGAGTAGCGGATGGACGAATTCCCTTGTTAGAGCACAAAGGGCATGAATGGCTTGGCAGCGACTGACACAATATCATGAGGGATAGGGGACAGTGGGACTGAAGGCCATAATGTGCAACATGAGAGAGGGACTGAGCAATGAAGGATGGAGGGCTATAGTGGGATACAAAGGGACTCGGGATAGATTCAATGAATGCGATGATGACTCAACTCAAATGCTCTAAACAAGGGCGACTTGATGGTGCTGCCACACAGTAAAGGTCCAATGTGGGACCATAATAACATGAGTACAATAGGGTATCTCATGATGAAAATCAACACGACAAGGACAAGTAAGGTGGCAAAGTGGTGCCCCCAGTACAAGTGTTGTAAGTGAGGAAATTCGATTTGGAGGAGAGGTGAATAGACACTTCGTGGATGCAATGGGTCCTGGTGAAGTATCAAGGGACTAAAAATTAACAGGTACCTAGAGCTCATGAACAGGCCAGGTTGCATTTTTCGGGGTTTGTGCTGTGGCCTGGGTAGCAGGTACTAGGCATAAAACTGCGACCTATCCTAGGAAATGACCTGAAAAGTGTGACCTGTCAGAGAAAGGGGGTTTTAGTGTTGTTTTTGGCTAAGATCTTGGATTTGTATGGTTGAGGGGCCTAGGTGCCCCCAAGCATGTTGTGGTCATGCCAAAATGTATTAAGGGGAATCTAAACACATTTTAATGATGTGATGCGCCATTTGTTTGTGTTATGGTTATGCAGTATGAGAAAGGAAATGGAGGATTACCAATCTCTTTTAGTACTGCATATATGAATCAAATGGAATTTAAGTTTTTGCGTTGGCATACCTGGTGTCACTGTCCCAAAGAGGGGATTTGGAGATAATGAACTGATGCTCCTCTGGAAAACCTATAGGTTGGTCAACAACAATGTCTAAGAGACTGGGTTGCGGATGGAAAATGAAGGAACGGTAAGGGGTATCATCTCGAGAGTGATCTGAAGTGATATGGGACTCTAGGGTTTCTTCTAAATGTGGAAGAATAATGGTACTAGAGTTGACATGACCAAATACACTAGGAGAGTTGTGGAGAATTACTTCTCCTGGTCTCTTAAATATGGGTGCCCCCTTACCCAAACATTGGGTTTCAATATAATGGCCACAAGATGTATGTGGTTCAAATGCATGGTTTCGATGTAAGGGGAAATATATAAAGTCAGGGGTGGTGATTTCTGCCATACTGTCATCATCGTGATAGAAGATGGGGTGACTGGTGGGAGAAAGACCATCTAATGTAGCAAAGATACCTGACTCATCATCATGAGAAGAGAGGTTCACATGCGTGTCATCACAAGGGGTGATAGAGGAGTAAGTAGATAAAGGATCTACCGATGTTGAGCCCAAGGTGATCGCCGAAGGAAGGGCAAGCGAAACAACAGGGGAGGATTTAGAGGAAATGTTCCCTGAGGGTCTCATGGATGATGATAGGTATAAAAGGGTGGACGAAGGCTCTGTCAGCTTGATATTAAGAGGGGGAATGTCAATGGGAGCAGTCATGTCTGGTATTTCTGCCGAAGCAAAATGCGCAAATAGCGGAGAGGTGGACTCGTTGCGCTTGGCCTCAAATTGGCAGACCGCGGCTAGAGAGGTGCGGAAGTCCTTGAGGCGGGAACAAAGGTGGGTGTAATGGCCATGGAGATCACACAAAGCACAGGGGTGGTTGGTGTGAATAGGTTTGGGGTTCATGGCCGCGGTCGCGGAAGAACCAAAGGCTTCAGGGAACGTGACATTAACTATGGGCTTGAGATGAGGCAGTTCAGGACAGGTATGGGTGGCATGACCGACAACATCACAGAAAGCACACTGGGTGATATGCTTTGGAGGCCGAGGAGGGGCAGGGTTTATCGGGGCAGCCTTGTCCTTTGATGCCCCCCTGTGAGATTTTCCATTCTTACCTGAATCAGTCGCCACAGGATGTGGACCTTGTTGAGGTGACTGAGGCACTATTGCAGTAGGAGATGTCATGGGGACCGGTTGAACCGGGGTCAAAGCAAGATAAGGTTTGGGTTGACCAGACGGGGTAGCGGCTGGAGGATCAAGGTACCAGACGGGAATCCCAAGGGTCAGGTTAGGAAGAGAGAGGGTGGCCATGATGGGTACCGTGTACACTCCTGGTGGGGGAGCTAGGAACGGTATCTGACCAGCGGGGTAATGGCCAGGAGGGACGGCTCCAAGATGGTTGAGACCTGGTGGAACCGACCCAGGAGGGTAAAGAGGCGCATGGGTATTAGTGGTAGGAGAAGGGTCAGAAGGGAGAGGTCCGATTGGCTGAGGCGAAGGGCTAGGAGTGGGTTGTGGTGGGCAAGGTTGAGGTTGCTGACTAGCCGAAGCGGGCTGCGTGAGGTCGGCCCGAGACAATTGCATCAAGCAAACATTCGCTGAGCTGGGATCTGAGACAAGAGGAGGAGGGAGACCAGGGAAGGTTCCAAGCAAGGAGGAGTCTTTGTAGATGCCAGGGGGGCACTGGTCAAAGAATCGATGGTTGGCTTAGTGGCTACAGAAGAGATGATTGACTCAGGGGAAGTCTGAGATTTTGGCTCATGATATTTCAATTGGTCAATGGTGACTATCTTTCCATTATGAGGGAAAAACATCTTGCGGTGGACTGCAGATGGGACGGAAGACATGGCATAGGTGTAACTACGCCCCAAAAGAATGTTATAGTTAAGAGGGGCGTCGATAACCTCAACATCACCACAAACAGTCTTGCCCGCAAGGGTGATAGGACAATTATGAAAAAGGCCAATGGGCTGGGAGGCATGGCCATCCCACGCACGAAGAGTGATCATGGGAAGGGCCAACTCAGGAGATCCGAGTTGTTTCCAAACTGAAGCGGACATCACACAGGTGGATGCCCCCTCATCAATGATGCACCGAGAAATGTGAGCGTTCCGAATTTTGACTGGGATTTGGAAAGCTACGGAAGCAGGAAGAGGAGGAGACTCTGACTGATGGGCATCGAAAACAATCAATTGGTCATCTGCGGGATCTACAGCACCCACGGCAGAGAGTAGAGCTTTTCTTTGAGAAGGGCACGACTGGAGGAGTTCCAGCGTTGAAATGGTAGCAGGAGATTGGGCCAGCTCATCTACTATGCTATATGCATGGGTAGCTCGGTCAGAAGCAGCATTTCGGCGTAATGGTCCCTTAGGAATCTTGGTGTGAACCTCGGCTTTAGGCGGAGGGATAAGAAAGGGACTATTAATTGTCGAAAGAGGCTCTGTAGAACTGGAAGAAGGTGACTCGGGTACAGATGCAGCAAGAGGCTGGGGGTACATACTGGATGGAGTTTGAAGGTTAAGGTCGACGGTTATAGGTTGGTCAGAGTTCATCATGAGGATCTGGTAATCAGAGGTACTAGATGGAGGAGGTTGAGTGGTTACCGGTTCGTGAGGTGGGTGGGTAGCCACAAATCCCTACTATGCATACACCTTCTCTTGAGGGGGTGGTGACTGCTGTTGCGGGGGTGCGAATGCTGGAGGAGCTAGAGCACTAGGCTGTGGATATGGATGATAATGAGGTTGGGTAATAGTGTGGTAAACCAGAGTTTGGGCAGAAAGAGGAGGCATGCCGGATCCTGGATGCATGCTACCGGGAGGGGGAGAAGTGCAGGAGGTGGTGTCCCCTCCCCCAGGAAAACCATAGCTCATGGGAGGTTGAGCGGATGGATGAGAGAGAGCTCCAACAATACCGTTGGTGGCATGAGGTGCCCCCGGTGTGTTAGTGACACCAGGTCTGGGGAGGTCAGGAAGGACGGTATAAACATAACCAGATTAAGCATAGATCAGGTCATATTTCAAGGCTATTTGGAGGGCGGCTTCTTCGGTTTGAGGGAAGTGGGATGCGACGTCTTTGCCAATGGGAGGTAAGAGAGAGCGAAGGAACCAGTCCATATAGACATGGTCTTTGAAGGTAGGGGCTTTACATAGGCTCTTTCTTCTCCGCCGTTCTTTAACATGATCGAATAGGCGGGTCGCAGACGATTGACGGAAAGAAGTTAAAATTTCGATATCGGTGTCATAATGAGGGGGAAGCTGGAAATAAGATAAGAAGGCACGGGCAAGGGTTGCAAAGGTGGTATGGGAAGAGGTGGGCTGGTCAACATACCACTTAGAAGCATCGCCAGTAAGCGTGCATTGGAAAAACCGAAGACGGATGGAATCATCGGTAATAGAATTGGATGAACACCACATGTGGAAAGATCGGATATGGTTGGAGGGATCTTCACTAGCAAGGCCTTCGAACTTGGGAATGTCAGAGGGGAGCTTGGTTGGCATAGCAGGCCAATTGACATCATGGTGAATAGGATCATTAATCATCTTATTGAAGTCGGGGAGACTGAGACCGGCCATATAAGGGAGCAACAGGGTAGTCGAGGTAGGTCCCTTAGTGGTTCCACTAGACACGGACCCAGCGATAGAACTAGGGTTAGGGCTAGGTCCTGAACTAGACATGGTGAAGGTAAGAGAGGGAGAACTAGAAGTAGGGGGAGAACCTGAACAATTAGAGGAAGAGTCGGAGTGCGGACTTAGGGGAGGACTTACTCGATGACGACGGGAAGGAGGAAGTTGACCAACCGGAAACTGAGGGTGAAGGCCAAGAAGTCTCCGAGACAAATGCTTTGGAGGCATAATGATTATGGGAAGAAGAAAAACTGATAAGGGCAGGGAGGTTCAAAATCAAGTGAGGTCAATGTCGAAACAAGGGCAGAGAGGTGCAGTGTCAATTGATTTTAAAGTCTTTTCCAAGCGGTGTTAACCAGGCTCTTCTTCGCTTAGGGTCAGTGTGTGGCATGCATTAATTTTAATTGTTTAAACCCAGACGTTTTGAGAGTAAAATAAAGAGTGTGATGCGTAACGGAAAAGAAATGTGCAGTAAATAAGACTAAAAGAACAGAAAACTAACAACTAAAAATGCAGCAATCTAACCCAAGAAGGCGGGTCTCACAAAACTAGTCTATAAGAGGGAAAAAACTAGGCAAAGCATGCTAAAAAGAGGCCAATATATCAAAGGTCTGGAGGGACTGGGATCTAAAGGGTAAATCTGCTGAAAAGTGGTGCAGAGGGCAGCAAATAAGCAGAGGCAAGGTTGCTGCTAAAAAGGAGGAGATCAGCTAAAAAGAGAAGAGACAAGGCAGTGGCCTTAGAAATGAACCCAAACCAAAATGATATGAGGTGTTTTTGACAGGGATAAGAGCTGATCTAAAGGGATCTGAAAAGGAGGTATCAAATCGGGGAAAAAGAGGGCTGAAACTATGGAAATTCAGACTTCTGAAACAGAGAAAACTCTCCCACAAAAAGTGGAGGGTACTTAAGCCCTAAGGGGTTAGATTCCCACTTAGTTGAGTAAAAAGGAGCAAGAATAGGTCTAAACGGGCGAAGACGGAGGTCAGACAACCCTGACAGAGGTTCAGACAAAACCCAGAAAAATTTCAGAAAAATTCTAGAAAAAAGTCCAGGTCGCAGTTTTTGACCTGTTTTTCACTCAGGTCGCACTTTTTGGGCTGTTTTCCGTGACTTGGGATGCACTTTTTGGGCCAAAAAGTGTGACCTGCACTTCCGGTACTCTCGGGGCCAGATTTCAGAAAAAATTGTCATCTCAGCTGCGGCTGATGTCTGACACCTGTGCAATAAGGCCAGAAACACACAGAAGTTCAAAATTTGACTGTTTAAGGGTTTGATGGGTGAAAATCACCATAAAAATAGGAAAAACAAAAAATGGGAGAGAAACCCTAGGGTCTGAAACAACTGGATATGCAGGAAGATAGAAAACGACAGTGGTCGCAAAAGAAAACCCGTGTGGAGTCGCCAATTGTTAGTATGATTCTTTTGTCGTAAAAGATCACTTTAGCTATGCATATCAAGTAGCCCTAACATCAAGTATGGCTGCAAAATATCCTTAAGTTTGCTGCATAAAATTAGATCTAAGCATAAAAGATATTAAGCAGATAAGATATAAAATAGCTCCATGCATCCAATGAACAAGACAAGAACAATGTATAAAAAGAATCTTATATTGTATTAAAGAATGGGGCACCTGAGAGGAAAACAAGAAAGGTGTTTTCCAGTTCTCCTCAGTGGGATGGGTTCTTAGAAGTCCTCAGTGTTTCAGATCTAAAATTCCTCTCTTTGGTTAATGTGGAAAACCCTAACAAACATGGAACTCAATGGGAGTTCAAAATGCAAACAAATGGAAATGGTGACCAAGAGTAGATCTAGTGTAATCTAATGCAATGGAGGTGAATAATGAATGGGGAAAACCCTTCTATTTATAACAAAATATTGGGGTGTTCTAGAACTTGGTGCATGAATAAAATATTATTAATCACATTCTAGAATCACCCTTTAGGAATATGTTATTATATTTGTTGGAGGGAAAAGGGTTTTTGACTTGGGTCAATTCCTTTATTTATAAATAACAAATAAATAAATGATTTATTTATTATTTAAGGGAGATGAGGGGAATATAATTAAATAAATAATGGTTTATTTAATTATTTAAAATGATTTAGTCAAATTTGACTAGGAATAGTATTTAAATAGTGATTTAAATAACTTATTCTTAGGAAATAATTAAATAAATAATGATTTATTTAATTGATTACCTTGTTTTGGGTTAAATATGACCAAGAAATGTAAACAAATGTGGTGAAAGCGATTTTACTTGGGGTAAAATTGGTCATACATGGTGTACTTGGGTTCATCTAACGATAATGGGTTAGATGACCAAAAAATGGTGTAACAACCCCCAAATAGCTCAGTGCCATCTAATTCTTGCAGGAAGAAAGCATTGGGACCCACAGTGGCCTGGATGAGGTATGGAACTTGCCACAAACTGTCAAATTTGTTGTGCTTTCCTTTACCCTCTCTTCTCGAATCCCACTTCAAAACCTTATCTCCAACTTTGAAATCAGTAGCTTTGGTTCTTTTGTCAAACAATTTCTTTATATTCTCCTAAACTTGCACTGCTCTGTTGTAGACTTCTTCCCTTGTCTGCTGAAGATGGATTGTTTGGTTTATTCTCCTCACCATGCTGTCTTCTTCTGTTTGGATCTCCTGGATCAGTTTGATCACTGGTATCTCAAGGCTGGTAGGGAATACTGCTTCTGTTCCATAGACAAGCTGAAAAGGTGACATGCCAATGGGCTTTTATGTTGTAAGCCTGTCAGCCCACAAAGCATGTACTAACTTGTTATGCCATGATTTTTTGTTCTCTTCCAACAGCTTTTTGATGATGATCACCAGGCTCTTGTTTGATGATTCTGCTAATCCATTACCTTGAGGGTAATAGGCAGTTGAATGACCAAGTGCTATCTGATACCTGTGACAAAAAACAACCAACTTTTTAGATCCGAAAGCAGTAGCATTATCAGTGATTATTTTCCTTGGGCAGCCAAACCGAGATAGGATGTGACCTTCTAGGAAACTAATGATGACTGAGTCTGTGGCATTCCTAGTGGGTATGGCCTCTATCCACTTAGTGAAGTAGTCTATGGCTGTTAGGATCCATTTGTGTTGTGCAAAAGAAGCAGGGTGAATTTCCCCTATGAAATCTAGGCCCCATTGCAGAAAGGGACCTTCAACAGTGATGGGTTGTAGGGGTAAAGGGATGAGTTTTCTTTTGCCTTCAAAGATCTGACATTTGTGGCAGGAAACTATCATTTTATGGACATCACTAAAGAGTGTGGGCCAATAATAGACAGATCTGAGTATTTTGTTTGCAGTGGCTTTCCAACTCAGGTGGCCTCCACATTCTCCAGCGTGGAATTCTTGTTTAACCCTCTCTGCCTCATTTTCAGTCAAACATTTAAGCAGCAGGCCATTAGGATTCTTCCAGTATAAGTTTTCATTCACAATGTAGTAACTTCTTGTTTTTAGCTTTAATAATCTGGCCTTGGTCTTTGATAATCCGAGAGGGGCATTGAGGTGTGTAAGCACATACAGAATGTCGGAATACCAAGGAGAGCTCTGAAATTTTTCCTCAATAGTGAGATCGGGAAATTATTGTTGCTCATCTAAGGTATTTATCATGTTAATGTCTAGGGCTTGTATGTTTGATTCAGCCATTAATTTAGCTAAGCCCTGACCTTTAATCAGTTTGGTGGGTTTTATCTCAAGGTCATACTCTAAGATCACAGCTATCCATTTGCCCATTTTTCCATCTGGGTCTTGGGACAGTATATCTTTGACTATGATGTTGGGCACATAAGCTACGGTGCGAGAATGCAATATGTACACCCTGAAGTATTTCAAGGCCTTAATTAGAGCATAATCTTGTTTCTCCATGATGTTGTATTTCAAGGGTGCATCTCTGAGTGCTTTTCTAAAGAAGGAAATTGGTTGTTCCATTCCCTCTGTGTTTTTCTGTAGCAAGACTGTAGCCACTGTATGCTCAGAGGCGAATGAAAATATCATGAAATATTTGGAAAAATCTGGGCTGATTAGGACGGGAGCTTGGGTAAGTGCAAGTTTCACTAATTCAAAAGATTGTTTAGCTCCCACAGTCCATTTAACTCCTGCACCTTTCTTCAGCATGTTATTCATGTTCCTAAGGTGTTCAGCCAGATTTGGAATAAACCTCCTAAGGAAGTTAATCTTCCCAATGAAAGACTGTAATTCCTTGATGTTTCTGGGGTGTGTGATCTGTAGTATCCCTTCAACTCTCTGTGGGTCTATCCTGATTCCCTTTTCGGATATAATGTGGCCAAGGAGTTTACCCTCTTGTAGCCCAAAAACAGTCTTTTTGGGATTCAGGGATAGACCAAACCTTCTACACTTTTCGAATACTTTCCTCAGATGTTTCAGGTGTTCTTCTTCAGTCTTAGAGAAGAATTTTATGTCATCCAAGTAGATAACAATGAAGTGACCTATCTCATCTGAAAATTCTATGTCCATCGCCCTTTGGAAGGTTGCACCAGTGTTCATCAATCCAAAAGGCATCTTTACATACATAAAGGTACCCCATGGAGTGGTAAAGGCTGTTTTGAGTTGGTCTTATGGGATTACTAAGACTTGGTTATATCCGGAGAAACCATCTAGCAGGGAAATCCTCGTAGAGCCTACTACATTCTGAAGAATATGTTCCATTTTAGGCAAAGGGTAATTGTCTTTGAGTGAGGCTCTATTAAGATTCCTAAAGTCTATACACAATCTCATTTCTCCTGTCTTCTTCCTCACAACCACTAAGTTTGATACCCAGTCAGAGAACCTTACATGCACAATTATACCTGCTTCATACATCTTCTTGATCTCTTTCTCTACTGCAGGCAATTGTTTAGGATTGATTCTGTGGAGTTTTTGTCTGAAGGGCTTCTAATTTTCTTTCAAGGGTATCTTATGCTGAATGATATTTGTGTCATAGGCCTTTAAGTCCTCATAGCTCCATGCAAACACATCAATGAATTCCTTGAAAAGGTCAATGTATTTCTTCTTCATGTCTGCAGGTAAAGACTTAGCCAGTTTAATCATTTTGGGCTTATCTTCAGTACCTATGTTTCACTCTTCCACATCAGAGTCTACATGTTCTATAGTGGGTTTTTTTTCCACATCATCAAAGTCAAAAAGGTCCTCTAAGGGTGCCAGGCCTCTGGGTATATTCTTATCTTTGGCCTGCAGCACCTCTACCTCTTCATTATCTGAATTTTCACATTTTCAGTCTGGATTTCCAGTCTGTTCATCTAAAGAATTTATTTCTATGTTACAGGGTGTTTCTTCCTCATCTGAGGATTCTCCACTTAGGCGGCTACTGTCATATTTGGAGTCTAAATCAAAAAATTCAAACTCGTTTCTGCCTACCAGAAAATCTTCTAGTTGTTTATCACCTTCAAAAACCTGCCAATATTTTTCATTATCCGGCATAGCAGGTCTAAATTTGGTCTGAATGATGATCTGTTGGTCTCTGGGAGTCTTGGGGTAGGAACTGGCTAGGCAAGCTAATCCATTTGCAATGACATTTTGACTCATAGGAATGAACACTAATTTGTATTCAACAAACGTTTTCAGTAGATCCATGGTGTCATTCCTATATGCTCTCAGCCTAGGATGTTTCGCTGTGTATTCCCCGTTTACCTGTTTTATCACCAGCTCAGAATCTCCCTGCACGGCTATCTTACGAGCTCCTAATTTCATCAACATATTTAGACCTAGGATCAGAGCCTCGTATTCAGCGATGTTATTCGTGCATTTGAAATGCATACTACAGGCATGGCTCTCAGCATAGTCGTTTTCTGTATTGTGTAACCATATCCCCGCTCCAACAGTTCTCTTGGTGCATGACCCATCAAAGTTCATCACCCACAGGGGTTCACTCTTGGTTTCGGTGTCATTCTTTTCCTTATGTCTGGTTTTGCCATTATGTTGCGTTATAGGGTCTATACTGGGTTGTGGATCGCTTTGTTCCTTGTGAAATGTATGAGTCTCAGGGATCTGGCCAGATGGTTGTTTACGCTCTGATTCTTGTTCACTCGGGGTTAGGTCTCCACCGCATATCCTACAGGTTTCATTGCGATTTTATTCTTCGTTGTCCTCTAAATCCAGAGTAGCCATTATGTTAAAGTCCATGGTCTCTGCCTCTCTGCTTGTATCTCTGTTTTAGGACTCTGACCCTTCTAAGGATTCATCATTACAAAAGATGAAGGAGTCAAGGTCTGTATGTGCAGAATAAACAGATGAATTTTCTGGTTTTTCGGGGCTAATAACTAGAAATTTCATCTGTGCCTCCCTATATAGTTTTCTAAGTTGGCCAAAGATTGGGATTGTGCCATATCAGCCATCCATCTGCATTTTACCCTGCAGCTTGGCTCCCCACGATGTTGATAATAACATGCCATATTTAGGTGGCACATCTGCCACCACAACATCCATGACCATACATTTAGCTGGGATTTGAGTTAAGCTCACACACAAGTCTTTGATCAGGCCCAGGCATTTTACTCTGCTAGAGTCGAAAGAGTATAAATATTTGTAGGGTTTGGTTATCTCTAGACCTAGTCTTTCCATAACTACCTTAGGCATTAGGTTGGGAGATGCTCCAGAATTATGCATTGCATTGTGCAGGATCTTGTCATGAATGTTGAGACTGATATAGAAAGGTGGAACTACCCCTTCCTGGAACTTCCCCTCTAACTTAGGTCCAAACAAGAGGGCGGGCTGATCATCATTCAAATTGACAGAGTGACCATTCTCACTAAGGTTCAAAGCCTTCAAAATCTGGCCTTTATATACATCCTGAGTGGCCAGCTCAGAAAGTGGGACAAAGATTTTAATTCTTGCAATCTCACTTTCCAAATTGAAAGTGGACTGACTCTTGGGAATGCTCATCTCTGTTTTATTTTCCACTACCTTAGTGGCTGAATTAGTGGGCTGATTCTCATTATGTACAGTGTTTGTGACAGTTTTATCAGGAGCACTAACTGCAGTGCTAGTGCTGCTAGCTAGTTTACCTTGTGCATTAGTGTTTTGGTTTTCTTTTTCTCTATTCTTTCTAGAACTCTTAGCTGTTGATTTGTTGGTTTCAGCAGTTGCTTTAGAAGTTTTCTCAGGCCTCTTTTTGATGGTAGTCTCAGAAGATTTGGGTTTGGCAGTTTCTTGACTCTTTTTTCTTCTAAGTTCATACTGTTCTCTGACCTTTATCATGGCATTTTCAAATCCTAATATGTAATCTTCAGATTCCAACCATTCCTCCTCCCAACCAGAGGGTGAAGGCTAGTATTCTTCTGAATAACAGTTATGGATTGAATCTTCTGTTTCAAACATATTAATCGTGTTTCCCTCAGACTCTTCTGTGATTCCCTCATCTTCATCAAGAAAATTCTCTTACAATGGGGGAATAAATTGTTGATCTGATTCTATTTGTCTGTTGGGAGCGTTATTGTTTCTTCTAAAGTTCTGGTTCTGGTTCTTGTTCTGATTGCTAACGGTGACAACCATATTTTCCATCATTTGTTGTAACCTTTCCACATTTTTAGACAGATTATCATAATTTTGGTCAGATGTGGAAGCTACGTTTTCATCCCTATATGTTACCCTTCTCTCGTATTTTAGTCTTGCTCTTTTTTCAATCAGATTTTCTTCTATATTCATTTCTCCTTTCTGCATATCCTCCAGTGTGTTGTATTCCTTATCCCTAAGCTCATAGGCCATGTCAGCATCAAAACCCTCAGGGTATTTTGCTAGGGCCATGCCTTGTGGAGGTTTCATATGTGGAGGGAGGGCATTATAAATGCTATTAAACCTTGTTGTGTAATCGTGGACACTCTCTCCCGTGTTTCTTTTGAGGGTCATGTACTCTGCTAGGAGTTGGTGAGGATTCGCCCTAGTTTCCCATTTGTTTATGAAAGTCTGATATAAGCCCGGAGGATCATTGATGCTACCTAGAGGTAGGACTTTAAACCATTTCTTCACATCACCCCCTAAGCTTTGGGAAAAGATTCTCATTTTGACTGTATCATCATCAATTTCCATGTAGTCAAAAGAATCCTCCATCTTATCTACATGTTTTTGGGCTGTGATGGGCTCCTTTGCAGTGAAGTGTGGAATCTTAGACTGATAATCATTCGGTAAGGGTACTAGAGGTTGGGGTAAAACCAGAGGTGCATACCAGGCTACCATGATGATGTTTTGATGAGCTAGAGGGGCTTGGGTAGTAGGTATATGGATGACAGGGATATTATGACTAGCAGATGACTGATGAGCAGACCTAGGGTGACTGAGCCCCAAGTTTTGTATGAAATGTAAATTGGGAGGCATAGATGGAGGGGTCTGTCTATTCCCAAGGTGCCTACCACTGTGCTGTGGTGAATCAGGAAACTCAGGGTCTGGCTGGTCTAAGCTACTGAATGACCTAGTTCTAGATAAACTGTTGGATAGGTCTAGGTCAAGGTGAAAGTGTGATAGACCTGTAAGATCTTCTGGTGCAGAATTAGCTCTATGGATGTGTTTGGAAGTAGTTGATCTTTTAGGTGTATGAGCTTCCTTGAGGATGCTCTCAGCATTGTCAACTATTTCAGGTGGGTCTAGGTTAGGGTAGGCTCTTGTATGAATGGTTGTAGAAGCCATAATGTTGTTTATGACCAAGCAGCTTAACCCTACTTGTTACTTCTACTGTGGTTGATGTTGTTATGGGGCTGGTCTCCCAGTGGAGTCTAATGTGAACCAAGATAATCAGCAGGCCTACTGATCACCAGTGGAGTCTTTGAAATGTTTATGGAATATTGGAGTCACCAGGTGGAGGGTTTAGGATTTTTTTTGGAAGGTACACTATCCACCACAGTGTTCTTGAGATGTCCCTTTTCGAGGATACCTTCAAACACAGCAAACTCTAACCAGAGATTGACTGGGAGGGCATTTACCAGATATGTCACCTATGAAAGAGTGTGAGATCTGGAGGCTACCTGGCCCTTTCTAGACTCTGTCCAAGAGTATGGGAAAACACAAAAAATGGTATAGAGGTTGATGTGAGGATAAGACTGTTTAACTTCCAACCTAACCAGAGATTGTAGATATTTTGAATGCTTAAGAATGTTTAAGGTGTAATGCACTCAATTCCCCAGTGGAGTCGCCATTATGTTGGGGTTCCCATGTTTTGGCCAGATTGGAAAGACTAAAATATGAGACAACATCAGAACCACTTTCAGACCTCAGGATATAGCCCTCCTGGGTCCAGAGAGGGATCTCTCTATATGAGCAAAGGTTAATGTCTATGAGGCTCAAATGTTATGATTATAGGCTAGTTATAAAGCTCAGGGTTTGTTTGTTTGATTGTTTGTTTTGGTTGCTGGTTATCAGGACTGAAGGGTTCAATGTAAGGCCAGGATGAGAAAAGAGGGATAAGGCAGAGGTGAAATATTCCAGGAAATATTCGAAACCATTGGGCAATGGAGTCAGGAAAATTTTTGCTTGCTAATCAATAGGCATGCTTTCAATTGGGCAGGTCATCTTAAACTTAGGATCTTCAAGATGATTATGTGATATGGAAATTAGGAGGGGAGGAGATAACACAGATTCAGAGCACATAGTTACAGATCAGCAGGTCGTACAAGGATCCCAGTGGACAGGGCTAACTCTAATCCCCAATGTTCCCAAATCTTCTAAGAAAATCTATAACAAGAAGCATCTAAGAATTGAATTCATTTAATTCATACATCAGAGAGCGGGCAATAACATCCACTACACTGGTCAAACCAGCTGAAATCATGTCTCAGATAATACATTCAGAAGAGAAACATAAATGGCAAGGAGAGAAGAAACATAGGTTACTTAACAAGCTTAAATCCTATGCCAATATTCTGATGTAAGCCAGTAGAAATGAAATGAAATGAATATAAACACAGAGATAGGAAAACATCACCGCTGCTTCAGATCAGGATCCAAAGAAATGTGCTTGTCATATTAAATAACAATACCAATCAAGTAAAATATTGCCAATAGCTGAATACTCAGTCTGAAAACATCTCCTTCAACCTATCTTACAATATTTACACAGAGATTGTGTCTCAAAAGAAACTACTTTCAGTTCTATGATAACTGATCAACCACCATTACAATGAGTTATTCATGAATTTATAGCTCCGAAGGAGCAGAGGAGGTAGGTGGAGAACTAAATGCAGTATTAAAATTCTGAAAAGAAAGAGGGTTGAAGCCCATTCTGTATAGATCTTGTGCATTAATCTTTGGTTTCTATAGGTGAATGAAAGATCCTCTTCAGACTGGGGATTACTCTGATATGAATCTGATGTGTTCTGACTACAGTAATGTGTGGTGCTCTTGGTGAATAAACAAAAGATAAAGAAATGATAAAGAAATCTTCCATACTGATTAAATGAATGCTCTGATAGTACTAGGGCAGTTTTCAGGGTAGGAAATCTTTCCAGAACACGACATAGATTGAACACTGCATGGGCGCTCTGTCCTTCATGGAGGAAAAACATCTTGTTGCTATATAAACCCCTGATATGCATTGATTTCTATGTGTTGTACCTTTGCATGATCTGTGGGATCATTGATCTAGTGCTTTGCCTCTAAACTGATGTATTAAAACTCAAAAAAGTCAATGCCGAATGCTGAAAACCTTGATCGTAAGCTGGTTTATCTTCATGGCTTCATAAATGTCTCGATTCTACAAGATATGGGCTTTAATGGCGCGGGATAGAGTCTGCGAAGTTTCAAAATTTGTCCTTCGATGGAATTTATACTGTCGCCACCTTTCTTGACATTTCCCTGTAGTACCAGCCTTAGTTTTAATTGTCTGCTCAATGCGCCGCTTACAATGATTCTTATGAATCATGGCGGTTTTCCACCTCACTGGAAATCCTGCAAAAACACGCAACATGTTAAGAAAACAATGGGGGGTGGCTAGACTGATAATGCAGAGTGGTTTGATGGCGAAACTATCGTGGAAGACCTGTAGTGTGGTGAAAACGATACAGATTATAGTCAGAAGGTGACGCGGGAGGAAAAATTAATGAAACCTTTCAACTTCGACCCTTTGAATGAAAATGTAAGACAGGAGGGGCGAAATTACAGTGAGGCACGTGGAGGTGACGTGGCGTGACCGATCGACAGCAGAAGAGTCAACAGCGGGAAGACCAAACTGGGCCGTCGGATCTCAGAGGAGATCGACGGTCGGACGCATAGCGAAGGGCAATGAACAAGGGCCCAGGGTACGGAGACTGTGGTTTAAACCCCGCGCAACTTCGTCGATCGATGATCGTTGGATGGGTAGAGGAAGATCTGATGGATTGTATGAATATAGTTGCGCGTCCCATGCCGAACGTTAACACGTGATGGGAGGGCAGTTTTTCCACCGTACAGAAGCCATGCGTCGAAAGGTGTATGGAATCGCTGGCCAATGAGGGAATACTGCCTACCGCCCGAAGGCGGTGCGATGAAAACTGAGTTGTTTTATGGCATGGTGCATGGTAGGGACCACAGTGGCGGATGCCCTCTAAACCGTTGATCTGGAGGTGAATGGACGGCGATGGCGCGATCAGTGGTTTGAACTGGTAAATCACAAGCGCTGCGCAGTTTGATGATCACCGTCCGATCTATATGGATCAACGATTGAGAAAGCACCCAATAAACATATGGGGCAAGTGCCTTCGGGCTAGCGCTTTGGTCACAGCACTGGGTTCTGTGGGAGGGAAAGGTGCGAAGGCTAGCGGAGAAGGGGTTGAGGCCTATTATATGGTCCGAAAGTGGGTTTTTAACCCTTTTTAATGCATTTTGAGGCCTAAGGAGGGGAACGGTAAAGAGATAGAGGGGAATTTTGAGGAAACAAATGGAAAGGGTAGGATTTAAAGGGGGATTTGGGGAAATAGTGGGAAGGAAAGGGGATTTTTCTGAGGGGAAGAAAGGAGAAACATGGAGAGTTCCGCAAAGGGAAATTTATCAAGGGTAGAGGCATAGGGGACTTCAAGGATGATGTTTCTTCAGGGGAGATGCATTCCTTGAAGACTCAAAAACAATCTATCCCCCTACTTTTCTTTTGCCAAAAATTTATAGGGGGCTAACATAACACACTTCTAATTATGGAAGTTTATTATCTGCAACCATATGGCATGAGTTCACAACATCCAATATCATCATATATGTATGCATACCTCATATCTATTTCCCTGAGTCATCCTATAGCGATTTCTCTAGAATGAAGAGCTTCATTCCTTTCGCCCGCCTCATCAATATGTCATCACATCCCATAATTCTATCTCCATGATGACCCTTGATCTGATGACTACTTTACAATAGTAGAGAGATTTTTCCAGAACCTGTTTCACCCAAAGCTCCTTCCATGCTTCTATTGAGATGCTTCTTAATGTACATTTCCTTCTATCATACAATTTTACAATCAATCAGAGATCACTTAAGGAGAAAGATGATCTCAATCATAATAGAGATCTCTCGCTTCCTCTTTCTTAGATATTTTTAGCATCAGGTTCTTCTCTTTCATTAGTGACATGGGCTTCTTCCTTTTTCCTCTTGTCCTTTCCAGATTTAGGACAATATATTTTATAATTCCCAAGTTCATTACATTCAAAGCATCATATGTTGTCCATATTCCTTCTTTTATTCTGAGGGAAATTTTTTTTGAATCTTCCTTTCTTCCTGTATGAGGCTGCAAAGGCATGATTTTCTTCACTTGGTCCTATATTAGCTTTAGCCTTTAGTCTTGTTTATTCTATTTTACATAGAGACCATAAATCATGGAATGGGGTGGCTTCTTTCTTCCAGTATAGACTATAAGGGAAGTTTCCCCATTCCTCTGGTAGAGCATTCAACACCACTATAGTCATCTCAGTGTTAGCCATCAATTCTCCTAGTTCCTGTAGTTGATCTCTTATTTCAGAAATCCTCATGAAGTATTGAGTGATTCTTTCTTCCCTTGATAATTTCGTTTTTTATAGTTGTTGTCTCAGAGAGATTGCTTCTCTAGTAGTACTCATAGAGAATAGCTCCACCAATTTCTCATATTTTTGTTTTTCAGTCTTTAGTTTTGATAAATAGGGAATGAGAGAGTATTTGATGGATTCTATGAGAATCCTTTGGGCTCTAATTTCTCCCTTCATGTACTTGGCATGGGCTGGAGCATATTATTTTGGGGGTTGAACAATATATTCTTCGATATAGTCCATTACTTCATCTTCAAGTAAATTCAAGTTTTTTTCTTCTCTTCAATGCACTAAATTTTGATGACCCAACCAACTTGTTGCTTTCTTTACAATAAGTCATATTGACAGATAGGGTCATGAATACTTACTTGAGTGGATTTTATTTGCAACTTCCTTGTTGATGATGAATTCAAGGGTTTCCTTTCTTCAATGTTGGTGTACTTAAACCCTTGATTATAAAGAATATATTTAGAAGTTGAGGTTCTCTTCAAATAATGTCTTGAGTGGAAATATTTGATGGCAAAGACTATTTTCTTGGATGAGTTGATATTTTGAATGAGATAGGAGATCTCACTTGAATGAGATAGGAGATCTGATACCATGCTGAGAATTTGGAGGGTTGGAGGTAAATACAAATTCTCTTCTTGATAATTACTTCTGAACTTACTTCTTTTACTTATGTCTTGTCTTCTTAGCTTATTATGTCTTTCATCAAGTCAATTGCCAAAACACAAGAGAAACATATTTAGGCTCTTTAATCCAGGGCTAAAACCTCTCCCTCTTGGAGAGGAAAACCCAAAATAAATTATCCGTCTGGACTTTTAGATAATAAGTACCATGACCATGACACAGACTCTTGACCTTTGTATGCCTTCAATACCTTTTCACTGCTTTGTCATTGAATCCTTGAGTCGATCCTTCTTTCCTTCACTGTCCTACACCATTCTACACATATCTGCACTAATATTAGAGATCTCAGTCTCTACTTGTATTCTTCCTTCTTTGATTGTATGAGATCCTTGTTTGTGATATCAGCACTGCGTTATAGATTATATTACATTTTTTCTTTACTTAACCTTACTAACTGTACATAATTGTCTTATTCCTTTCGATGAGCAGTCCACACTATACTAAGTGATTCCCCTTACACATCCTTGTTCTCGATGTTTACCACAGTCCCTTCTCACATTTATTGTAGACCCTTCTCACACTTTAACACTGTCCCTTCTCACACTTCAACATAGTCATATGTGACCGAAGTTTTTCCTGCAATATTGTCCGCAAATCTCAGACCTGTTTCAACACTTACCAGAGTCCTTTCTTCATACTTGAACAGAGTATTTACTTCACACTTCTTGCTTATATGTATGACTACATATATCTCAGAATTTTCCTCGCATTACTTCCTCAGACTTGTCTGACGTTTCTCCTGCAATTTTTGACCGGAATCTTTAGATTTATGCGAGCTCTGATTCTGTGCTTCACGTTTATTCCAACTGTTCGAATTGGTTTTTGTTTTGCGTAGTTTAGTGGGGTTTATATAGTTATTTCCCCCTATATTAAGCCGACATGTTCATTAGATTTGAGGCTGACATGTTCTAAGTTTGTAGGCTGACTTTAAGATGTTTTCCAGTGATGATCTAATCAAGAGTCTTTAGCATTATTCTTGAGTTATGTTGAAAAGCTTAGGAGTGTTTAGAATTATTATTGAGTTATGTTGACAAACTAATTGACAAGGTCTTGAGGCATACTTGACACTTCATATACATGACTATTTATGACAAGATGAAAAATCCCTAAAAGACATCAAGAAGAGGTCTTTCACCTATAATAACCATGAAGCAAGCTTAACAAAATATATTTTATTATCTTTGTTTTCTTCATTACATATATACATAATTACAGTTAATATGAAGACCAACCTATGTTGATTAGTGGTTGTCATTAATGTCAACAGAAGAAGCACCAGGAGCTACCCCAATATTGCATGGGAATTTTGACCTACCAAATTACTATATTCTAGGCCAAGAATGATTTTGATGGTTTCTTCTTGTCGAGATGTTTCCGTTGATATATGGCATGCCACGTAATTCTTCATGGTTTGAAAGATATTCATGTTTGAAGTTTTTAACCCCAGTTAGTGGGCTAGAACCCCATGGGGTTGTGGCATGAGTCATTAAAAAGTCATTATTAATATTTTTTAAGCTCCTAAAATCCCTCCCACGTTCACTTGTTGAAGCCCCTGTCAACCTAAGCATTTATATAAATTGCGATCCTCGTATCCTCCTTATGCAAGGGATTTCGCTATCTATGTCATTGTGGAATTTTCGCTCTAAATTGTTTTGTACGAAGGTTCAGATGCTAAAATTTTTATGATTTGAAACTGAAATATGGAGGAAGCTCCTGTGAAAATTTCAGATCAAGGTGCACAATATTTTTGGAGATATGATCTGTGGAAGTCAGTGTTTTTGCAGGCTCTTGAAATTCATCTCAAAGAAGTGACCTTGGGAAAATAGTCATAACTCTCTCTCTAAGTATCAGATTGGAATTATGTAAAAAGTGGCAGATAGTTCATGCAATATAGTTTTTGTTCTATCAATTTTAGAGCTGAATGAAGAAACAGTGACACGTGGCACTCTGTACAAGCTCGCTCTACTGAAATAGTCCATAATTAGGGCATTATGAGAGATTGGGAATAACTCTCTCTTGAAGAATCCAAATTGGGTCAAACCTGTGGCATTGGAAAGATGACTCAGAGGAATACTATAGGACCAAAAATCAGATATTGGGGATCTGAAATAGCAGAGATACACCATATTCAATATTGAGCTCCTAGAAGGCAAGAAAAAGCTAGATCATGTGTTGTAAAGGGTTGCAAAGGACCAGAATTTCTAGGGCAGCAAAGAAAAGCAAGGTGAAACAAAGGGTAGCATGACAAGAGAAGCAACCAAGGTGTAGAAGAATAGCAAGAAGTTCATCAAATGAAGTCTTCAAGTGGGCAACACTGCATACAGTCACTGTAAAGGTATCATTATACTAAGTCATTGTAAATACATTATTGTAAAAATTGTTCTAGTGTCTATCTGCCAGGAGTTGAAGAGGCAATGTCGGGAGGCCTAGGATCATCATTAGGTGGTTGTGTCATATTTGGAGTTATGGTATCATGTGTCTTCTTCTTCTACATCATTCTATATCATTGTAAAGTGGACCATTTTCCCTGGTACATTTTTCCATTCTTATTTTATTCTTCTATAGGGTGGTAGGGTGGTGCTAGGGTGAGTTGTAGCTCATTGGGTGTTGGGGCATCCGTTCAGTTAACTACTGAAGAATCTCGAGCATTGGAGTGTCCATACAGTGGGAGCTGGAGAAGAATGCTTTTCTAGATTCTAGGAAGTTGGAGCTTTATTTTCAATTGGAGTTAAATATTAAAGAATTATTATAAAAGCATTAGGTGGGTTTTGTCTCGGAGTGGGTTTCCACCTCAAAAACTATGTGCATTTGTGGTCCTTTTGTTTGCTGCTATCATTTTACAAACACTAATAATAATTGAAGATTAAATAATGCTCTAATTGAAAGGAATACTGATACACCCCCCCTCTCAGTATTTCCAACAATTGGAATCAGAGCTTGGTTCCTTCAATAGAAGTTTAACAACTGGAAGGAGGTCATGGAGCACACCAAGAATGGTGTACCTCTGTTCAATGAAAATAATTATGCACTATGGAAAGGATGAATGGAGGTCTATCTCTTGGCGCAAGGTTACGAAGTATGGGACACTGTTCAAAATGGATTTACATCAACCGCGGATGAACAAGGTAAGAATAATTTGGCAAATTATGCAAAATAAAAGAATATTATTATCATTTGACTTATTTAATCTAATTATCATAAAGTGTTGGGTTGTAAAACTTCCAAAAATGTATGGCACAAGCTTGAGAATATATACGCAGGTGATTCAAATTTCAAAGAAGAAAAGCTTCAAATCTATAGAGCGAAATTTGAGCAACTCAGAATGAAAGAATATTGCAACATTGTTGCATATTTCCAATACATTGATGAAATAACCAATACTCTGGAAGGATTGGGAGGGCCAGTCGACGAGAATACTATTATACGAAATATTCTTAGAACGTTACCAGGGAGATTCAACCCAAAGTTATCGGTCTTAGAATATAGTGCAAATATGGAAAAACTCAGCAAAGAGGAATTACATGGAGTTCTCATAGCATATGAAATGAGACTTGATGAAGAAGAGAGTACTTCACATATATAAAATACGTCCGTTGCATCTAATAAAACCATTAAGGACAAACAACATTCAATTGAAAAGACATGCACCTGCAAGTGTGAAGAAAAATGAGATGATGGAGAAGGTCTTTCAGATGAAGAATATGCTTACTTTAAGAGAAAACTAAAAATTGGTAAGGGAAAATTCAAAGGTAAACTTCCATTGATATGTTTCGGCTGCAGTGAGGTTGGGAATCTCGCAGCAAAATGTCCGAACAGAAGTGATGGCAACTCAAAAGGAAAGAAAGGCTTTAAGAAATTCAAAAAGCAAGGATCCAAAAGGAACATTCTCTCTAAAGAAGATAGCTCATCATTCCATGAATACAATGACAATGAAGAAGAAGCGAAGGAGAGATTATTGTTTATGGCCAAGCACAGTAAACAAGAGGTATAAAACAACAAAGAAGAAATATTGACCATAGAAGAATTTTCTAAGGAAGCGGTCAGGCTTATAAAAGAGCTCAAGGCAGAGAAGATATGTTCTAATACTCTTGAAGAACAATTTCAAGGTCTCAAAATTGAAGTTGAAGAACACAATTGTATTGAAGAGTCACTTCAAAAGAAGTAGGAAGAAATAAACCAAGAAAGGGAAGCATTAGAAGCCGAAGTAGTCTCGCTACGTAAGGAAGTGAAGAAGGGAAAAAAATTCCAAAACTATGCTAACAACTCAAGGGAATTGGAAGAAATCATCAACAATCAACGATCTTACAATGACAAGACTGACCTCGATTACAAAGAAGAAGAAGCAGGACCTTATACAACAAAATACAATGAACCTATGAGATCTGACATGCATGTAGACTTCATTGGACAAGATTTGAAAGTAGATCCTTGGAAGACGATTCCTCGACGAAGATTTCCATCCAGGTTGTTAAACACCATGTTAAACACACACATGGTGTATGAGGAAGATAAACACACACACAACAAGAAACTCAACACACAATGAAGGATAAGCGTGCAGCTCTCTTATTTTTCCATTATACATGATGTACATTTATAGTACAATGGTGTGACTCTTGGTTTCACATTCCAAGTTCACTTGGACTCCATTGTGACTTTTCGCATTCCACACCTACCCATGGAGGATTAGGTGTTCCAACATTCCCCCCCTTAATCCGAAGGGGTATGTGTGAGTCCAAGAAGAGAGTTGTAATACAAATCTGCAAAGTATGCATGGCAGCACTTGGGCTGAATCAACTCTCTGAAATTTTGGCAAAAAGAGGTGGTTTAAGGATGACCACCAACACTGGAATGCAATACTCATTATGGTTCCTAGAACTCTTCCAAAACTGGCAAGAAGCTGAAAGATTCTACTAGAGGAATTGTCCCTCATAAAAAAAGGGATACCTTTGACCTAAAAGAATGGAGGTCTACAACCTGTGATGGTTTAAGGATTACCAACAACTCTGGAATGCTTGAAGCATTTCCCGGAACTCAACCAAAACTGGCAAGAAGCTGAAGGCTTCTACTAGATGAAGTGTCCCTCATATATGAAAGGGATACCTTCAACCTAAAAGAAAGGAGGTCTATAACCTGTGATGGTTTAAGGCTATCCACCAACCAAAGATGATGGTTTAAGGTTGTCCACCAACCAAAGGCATGCTCATGGGCATCCGTGTCTTTGGCTACATCTCTAAATCTAGAATGACGAATTGTGGCTCAGGCTCACTTGAACTATTGTGTCTCTGGCTACAACTCTAAACATGGAATGAGATATTGTGGCTCAGGCTCGCTTGATCTGACGTCGAAGCTTGTACATGACCACCATTTTCCCCCCTGTCAGTGACAAGGTGAGATGATGGTGGAAACTCAACTGCAAGTTTGCTTAATATTCGAGAACAAGTTATGAAATGTGTCTTAAACATCTTCTTGGCTGTTGATGCCTATTACCAAGAAGCGATCCATCCAAGATGAATCTTTGTTCTTGTAGGAGGCTTGTTTTTGAAGCATCTGTCTAAAGAATGGGTGTGCTGACCACAGTGCTTGCATGGATGAAGATCAAAAAAATGATCTTTCATATGGCCAACTCGATCACAGTGTTGGAATTTTACAATCTGTTGTTGTGGAAGCAGAACAGGATCTGGAACAACTATAGGTGAACTGTCATACAGGAATCCAACACTCTGAAATATGATGGGCTTGGTGTAGTCTGGAATATGAAAGGACACATCCTTGTCATATCCAAGACCAGTTCGGTGCTTGTTGTGGACAAGCTCTTCCCAAGGTCTGATGATGGGCTTGAGAAGTGTAGGCTGAGCTATTGCATCTGCATGTAGATCTGCTCTTGTACAAGGAACTGAATGGGAATCAACTGCAACTTTACTGAATTGCTACTGATGGGAGTCTTTCTCAATCTTCTGAACAGAAACAGGTTCATAATGGTGACTCTTTTGCTGAAGTTCATCTTGTTGGAGCTGAGATTCCAATTGCAAAAACTAAATATTTGCTTATGCATCTTGCAAACAACTTTGAATGTTACAAAGAGTATTCTTGCTCATTTTTATCATGTCATCAACATTGTAATGATTGAGGTTATTCAAAAACTCTAATGCCTCATTGATTTTATCCATTTTTCTCAACAACTTAGGCTCAAAATAAAAGGTGTCGGCTTCAGCCGAAAATGCGCCCGTTTACAATGTGATTCAACAAATACAAATGACTCCAAAGAATTTCCAACCATGGAAATCTCAAAGTACAAAATGTGCTCCTCAAATTATGGAGGGCATCAAGGTATAGACTTGGATGTCTAACCGACAAGCAACAATGACTTATATCGACAATTTTTCAACAACTCAAATTTATACTTCAAATCTTGATTGCAACTATTAATGAAGAAGCAATATTCACTCACAATGTGAGTTCAATACAAAATCTCTGCAAAATATTTTGTAAATGTGCAGCTGAAAACACTATGCAAGAAGCCTTTAAGGCAGCTAAATTTTCTTCAAGGAGCTGTTTTAAAAATGATGGCAAACTTGTCTTCACATCACCCTTCAAATCACAATGCAAATCTCACTTTCTTCTTCTATGTGTATAGTCCATGCCATTTCCTCATTTTCTTCAATTGCTGCTATTTACTTTCTCTCTCTTCTGTTTGCTTCCTCTCTTCCTCTCTCTTTGCTGTTTTTTTTTAATTAATTAATTTGGGATTAATTAAAAATGGAAAGAGGGGGAATTAATTAAAAGGAAATTATTTTTTAAAAAATAAAAAGCTGAAGTTAAAAAATGGAGGGGGAAGGGGATTAATTAAAAGGGAGGGGGAATTTAAAAAATTAAGAGTGAAATTGAAAAAAATGAGGGGCGGTATTGTATAAACAGTAGTATTATATATGGGAGGGGTATTAAAAGGAGATGGTATTATATAAACAAAGTAGTATTATAGTATGAGAATATGAGGGGAATGGGTTGGGAAGGGTAGTCTCGACGGTTGAGGGGGCAGGTATGAAGAATGGGGTTGGGACGGAGTGTGTTTGCAAGTTGCTTGGGATAGAGCGAATGGAAGGGGGGCAGCGGGGTAGATATAGGCGGGTAGTGAAGGTTGCAGGGCTGCGTGCGAGGGGGATTAGCGTAAGGAGGGTCATTGAGGAGGAGAGAGTCGTGGAGGAGGTTGCGCAGGAGAGGGGAGGAGTTCGATGTGAGAGGGGTAAGGGTAGAAGGGGTTAGGGGGACACATGGTGAGCGTAGTGCTATAGGTGGGTCTGCTGTGTGCGTGGGATGATGTCGCGGGGAGAAAGGGATAACACACTAAGAGGGGAGCAGGTTTAGATTGATTGGGGAGTGTGCAGGGTTGTAAGGGGGTGGGTAGGTAGGATGGGGCAGTATGAGTGCTGTGAAGAGTGGAGGCTGCGAGGAAGGGGAGATAGAGATGAGGGTTTTCAACGTGGGCAGAGGGAGGTTGGGGTAGCAGCGTAGGGAGGGTGGGTTAGACGTCGATGCAGAGGGTAGACGGTAACGTATTGCAGGGTTGTGGTGAGGATAGAGAGTTAGGAAGGTCGAAGGTTGGGTGGGTAGGGCAGTGGGAGGAGTGGGTGTTGCAGGCGGGCTGTATGAGCACAGGTCTGAGGGAGTGTGGAGCAGGTAGCCATGGGTAGGGAGGAGAGATGTGGGTTGCAAGGGTAAAAAGGGGGGGCGTAAGCGAGGGGTTGTGGGTAGTGTAGGGTTGTATGGCCGTGAGGGAGCAGGACGAGGTTGGGGGTAGAGAGGCATGTGAGTGTGGAGTAAGGTGCAAGGGGGAGTGTAACAGTGAGGGGGAAGGGGTGAGGGGGCTGCATGAGGAATTGGGGAGCTGAGGAGTAGGGTTGGGGTCGAGCGAATGGGAGGGGTTTGTAGATAGCATGGGTAGGTGTTAAGCAATGGGGAGGATTCGTGGAAGGGCTCGGGTAGTTGCGTAGGGGAATGGGTAGACCGTAGGGTGTTGTAGTGAGCGTGAGTGAGATGTGAGGTGCATAATGCAGAGTTTTGAGAGGGTTGCGAGTGGTAGTGGAGAAGGGTGAGAGCGTAGGTAAGAGCAGATAAGTGAGTGAACAGGGGGGTGGCCGAAAGGCTTATAGTGTAGGGAGGACGGGTGGAAGTTGTAGATTTCAGGTTGCAGGGAGGGTCAAAAGGCCAAGTGACAGATTTATTTATTTATTTATTTTTATTTTAAACAGCAGAGAGGAGGGCTGAAAGGCTTGAAACAACCCAGATTTTTTTTCTTCTTCTTAAACTAGTAGAAAATAGTAAATTGAATTTGAGATAGCAGCATAGGGCAAGATAAATGCATAATTTTTCCAGAAAATGAAATAAAATCTGAATTTGAAGATAATTGCAACATTTTTGCTTCCATTAAATGCACGAAATTTCAGCAGAAAAACCCAGAGTTTGCAGAAAATTTTCAATGAAAAACTTAGAAATTTTCCTTTCAGAAACCCACTTTGAAACACTATTCCAGCAGATCTTCAAAATGTAGATTTTAATAGGTAGATATTTCAGGAAGAAATCAGAATGAAAACTTGCAGAATGCACAGTGCTCCTTTTCTTCAAAACCAATGCTGCTCTTCTTCAAAACCACTTTCTGAATGCGTCAAAATGTTTGCTGCAGAAACTCTCTAAATGTTGCAAAAATGCCAAGAATTTTGTAGATATGCACAGGCCATACACACAAATGGCTCACTCAAGGTTGAGCTGGTTATGGATGTATCAGCTCTGATACCATGTTAAACACCATGTTAAACACACACATGGTGTATGAAGAAGATAAACACACACACAACAAGAAACTCAACACACAATGAAGGATAAGCGTGCAACTCTCTTATTTTTCCATTATACATGATGTACATTTATAGTACAATGGTGTGACTCTTGGTTTCACATTCCAAGGTCACTTGGACTCCATTGTGATGTTTCGCATTCCACACCTACCCTTGGAGGATTAGGTGTTCCAACACAGGTACCAACATATTTTTCATGGCTATTATTATTCATGTGGAAAATTTGGTCATAAAGCTATAGAATGTCACACGTACCCTTGGAACCAATACAATTCCAGGAGATCCTTCAAATATGAACCTCCCAGGGCTCAACAAAACATCAATATATTTGAACATCTAAGTAATAATATGGAATGTTACAAATGTTAGAACTTTGGAAACATAGCCAGAGACTGTCGACGTGAAAATCCTCTAGAAGAATCTTTGAAGCCACAGAATGAACGAACATGGAAGAAGAAGAAGACTCATAATTGTGCTCTCGCTCTCAAGGCTCAAAACAACAAAGATGTGTGGTATGTTGACAGTGGTTGCTCAATGCATATGACTGGAGATAGAAGGAAATTTTTATATCTGAAAGAGAAGAAGGATGGAACCGTATCCTTTGGAAATGATGGATCTTCAAATGTTATAGGATCAGGTAACGTCACTCTCGAAAGCAAAGATGTTATAGCCAAGAATGTTCTATTGGTTGAAAACATGAATCACAATCTGCTCAATGTTGGACAAATGTGTGATCAAGGACACACAATGCTATTCAACTCCACAAAATGTGAAATTAGGAAAGGCAGGTATGGTAAAATTGTGGCTATAGCAAGTTGAGCTCCAAACGACATATATGTTTTGGATGAAGCACCTAAAGCATGTCTGCTAGCTAAAGAAGATGAAAGCTGGTTATGGCACAAACGAATGGGTCACATAAACTTTGACAATCTTGTCAGGATAAGGAAAAAGGAAGCAGCACGAGAAATGTTGAAAATCTCAAAACCTTCCAACACACTATGTGAGTCCTATCATGACGACAAGCAGACAAAAGTCCAATTTAAAACAAAATAACACTTTGCATCACATCCATTGGAATTGATACATACTGATCTATGTGGTCCTATGAGAACAAAAGGCTTAGATGGAGAATTATATTTCATGTTAATGATATATTACTATACTAGGATGACAGCTGTCAGTTTCCTAAAGAAAAAATCTGAAGCATTTGAATGCTTTAAGATCTACAAGGAGTTGGTCGAAAATGAAACTGATTTGAAAATAAAGTGTTTAAGATCAGATAATGGCAGAGAATTCACCTCCAAATTATTTCAGAAATACTATGAAGAAAATGGAATAAAAAGACAATTTTCAATAGCACGAGCACCTCAGCAAAATGGAGTTGCTGAAAGAAAGAACAAAACCATATAGGGAATGGGTAGAACAATGTTGAAGGACTCAAAATTGGATGAAAATTTTTGGCTTCAAGAAATTGATATGGAAGTCTTCATTATCAACCGAAGTCCTCTCAGAAATAATTGCAACAAGACCCCATATGAATTATGGAAAGTAAAACCAGCTAATGTAAAATATTTCAGAATCTTTGGAAGAAAATGTTATATCAAAAGAAAAGATCAAAATTTGGGTAAGTTTGAATCACGTGTTGATGAATGTATCTTTTTTGGTTATTCACGCAAAATAAAGGCCTATAAATGTTATAATATAAGATGAAAATAGGTAGTGGAGAGCATAAATGTTACATTTGACGAAGATGGTGTTCTAGCGAATAATGATGAGGATTTAGAATCTTTGAAACATGAGACAGAGTCTGAAAAGACAGAAATAAAATTCTAGAACAAGAAGCAACTATCAACCAAGAAGAAGTAAATAATGATCATCAAGATATACCAGAACAACAACAAGAAGATCCTCCAAGGAGAAAAAAATAATGGATTCAAAAGAACCACCCATCAAATCAAATCATTGGTGACACAAATGAAGGTCAACAGTTTCGTTCATCACAACAAGCTCACATTGCTTTTCTAGCAACCTTTGAGCCTAGTAGTTTTGAGGAAGCCATCCAGAATGAAGATTGGGTAGCAGCTATGAATGAAGAATTGGATCAAATTGAGAAGAAGAACACCTGGGAATTAGTTCCATGACCAAAATATAAAAATGTCATTGGGACTAAATGGGTGTTCAGGAACAAATTGAATGAAGATGGATAGGTTACCAAAAACAAAGTAATATTGGTTTCCAAAGGCTATGAACAAGTGGAAGGAATTGATTTCGATGAAAAATTTGCACCAGTTTTCAGAATGGAAGCCATCCAAATGTTTCTCCCCTATACATGTTCAAGAAAAATCAAATTCTACCAAATGGATGTTAAGTTAGCATTTCTGAATGGAGAATTAGAAGAAGAAGTTTACATCGAACAACCTGAAGGTTTTCTACTATCAGAAAAATAAGACTATGTTTGCAAGTTAGAGAAGGCTCTATATGGTCTCAAATAGGCTCCCAGAGCATGGTATGCTCATCTTGATGGATATATACATCAACAAGGGTTCAAGAAAGGTACTGTTGATATCAATCTTTATGTACAAATAGATAAAGATAATTTAGCAATCGTTGAGGTATATGTAGATGATATAATATTTGGTAGCAATGATGATCTACTAAGTAAGAAATTTTCTACAAAGATGCAAAGTGAGTTCGAGATGTCTTTACTTGGTGAGCTGACATACTTCTTAGGGCTTCAAATATCTCAGCAAGAAAAAGGAATATTTATATGTCAAGCCAAGTACATCAAGGAAATGCTCAAGAAATTCAAAATTGAAGATTGCAAACCTGTCCTTACTCTGATGGTAACAGGTTGCAAATTGAGCATAGACGACTCATCTAAGGATGTGGATCAGAGGTTGTACAGATCTATGATTGGTAGTCTTCTATATGTAATAGTCTCTTGGCTAGATGTTATGCAAGCAGTTGGACAAGTAGCAAGATTCCAATCAGCACCAAAATAATCACATATTATTGCCGTCAAAAGAATTCTTAGATATCTAAAGGGCACAAAATAATATGGATTGTGGTATCCCAAGGGTAACAATCTCATTATTCAAGCCTTTACAAATGCAGATTAGGAAGGAAGCATTGATTATCATAAGAGTACTAGTGAAGCAGCATTTTATCTAGGTGGTTGTATCGTATCATCGTTAAGCAAAAATAAAACCTAAATCTCGTTATCTACAGCAGAAGCAGAATACATTGCAGCGGCATCATGTTGTATTCAATTCCTTTGGATGAAACAAACTTTGCAAGATATTCAAGTACAATTCAGTGAGCCTATTCCCATATTCTGTGACAACACTAGTGCCATCAGAATCTCCAAGAATCCTGTCATGCATTACAAAAAAAACACATTCCAATCAAATATCATTTTGTTAGAGAACAAGTCACTGAAAAGAATATCAAACTTGAGTATGTTGGTACAAAAGAACAAATCGTTGATATCTTCACTAAACCTTTACCTTGTGAAGCATTTGAATATCTTTGCTAGAAGCTTGGGATTCTCCCAAGTTCTCATTAGATTTTCCTTATTCATAATATAAAGGGGGAGTGGAAGTGTGTACAGGTCCGCGGGATGGTTGTCTGTCAGGGGGAGTTACCCTTTACCATTGATGTCAAAGGGGGAGAGAATTTTGTAGGAAGAGGTGTCATGATTGCAGGGGGAGTACTTGTGTTGCCATCAATGCCAAAGGGGGAGATTGTTGATTAGCGGTTGTCATTGATGTCAACCCAAGTAGCACCAGGGGCTACCCCAATATTGCATGGGAATTTTCACCTACCAAATTACTATATTCTAGGTCAATAATTCTTTTTATGGTTTCTTCTTGTCGATATGTTTCCGTTGATATATGGCACGCCACGTAATTCTTCCCGGTTTGAGAGATATTCATGTTTGAAGTTTGTAACCCTAGTTAGTGGGCTAAAACCCCATGGGGTTGTGGAATGGGTCATTGAAAAGTCATAATTAATATTTTTTAAGCTCCTAAAATCCCTCCCACATTCACTTGTTGAAGCCCCTCTCAACCTAAGAATTTATATAAATTGTGATCCTCATATCCTCCTTATGCAAGGGATTTCGCTATCTGAAATAGGTCATTGTCACATTTTCGCTCTAAAGATTTTTCTACAAATTTTCACAAGAGGAAATTTTTATGACGTGAAGCTGAAATCCTAAGGAAGCTTCTGTGAAAATTTTAGATCAAGGTGCGCAATATTTTCGGAGATATGATCTGTGGAAGTCAGTGTTTTTGAAGTCTCCTGAAATTCATCTCAAAGAAGTGACCTTGGGAAAATAGTAATAACTCTCTCTCAAAGTATCAAATTGGAATTCTATTAAAGGTGGAAAATAGTGTATAGAATGTATCTTTCTCTCTATCAATTTCAAAGCCGAATGAAGAAACAGTGACACATGGCACACCTTACAATTTTTATCAATTGAAACAGTCCATAATTAGGGCATTGTGAGAGATTGGGCATAACTCTCCCTTGAAGAATCCAAATTGGGTCAGACCTATGGCATTGGAAATATGACTCAAAGGACTACTACAGGACCAAAAATCAGATATTGGGGATCTGAAATAATGGAGATACACTAGATTCAATATCAAGCTCCTAGAAGGCAAGAAAACGCTAGATCATGTGTTGTCAAGGGCTGCAAAGGACTGAAATTTCTAGGGCAGCAAAGCAAAGCAAGGTGCAGCAGAGGGTAGCATGACAAGAGCAGCAACCAAGGTGTATAACAGTAGCAAAAATTTCATCACATGAAGTATTCAAAGGTATCATTATACTAAGTCATTGTAAATACATTATTGTAAAAATTGTTCTAGTGTCTATCTGCCAAGAGTTGAAGAGGCACTGTCGGGAGGTATAGGATCATCATTAGGTGGTTGTATCATAGTTGGGGTGATGGTTTAGTGTGTCTTCTTCTTATACATCATTCTATATCATTGTAAAGTGGACTATTTTCCCTGGTATGGGAGTTCATTCTTCTTTTATTCTTCTATAGGGTGGTAGGGTGGTGCTAGGGTGAGTTGTAGCTCATTGGGCGTTGGGGCATCTGTTCAGTTGACTACTGAAGAATCTCAGGAGTTGGAGCGTCCATCCAATGGGAGATGTAGAAGATTTTTTTTCTATATTCTAGGAATTTGGAGCTTTATTTTCAATTGGAGTTGAATATTAAAGAATTATTAGAAAAACATTAGGTGGTTTTTGTCCCGGAGTGGGTTTCCACCTTAAAAAATGTGTGCATTTGTGTTCCTTTTGTTTTCTACTATCATTGTACAAACACTGATAATAATTTAAGATTAACTAATTCTCTAATTTAAAGGAATATTGATTCACCCCCCTCTCAGTATTTCCAACAACCTAGTTACCATTGATTTGTTTTTGCAGGTGATATTTAAGCTATTGTTGAAGCTGCTAATGAAGCTGCATGTGGCGATCTTCTTGAAGTACTTTTGGTGAATTTGAGGACATGAGGAGGAAGTCCAAGTTCAACTACCTTTGAATAAATTGTTGACCAAATTTTCTTTTTATGCCAACTTGTTGTTTTCTTCTTGCAAAGGTTGGAGAGCACTCGCGTTCATTAGAGTGAGATACAAGGGGAAATGCATTTTTTTTAAAAGGCCTACTAGTTTCCTCAATGAGGTTTTCACCTAGGATATTTTATTTTTATCTTCTTTTATTTGAACCCGATGACCGCCTCATGGATTTTTTCAATCAGTGATCCAATCTCAGATGCCTCGAAAGAGGTTTTCACCTGAGATTTTATTCTTTTTCCCCTTTTTTTATTTTCTTTTTCTTTTTCACTTTCCTACTCTACTTGAAAACAAAAAACCTTTTTCAAGTATAAGAATACTTCCAATGGAGCCATGTACACATCAAGATGACAGATAAAATCAGCTACAAACTTGGAATACATGCTTTGACATGTACATGAATATAAGAGATGAATTTCTTTGACTAGGATTGTATCAAGTATTCTTGGAGAAGAGTGTGTTGTTGCAACTAAATGAATATTTGGAATCATGTGTCAATATAGTTGTGATTCTCCTGGTCCACTTGCTGAGTTGGATCACCTTGGATGTCCTCTTCTATAATGACATTCAAATATTCCTCTTTTTGTTGATCGTTCTCTTGAACACATGGAGGAAATGCTGGTAAACATGAGGAAACTTTCTCAACATTTGATTCTGATGCCAAATATTCATCAAGTGCAACCCTTGATATTTTTATCTCCTCATTTGGATCTTATTCTTCTTGATGTTTTCCTTTAATGAAATTAATAAAATCTCTTCTTTGAAAGACCTTTCTTAAACTAAGATTAATACCATATAGATCAAGAGGAGATGTTTGGAAGTGTTGTACCTCAGCATGGTAAGTGGGCTGAGATACTTCATTGTGTGGGTTTGGAAATGACAGTATAGGTAGTTTAGTGGGGGTGGATATATGAGATGGATATGGTTTAGGTTTTGGTTGTGGTGGAGGTGGATGGTAGGCATAGCATGGAGTTGGTTATGGAGGATATTGAGGGACATATTGAGGATGTTGTGGATTTTCCTAGTAAGGTTCTTCCCAACCATGTTTCCAAGATTGGGTTTGAGGTTGAGATAGCCAAGGTTTAAAAGGAGGGAGTGTGTCCCAATTATTTTGAGATGGATGTGAATAAGCTTGACATTTTGAAGTAGTTATTTTCATCATATCAAGTTGACTAGGCTGCCAGGGTCTCTATGGAGCTACATAACATAGCTTCTTTGGTGATTTCCTTGCTCCATTGTCTTCCTGGTAAACTTCTTTAAACCTCGAGAATGATGGACAACATTTAGTAGCATATGATTCTGTATGGATAACGAAAATATAAGCATATTATTTTTTCTCATTTTGCATTCTTGACATTTCTACTTGTTCACTTATATTGCTAAGAATTTATGTTTTAAAGTTGTCAAGAAAATTTCCAAGTTCATCTTGCCTTATCAATGTTGAGGCATATTTACTTACTCTTTCCCTTCCTCTTGATATGTGCTTGCATGTTTCACAAATTTCTTCAAATGTAAATTGGTATACATCTCCTCCCCTCATGATATTAAGGATATCAATCCACTCATCCCTAATTGTTCTAAGTAAGAGGGTTTGTAGTGTGTCAAATCCTAAATGATGAAATTTTTCCCTCTTAACATTAAACATCAACCTATCTGTGAGATCCTCAAGGCTCTCATCCTCATTTTGATTCATTCTAACAATTTCTTCTTTAATATCATGGTTTTATATTTTCTTAGAAATATATTTTCCATATCATTCCATGATCTTATTGAATTAGTACCTATACTGATGAACCATTTAAGAAATTTATCCTTCAATGTTTGCAGGAAACAATACCAGTTTTTGAGTGTGTGATAAGTAGCCATAAGATCTACAAAGTATCTAAATTCAAAGAGAAATGTTTCTAGATCCTCTGTCCTCATACCATGGAAGTTGGGAAGGAAATATGGAGGGATGTTCTTCATATGTACACTAATGTCCATATCTTGAATGGGAAACCCAATAATATCTTCTTCATTGTCATCATATTCATCCATCTCTTCTACCTTCAAAAGTGTATGGTGATGTGGGTCTTACTGCACCACGTGGTCAAGTAGGGGGGTTGGTATTGGAGAAGTATTTTTCAAAAAAGGTTGAGCATTCCTACTCCTATGAGGCATGAAAATAATATTTTTTTTGTATTTTTCAATATTTTGGAAACAACATGAAAAATAAAAGCATAAAATAATGCTAAAATAGAATCAAAGCATCTACTAGACACCTCCTGGACAACGACGCCAAAAAGTGGTGAGCCCTGGTATTGTACCAAGAGTGCTACAACTCCCAGGGGTTGCTGCCATACTTTACTTTAACAACCCGGGGTTCATACAAACTTGGAGGTGATAGTGCTATATACACAACAGATGCATTCTACTCATGTCATCCTCTTCCACTCTACAAAAGAGTGCTACTTATAGGGTTTCTTGGTGAAGTCTGTCACACTTCATTGAAACTAAACTAAATTGTAGAAAGGAAATGACAGAAAGGAAAGTAAATAAATTTCTGAAAATAAATGACAGGAAAGGAAACTAATTTAACTTGCTGAAAAGAAATGGCAGAAAAGAAACTAATTTAAATTGTAGAAAGGAAATGACGGAAATGAAACTAATTTAACTTACTGAAAAGAAATGGCAGAAAGGAAACTAATTTAAACCACACTTAACTTGGCCAATCAGCTAAACACACGCTATTTATCTTATGTTCTATCTACCATACTTCTATCCATGCATCTATCCATGAATTAATTCTAATTAAAAAAGTGTTGATTGCAGTCCATAGGGAAAGGGGATAAAGGTGCTAATGGAAGGCTTAACACATGTGACAAGGATTAAAGGTGGAAAGAGGGATTTAGACTTCATTAAACCTTATTATATCGCAAAAATTCTTTGGAGAGGGATGCTTTGAAAATTTTGATTGCATAATTTCAATGGGAGGACGGAAGTGAGATATGCGATATGCGATATCACAATTCGCAATATCGCAAAGCTGGAGGAGTGAGAAAAGTGTTGTTCAGGAGCGGGAGCGAAATGAAAAATGTGATGGGATATGATTTTTGATTTTGATGGGTGACGGAAGTGCGAGATGTGATATGTGATATCACAATCGAAAGATCACAATGCTGGAGAGTAGTAGAAGTGATGTTCGGTAGAGGGAGCGAAATACGAAATGCGAAGGGACAGAAACTGTGAAATGCGATGGGATAGAAATTGTGAAATGAGAAATGTGATAGGATGGCGGGGTGGTAGGGCCAGTGGTAGAGTGATTTAATAATATCACAATTGACGGACAAGAGTGTTAAGTATTAACAGAGAGCGGATAGAGATTGTGATTTGCGATGGAGCGAAACAGAAATGTTGTAAGTTCAAAGGTAAGATAAAGGGGTTTCCAATGTTTTGAATATTTTTAATAATATATATGGCAAAGGTAAGGCACAAAGGAATATCGCAATCAGGGTCTGAAAGAAGAAAGTGTTAATAAGGAACAAATGGGAAATGCGATTGTGATTTGCTATAAGTCTTAAAGGGAAAAGGGAAATGTTGATTTCTAAAGGGTTCTTCGAATAATTTTGTAATGATTGGTAAAGGTAAAGTGAAAGAGAAAATTATAGAGATGTTGATGAATGACAAAGGAAGGAGATGGAGAATCATGCAAGATGCGAAATGCGATAGCGGAAATTTCGAGGAGGAAAGGGGGAGGTCAAACCTTTAATGGTTTTTGTGAATAAAAAGGGTGTGGCAGCTGATAAGAAGAGAAAAAGGAGGGAAATGGAGGCACAACAAAAAGGTTTACAACCGTAACATAGAGATGGAGAGGAATTGGAAAATGAAGTGGAACAAATTAATGAACTTCTCTGGAATAGTTGATACTTATTCCTGCAATCAAACCTATTGATTCATGCATGAAAACAGAAAAAAATCGTGATAAAAACAGTGAACAAAAGACTTGGACTAGTAATGCACTTTCTTATCTAAACTTAGAGGCTGTGAATAGAAAGTAATTTTTGGCATATGGGAAGGTCTACTGTGCTCGAACTCTATTGACAGAGATGAGAGGGGGAGGCTCGATTCATAGCTTTTGGAGTTTTCATTTATTGTATTACTCTTATAATAAAATGAAGAACTACAATAGAAAACTGAAAGCAAAACTAAACAACAATGAAACTATCAGAATTAGAACTAACTAAATGGAAGAAGCAAAAATAGCTAAATTTCATAAATAAAACTAGCTAAATGACAAAAATGAAAGAATGATAACAACAAAGAAGCTGAGGCACATGGGTTGGTCCCTAAACCACCATGCCTAGATCTCTGGAACTAGATCAATAAAATAACATCTGACTACTCATTGCATTACAAAAATACAACCTTATTACATCCCTAAGGTCTTAAAAAACAAAAGCCTAATAGAATGGAAAATAATGGCATGGGATGGAATGAAATTCAAATGGAATCGATGTTAATTATCTCTTGATCATATTTATTTATCCTAAAGGGTAGCTACCAACAGCTCCCTAAAAAAAGTGATTGAGTCCATTTTGACTCCAACGAAACCATAGATTGAGTGCACTTCGTCTTCAGTTTTCTTGGTTTCATTTGATAGTTAAGGAAGGTGGACAACCCCCTTGAATCTCTCCAAGATTTCTCCATAATTTCCTGACATTATTCTCATTTATTCCCCAATATTAATCTTCCATTGGTAGGGATCAAGTCCCTAAATTATCTCCTTCTCCAAATCTACATAATCTGTCCAATATTCTGACAATATTCTACAAAAATAACCAATATTAGGCACAAATATGAAATTACCTTTAAACCTTCCTAAGAACATATTAGAGCATAAGAAAAAATTATTAAATGTAGAAGGAGATATTTAATATATATTTTCATGTGCATAAGGAAGGTAGATGGGCCTAATAAAGGTTAGATTGGCCTTAATTTATGTCTAATTTAGAGGCCCATCAGTAGGAAAATTATTTATCTTCTTTCGTTTCTTCTTCCTTACAACTACAATTTTTCGCTTTCAGAGTATGCTTTTCCTTACTAGTCTTCTTGGATGTGAAAAATATTACTTCTAGGTGAAATTTGTCGTCCTCTTCTTCAATCCTCATTTCATATGAAATAAGCACTCCATGCAATTCATCTTTGCTGAGATTGGTTAGATTTGAACTATATTACAAGATAGATACCTTTGGGTTGAATCTTGCTGACAAGGTTCTAAGGATCTACCGGACAACAATTTTCATGTCGACAGGTTTCCCAAGCCTTCCAATGCATTTTTTATTTCATCAACATGTTGTAAGTATGAGTCAATATTTTCATCTTTCTTCATTTTGAATTGCTCAAATTTTCCCTGTAAATTTGAAGGTTTTCTTCTTTCACGTTTGAGTCACTTGCATATATATACTCAAGCTTGCCCCATACTTATTTAGCAATTTTGCAACTTAGTACCTTAAGATAGACAGATTCGACAAGCCCACTAATAATGAGATCTCTAGTCTTTGCATCATATACCATATTTTTCTTGCCTTATTCATCCTGGGTCATTGTAAATCCATTCTCAATGATTTCTCATACTTCGTATCCTTGCGCCAACAAATGAACCTGCATTCTTCCACTCCAAAGTGCGTAGTTATTTCCATTGAAGAGAGGAACTATATTCTTAGTATATTCCATGATCTCCTTCTAGTTGTTAGACTACTATTGAAGGACCCGAGCTATGGTACCAATTGTTGGAAATATTGAAAGGGGGGTGGGGGGGGGGGGTGAATCAATATTTCTTATCAAATAGAATTTTTAAATCTTTTCAAAGTATCAGTTAATCTTCAGTTATTATTGATTTTTATCCAGTAACAAAAGTAAACAATAGAACAAAATAGGCACACGAATTTGAGGTGGAAAACCCCCTTTCGGTCAAAAACCCTTGAATGCTTTTGTAATAAATTATTTAATCTTAAACCCCAATTGAAATATAAGGTACAACTTCCTAGAATTATAGAAAATAATTCTACTCCAGCTCTTACTGGAAGGATGCCCCAACACCCTGGTTTCTTCAGTAGTCAGTTGAATGGATGCACTGAAATCCTAGACCGGCCTACCACCCTGAAGTGTTCACAGGCTCCAACCTGTAGGTGACTTCATGCACCAACCTAGCAGGCTAGCACCTCCCTAACACCCTATAATGATCAGAAATAAGACAAGAGTGTGGACTCCCATACCAAGTACAATGATCCACGATACAATATGATTCACAATTAATTTCTTGAACTAGACCAATCACCCAATCATACTATGACATGTAACCCAACCATAAAATTATCCAACAATGACACTTATAGCTCCCAAAAATGCCTCTCCAACTCTAGGAAGATTGAATTTTTTTCAATAATGACTCTTTTACAATGTTACAATGATGATTTTTACAATACTGACTTTTTACATGACTTGATACTTGACTTGACATTGCTTCTTTGAACACTAGCAACTGTTGAGGTATTGTTGTGCTTGCTTCAAGTCATGGTATTTTGGCATTGCATTGTCCTTATAGTATGTGTCTGACCTATCATGTTGTGTCCTCCTTCCTACACATGCATTAATGAACAAGACCTAAACCAATATACAAACAAAATACTTAAATTGTCCTGCAAACCATGTGTCAGATAAATATTCAAAATTCAAATGTAAATATGTTCAACATTTATGAACAAAACCCAATCAAACATAAATACAAAATAATTACATTGTCCTAAAAAAACACATGTCAGAGATGATATTCAAATTAAATTTCAAACACTAATCATATATACCCTGTTGTAGTAGACTTACCCTTGACTTTTCATGTGTTTTCCTTACTGCAGTGATCCTTGATTGCATATTTTTTCTCGCCTTCTCAAAGCTCAATATTGATTCTTCTATATCTATCTAATTTAGGATATCCAAGGTATAAAATTACACACTACGGTAGCTCTCTGAGTCCTCTTTCCAACCTCGTAGGTCTGATAAATATTGGTTTCTTCCAAAAATAGTTATGCCCAATCTCCTACGATGCCCCGATTATAGATTGGTTGAGTAGAGAGAACTTGTAGGAAGTGCCACATCTCATTGTTTCAACTTTCAGTCTTGAAAACAATATCCAACAAACGAAAAGTCTTCCTATTTATTTAGCATTTTACGAAATTTGAATTCAATGATCAGAGAGAAAGTTATGACGATTTTCCCAAGGTCACCTGTTTGACATGAAATTTGGGAGCATGCAAAACCATAACTTCCTCAGATCATATCTCTGAGAGTATAGTGAACCAATATCTGAAATTTGGTCACGTGCTTCATCATAATTTTGTCTCAAATGGGTGCTTTTTCCAGCATCTAAAGCTTTGCAGAAAAAAAAATTATGGTGATAATGCCATGATGACTTGTTTTAAGTAGTGAAATCCCTTCATCAGGAGGAAGATAGGGTCACAATTTATATAAATTCTTAGGTTGAGAGGATCTTCAATAAGTGAAAATTGGAGGGATTTCAGGAGTTTAAAAACTTATTATTTATTTACTATTAAATGAACAAAACCAATGATTAGTGTCATGCGACAACCCCATGGGGTTTTGGCCCACTAACTTGGGTTAATAACTTCAAACACGAATATCTCTCAAATCATGAATAATTACATGGTGTTCCATGTATCAATGGAAACATCTCGATAGGTATAAACCATCCAAAATATCCATGACTCGGAATAGAGTAAATTTTCAAGTCAAAACTCCCATAGAAGATTGGGGTAGCCCCTGGTGCTTCTTGGGCTGAAATTAATGACAACCACTGATCAACACAACTTTGGTACATACACTTGATTTTCTATTTTGTGTCATTTTTCTTGTGGGCATGGAGAGAAGAAGAAAAAGGCATGGGAAGAATTGGGGTCGAGGTGTGAGATCGTGTATCCATTTCTAGTTGACAAAGAGACAACTAAGAATTTAGTATCCATTTTTGTTTGAAAAAGAGACAACTAAGAATTTAGTGATTCAGAGATCTTTAGTTTTGAGAGTGATAATGAGGAATACTTCACTTCGACATGTTATTAGTTCAAAACTTCAATAATATTTTCTTTAAAACTTTGTATATGCTTTTTAAACACATGTTTTTCTTTCAAGTCTGAAGTCTTGAAAGTTTAGAATGAAACTGGATGTTGGTAGCAGTGATGGGCTTGAAGAATAGTTTCCCTAGTTTGTTTTTGTTTACATAACAATGATAACTGCCTTGCAAGTGATGCAAGAAGTTTGGAGATTTTCAATACACAATGAGTTGATATAGTTTTCTAATATAACCATATGTTTTTTTTTTTTGGTAAACTAGTGCAAAAAAATTTCATTAAGGAAACAAGTTGTACATTGAGATCATATACCTAGTTTTAGCAAAAAAACATAGTCTAGAATGGTAAGCATCCAACCAGTTATAACAACATAAACACAATTCTTTCCTATTACAAGGTGAAACCTAACTACTACAAGACTAGAAACATTTGTCGCCTCCAGTTTTTCATATAAAAGGCGCACACATGAAACAAAATACCCAATAGGAAAACAAGCATTCTCTTGTAGAATATGACTTAAAACTTGCAGGAAAAAGTAAACAATAGTAGCTTGCCACTGATTAACGAACTCAAGAATCGGAGAGTGTGTTGGATCTCATTAGAGAAATTTTAAGGTCTAAAATGGGCCTCCTAAGAAAAACGTACAAAAAAAATAAAATTTATAAGATCCAATAGGATTCAATATGATGATGTCAACCATGGGGGATGATTCACAATTTTTGGGGTAAAAAGGTAAAAAGATTAAAAAATAATAAAATAATAAAACTACTTTTTCAACTTGTATTTTCAACTTATCTACCTAAATTTTTACTCAATTTTGAGCGGGAGTACTCATTGGATGCAAAATTTAATTCATCATCCAAGGAGTACACATGTTGCATACTTTTAATTGACTCTGCTACTCGAAAAATGAGAAATACATGAAAAAACATGATTCCAATCACGTTTTTCATGTACCAGAGTCCATAGAAAGTATGCAACATGGGTACTCCTTGGATGAGGAATCAAATCCTGCATCTAGCGAGTGTTTCTGCTCAAAATTTTAGTAAACCCATAGGGAGACAAGTTAAAAATACGAGTTGAAATAATAGTTTTTTCTTTTTTCCTTATAAAATTTGATGATGTAATCCTATCTTCTTTTATTATTTCCACTATTATTTTATAATTTCCTTAGGAGGCCCACTTTAAACCTAAAAATTCCCCTAATGTTATTCTTCATTATCAACCACATGGAGGCCTTTCCAATATGCCAGGGGGCACACCAAACCATCCCATGGGCAAGATAAATACATCGCACATCGCAAAAAAATCCCATACCCAAATGAAAGTCACCATACGAGACACTAAGAGTACATCATAGAGATTCATTAACCATAATAATAAATGAGCCCAAGGTAGCCAAAGATTAACCAACAAAGACCAGTGTTGATCAGATAGAATGACTAGACAGTTAAGACAATTAGCAGCGAGTGGAACATTAGTGAATCTAGGAGGATAAAAAAGCTCCTCATAAGCTGAGTTCGACATCACATATTTTTCTACCCTACTAGAATGTGCAACAATATCATCAATGCATAAATATATATTTCGTAGAAGACATTTAATGTCCTCTTGGCCTACAAAATATTTCTAATTGACAAATTTCTTATCTCTTAGAACCATGTAGAAGAGAGTATCCATCTATTTTTTATCCGAGAGAGAATGTAGAAAATATGGCCTTTGTTTCTTGAACTTTCCAGGATCTAGAATCCATTTGAAGCCTTCTGCTCCTACCTATGAATCAGAAAAGTAAGGGCGGTCCCAAAACTCCTTTGATTCCAGTTGAATAATTTCTCTCTGGACTTCCAAAGGGACTGAATCAAAGTATGTTTCTACAGAATCCAAACCAAAAAACCTATGACATTGAGAGATAGAACTACTTGTGCCACCTCTGCTACTTTCCATTCTTTGTCAAGGAGGCATGGTAGTATAGAAAAGAGAGTAGTCCCCGCAACCATGGATGAGACAACTACCAACAAGACCAACAAGGTAACAAAATATATACCCTTTGATGCCCAACCAAACCACAAGAAAGTTCTCCCCCGGACTCCACACCCGGGACCCAAATACAATATCGATTTATAAAACTCAACAAGCTATGAAAACCCCAAATGTAAGGCATGACATTGACACTCGACAACTAAAAAATAATTCAAAAATCCCCCCTGAAGTTAGGGAAGTCCATAGAATCAACCATGAAATCCCAAATGGAAAGATATAGAGAAAGTTCCCCCTTAACATGCCAAAACCCTAGTTACCCAACACAAAATTTGATTAGTTTTTACGAAGGAAGAAGGTATCAAGCAGCCTAAGCCCAAATTTCACCTAAAAACTACAAGATAAAACTCTCTTTATAAAACCACACAGAGAAATTATCAGGATACCAAAAACCACAAATAAGGACTCGACAAGGATATGAAATACCTGCAAAATCATTTTATTGAAGATCTGAATTGGATAATACAACCATCAATTCGAATACCAATTGCACGTTGTGCCTTGAAAAAATAAAATGAATAAAATTGAGCCAGTTCACTCATGATTGTTAAGGAAATCACAAGAAAGGATATCGTTTTACCACCAGAAAAAACACCACTACTAGCTTCACCAAAGTAGTGAGACAATCCTCCGAGACAAATAGATATTATTGCATCTGAATAACAAAAGTAGTAGGGTGAGGATGGCACCTCACCACCACAACAAATAACAACGTACCTCCGCCACCCTATATCAAAACCCATGCATTTATAATGAGGGAGCGTGAGGTTACTACCCCAAACTAGAAAACTAATTTTATGACATGCCATAATGAGGAGTGGACAAGTGTAATCTCGACACATGTTTTGAGAAAAATTCCCTTCCTGACTCACACCCCCATCGGGGAAACATAAACATATGGTTAAAGATATTGTGACTCATGAATTCTGAAGTGACTTGCTAGAACCTTTGCATTCCTACAACACCAAGGAAAAAGTATATTTTCATGTCAGCCCTCATCGAGTTAAATGATTACCCTTTTCACTAATTCAAAACTTAGCTTTAAATATTTAGAAAAGTTTAAGATAAAATTTTAAATCATATTTGAAACATAATTATATTTAAATTGTAGATACCTAGAATATAAAGTTTTTTATTAAAAGTAAAATATATACATTTATATAAAATTTTAATTTTATTATTTAAAAAAAATATCTTTCATTCTATTTATAATTATCAAAAATTGGGTTTTTTTTTTTTATATAATATATATGTGTGTGTGTGTGTGTGGTCTTTTTTTATAATATATATATATATACATACATATATATATATATATATATATATATATATGTATATATATATATATATGTATATATATACATATATATATATCATTAGATTTTCAAAAAGGCACAACTTACATAATTCGTCTCAATAATCTCCGCTATTTCATTTTGGCCATACTTGTTGAGATTAGGGATAGGAGAATACCATAGTACACATTTTACAAACATTATTTCCGGAAGGAATTCAAGCCTTAACATAACTGAAGTAAACCAGAAAGGAAACAAGAACTGACGACATCGTATCAAGGAGGGGGAGGAGGGGGAAATATAGGGGGAGATGCAAAGAAACCAACTCGATCATGCATATGGAAGTTGATGTGTTCCACCTACGCTTCCAGGCTGCGAAGGTGTTCATTGGTGAGACAAAGGCTATCCAAATGCTCCAGAACTTCATTATGAATGTATTTAATGTCATTAAAATAGGCCATAATTTTGTTTCGGTCTTCATACCTGTTAGCTCTCCGTAATTTTGGCAGATTTCCAATGACCAAAAGACAACGGTAACATCAAACCAATATTTGGAGTCCTAAGACCTAGACTTCTTGGACTCAGAGAGAGCTCTCTCTATGCTTATGTAAAGTATTTAACTTGTTTGATTTTATATTTTTATTTTTAGGCCAGTTATATGGATTAGGGTTTTCTTCTTGTTTTGGTTGGGTAGGTTGTCAAGGGAAATAGGTAGAGTAAGAGAAGATAAATCCATTGGGCTATGGAGTCTGCGAAGGTTTTGAAAATTATAAAAACAAGTCAAGGATAGTTCAAAGGGAAAGTTGACAAGGCCAAATCGATCTAAGTAGGTTTTTAGTGAGTGAAATGAACATGGAGGAGAGAATGTAGTAGGTTAAGGGGCAATCAAGGATCCTTTAACAAACTAATAACAAGGAAAAGCTTTCATCATGATTAGCATAGTAAAAACTTGAAGAGCAATGAAGGATTCTTCAACCAAACAATACTAAGAAGACCTTAGAACAACATATGAGTAAACTTAGAGAGAAGTTAAGTATTCTCTAAAACTTACTTGCAACAATTATATTTTCAGCATAACATCTCAGTAAAACTAAAGAGCACTTAATAATTCATTAGTTAAACTTCAAGGAAGAAAACATAAAGATCAAAGGATGCAGACAAAGAAGGGTGCCAACAAGACTTATCCTATTCTAATATTTCTATCCCATGATCAAAGAAACATAATGATAACTGAAGAAAACATGTAAAAAGGTGGAATACATCACCATTCAACAAAGCTTCATGAATCCTACGAATGAGCTCAATCCATAGTTGCTCAGTCCAAATCCATCACAAGATATCAAATCCAATTTCATAAGTAAAATCAGTGTCTATATCATATTATGCTCAGAAACCAACCAAAAATTACAATAAGGCCTCAAGGATATATTTAATCAGAAAATGAGGAGGTGGAAACCCTAAGAGGCTTCTAGAAACCATAAATACACCATAAATGTCATTTATGTCCAAAGAGGCCATGCAAGGCCCAAGGCACATAATAAATATTGCAATAAATGAAAGATAACCTAAACATAACTCAATCAAAGTTGGAGTGATTTTCCCAAAAAAATCTCGAAAATATCCTTGAGTGTGTTTTTTTTACTTTTTTTCCAGGGGGCAACTTCATAAGTTTGAAGGCACAACCCCTGCACAAGAAAACGGGGTCCACTTGCAGCCATGGACTTCCCCATGTTGGAATTGGCTCAGTGATGGCTCTTTGGAAATCCTGTTGAGTCTACTTTCCAAAAACGCCTTTTGTTTTCTTATTGGGCTTCATTAACCTATTCAAAAATTAAATCTCCCAAGGCTTCTCTAGGCGCAGTGCCAGCCCTGAAAACATGGCAGAAAGGTGAAAATTGGCATGTTTTTGGGCCTTTTGACGGACCAAAACTACTCCAAATTCTCTAAAATTTGGTGTTCATGATGTCCTTGGGATGATGAATCAAAAAATGTAAAATTCACCTCCATTGGATGCCTGTAGGAAAAGCGTACCACCAAGGGTGTTGCACTTTCAGCCCTTAATATGAGTCAAAAAACCAAAAATGTCAAAAACTTGCCAAAATTTGCAATTATCTTCCTCATGGGGTTTTGGAGGCCTATAGAGAAGCTTGAGCAAGAATTCCAAGGTTTTCTTGGTCTTTTTCCTCCTTGAGTGCTTTTATTTCTCCAAGGGCTCCTTTGAGCTTGACCCTTGCAAAATTGTTCTTCAAGGCATAGTGCTTGGGAATCTTTTTCTGTAGCCCAAGGTCTCTTTGTGTCTTCTTGAGCTGCTTGTTTTGATACTTATAATAACCAATAATATAATTTTACAGCCAAGATTTCTTTGAAGATCTCTGATATCTACATCTTTGCTCTGGAGCAGTATGCTACTGGCCCTCTCCTCATATTCATTTTCACTGTCAAGGTCAATGAGTTGGTGCTCTTGTTTAGTTTGATGCTTTCCTTTCTTATCTCCAACAGTGACCTTTTCCTTGCCTTTGTAAAGCTTCTTTGTTGATGAAGAAGGCATGGTCCCTTGCCTTTTAGAAGCAACAAAACACATTCCTTTCTCCTCTTTGGTAAGTCAAAGAAAAAGGTTTGATTGTGACCATTTCAGTGTCTTCATTGTTTTTTCCATCTTGACTGTAATTATCAGTGATATTCATGTCGTCCTTATGGATTTCATGGCTTCTTTCATGACTTTCAAGCTCCTTACTGTCTTCTTCTTCACTGCTGCTATCATCCTCTTCATTTTCTTCATTATTATCATCAGCTTCACAAACATTCTAATCCTTGGTATCACTACCGTCATTACCATAATTATTGTTATTAGTTACCATGTTAGCTTCATCATTGTCCTCTTTGTTTCCAACATCAACACTGCCCTTATCACTACTAGAAACCTCACTATTTTTACTATCATTGTGGCTCTTAGTTTCACTGCCATCATTATCATCATCTGTCTCTCTGTCACTTCCTTCATTTGTGTCCAGAATATCTTTTTCCTCTTCATCTCCAACATCATCATCATTATCTGGGCTACTCTCTTCATCATTTCCCTCATCTTCATTTTCATCTACCTCTATGTTTTTTGTTTCATTTCTAACCTCTGCCTCTTCACTCTCTTTCTCTTCAGTGCTTGTTTCATCATTATTGCTCTCTCCTTCATTAGTATTTGATTTCTCATCATGGTCACTTCCTTCTTGATCTGATGCATTGGGAGAAGGTGAGGAAGGAAGGTTTTCTTGAGGTGAGGATACATGTGTAGATTATGAAGCATGATGAGTAGGAGATGGTGTGGGAGTAGAGGGAGGAGGATGAGATGATGAGGGAAAATTTTGCAGAGGATGGGGCTGAGGGTTTGTGAACACTTCATGAGAAATGAAAACTTCCCATGGTATGCCTTTTTGCTCCAACTGATCTAGCACAACAATATTGATTAAATAATATTGAAACAAAATTTTCATTTGCTGTGAATATTTCCTCCTTTGAACAATAGAAGACATCTTACCGATACTCCTATAGAGGTAGTAAGGTAAATGAAGCATCTTAACCCTAGTGAAGTGCATGAGTAATCTGATATGATAGGAGTAAATTCTAGAGTACCTTCCCTCATATGTAAAATATTTCATGATGACCCTCATCAAGGGTGCATACCTCTCCAGCAAATGAGAAAAAGGGAAGATAGATTTTCAACCTTCTTTGTATTTGGGTTTGAGAAATGGCTCATAGTAGCTTATATCTAAATTTTCTCTTTTGAACCATTTTTTTCTAACATTGGGTATGCATGTAGCATGGGAAATGGTATCTGAGGAGAGTTAAAAGGTCACCCCTACAAAGTTTTATTGTTTTTCTTGTAGGTTAAGGATGAATAACCTTGTGAGCCCTGGGTGACTTTGTACTTATTGGACTTTTTCACAAAAATGAAAACACCCTACATTTTGGAAACATGCGACAATCATAGGAGAGGCATTAAGCTCCATAGTGTCTTGGGGTTCAAACCTATTAACCTTCCCACCTCTATTTTTTTTTCTCCTAGGCACTAGGCCTTCTTCACTACTAACATTTCCTCCTTCTCCTGACATTTTCATTACTGGTGTTTTTAAACAAACCCTAGATCTGTTTGTAAAACTTGATATGAGAAGTTAATTGGAATGGTGGTGAAATGCAGCCTTTGCAAGTGAGTGAGAGGAAGGTCTAGGTGTATGACTAAGCCATTCAAGCTTTGATGAATGGTTAACTTCAAATCATTGCAACCACACTACTTCATACCCTACTTGACTGATATATCCTGGTTTGTAGGTGATGGAGGTTTAAACAGGGTTTTGAGTAGGAATATTTAGTGTTTCTAATCCTTAGGGTTTGTTCAATTCTTCTTGACTTCAAACCATCAAAATTCATTGTAGGAAAAGGCAAGACATCCAACTACCAATTTGTAATTTCCTTGAAAACCCTTGATAGCAGCTTGAAGGAGTTTTTTGATGTTTTTTGGGCGCTTGCAGGTGAAGGAGGAGCTTCAGGCTAAAGCGTGTTGGGAAAAATACTGAGAGGGGGGGTGAATCAGTATTTAGGGCATACTCAACTCTTTTTACTTTTTCATGCTCTAAAACCCATACTCTACTTTACTTGACCAGACTCGCGTATATATGCGGATACCCTTCACAAAACTCGCGTATATGCAGAGATCTTAATATGTAATTAATTAATTACTTAGATCCTTGCATTTATTCATTCATCAGATGTTTATATAGCAACAGACATGTGCAGTAATAACAAGGTAAATCATCACACATAAGCATCACACATGAATACCAGGATTTTAGGTGGAAACCCAAGTCGGGAGAAAACCATCGCTGCCGTTGTCTCAGCCTTCAATATTTTATTATAAAGAAAACATCTTACAACTATGTACTGGTGCAGACTCATACCAGTACGCAGGCACCCACTTGCGCTCGTTTACCAGCCTCTCCTGGAAGGGAGCCACGACCCCCTACTCTCATTTACCAGCCTCTCCTGGAAGGGAGCTACGACCCCCTGACTGAAGGCTACAACCCTCAGCACCACCATGGACCACGTTTCATCAATTTTCACACTGGATCCAAAAGCTTTCTTTAGAGCACAACTTGCAGGCCACTTTTCATCATATTTTCAGATTGGACCCACTCCACACATTTAAGCTCAATCATACATCAAAACTGATACTTATCAATTCAGACAACCCAGAACTGTAGAATACAGATAGCAGTAACACAACAGAACAGATCAGACATTTCATACTTCATACTTCAACAAACCCTAGTTTTCATACGCGCTTTCCTTTCACTGATCCGGCGTATATACGTGCCTTCATTCATATAAACTCGCGTATACCTCTGCACATACTTCAGAACTGATTTCACAACCCATACGCGCTTTCGCTTTATCCAACCCGCGTATATACGCTCTTCCACTGTTATAAACTTGCGTATAGATCTTCAAACATTATAGAGCAGCTTACTTCTTCAGATCAGATATTCAGTTCAGATTTTACCCTTTACTTCAGACAGATGTTTTCCTCATCTCAGATCTAAGCATTCCATAAACAGATCTAGAAGATACAAATACATTTCATATCTAGATTCCCTTCTTCATCATTTTCTTCATAGGTGCATCACAAATTCAGCTCTATCATCAACCTGTTACCCTTTCCATTCAGACATACTTCAGAGTGAAGTATTCATTCAAACCCAGACTCATGCACACACCTTGCATAATTATTTTCTCCTCCTTATATAGATTTAGCCTTTTTCAATACCATGAGCCAAAACCACATCACTTCCGATGGTATTCCTGGATGGGATCAAATAGACAACTCAGCGCTCAATACAATGGGTCAATACCATGGTAGTAACCCTTGGTTTTACATATTTAGAGTGCAATTGACCATACGCTACTTGGCACGTACTTTTCCACGTGCATATGCACCTTCTATTAAGAAAACCCGCGTATGCCTTATGACATACACTTTTCATCATTACTCTTGCACATACTGATATTCCTTTCTTCTGCAACTTCTGTACTACTTGTAGAACATCATATTTACATCATTAACAAGTTCATCAAGTCAAGAACAGCTTCATCAAGTATGTTTCCATCATCTTCTTCAAGTGTTGTCATCATCTTCATCAAGTGGGTTGCCATCAAGGACAACACACTGCATCATATTGCCAACAATCTCCCCCTTTGGACTTGATGGCAACCACGATGGTGTTTGATCACAACAGATAAATACATTAAGCATAAAGATATTCTCCCCCTATTCAAACACCATGTCACTCTCCCCCTTTTACATCAAGGGAAAAGGGCGGATCAAAACCAACACAAGGTTTTTCTCCTCATGTAGCAAGAAGAGCATTGTAGATCTGATGTGCACTGAAGTTACCATGCTCCCCCTGAGATCATGCTGAATCTTCAAACATATTTTTCAATGAATTACATGACTCTATGACCTTCCTATCACCAAGGACTCATACTTACATCAAAGATCCAACCAAGTAGATTTACATATGAGACTCAAATACCCAACCAAGTGGGTTTACACAATTTGACTCAACTACCCAACCAAGAGGGTTTACACAATTTGACTCAAGTACCCAACCAAGTGGGTTTACATATTTGATCAAGTCCTTACATGACTAAAAATTACAATTTTACATCATAGGTCTCAACATGACCTTTTCTTCAAATTACAAATATGACTTTTTATGACCAGTACCAGAAAGACCTCAAGAGAGAGAGATCTTATTTCAGAATCATCATAATGCTAAAAATGCATTACGCTCATCAAGGCTAATGCTCCCCCTGAAAATGTGCATCAAGCATCCTTTCCATATGACCAAGGCTCCTCCTTAGCTCCTGCAACTTGAAACTCTTTCAACAGCAAGTTATCATCAACAATCTCTGCATGATATGTCCTTATCTTTGAATCATAAGACTTCCATCTCATCCATGTGTGAACAAAAAGAATACTCTTTAGCAAAAAGAAAACAGGGCTCATCCATAATCTCATCATAAGAAACCATGTATCATTTTATCATTATTTAGAACTGAGAAATAAACTGATACAGTCCCAATAATACAATCATTAATAGTCAGACTGATGCTCCCCCTGATCCTGTGCTCCTAATATTCAGCTGTCATACAATTTTTCTTATCATAAGTGCATATGCGACTGTCTCCACTGTAACTCACGTGTATATGCAGCTTTAGTTCAATGAACCCGCGTATGGAAAGTGAAATATAGAAAATTTCACATTCCTTCATCTCCCCCTGAGTTTGTACCACCTGTACATGTCTTCTGCATATCAGATGCTCTGTCAGAAATAATCATAACCAAAATAACCAAAACAATCATGAGAATCACCATACATCACTCCCCCTCTGAAAATACATTACTAATCCCTATAATTTATTTCACATCATTCTTGCAGTCATTAAGAGAAGTAAGCTTTAGAAGCGGATGACTGCAGTAGGGTCAAAATTCCCTACGTTTCTGACCGGTCCTCCTTATTTTTCCAAATTTTCTTGAACTTTCTACTTGTGTGCTGGAAGTTATCCAATTTCTCATATCTATTCATCCTGCATTCTTTTTCCACATGTCCATACTTGTTACAAGCATAACATCTCATGTGACCAGAGAAGTAAGCATAAGAATCATAGTGTGTTTCTCTGTTCTTTCTTCTATAGCAATCAGCTACTTTATGTCCATATTTGTTGCATGAAAAACAATATCCCTTGAAGCCACCAGAGTACCTTTTTGAATAGAATCTGTTTGATTGTGACTAAAATGATCTGCTTCTGAAATTTGCTGCAACATGCCCATAATTATGAAATTTAAATCATTCAACATTATTGAATGATTTCCTTTGAGAATTCATGATTGTTGGTTGACCTTTTGTTTCTTTCAACACTTCAGGTTTTGTTTTGACATCCTTTGAATCTTTAGCACTTCCTTGTGAACTAGATTCTCCTTTAACCGTTTCATGAAAACCCAGACCAAGTTTGATAGACGGAGACCTTTGACTACTAATAATATTGTCCAGAATCTTAGTACTATCTTGAAACCTCCAGAGTTTATCCTTTTCTTCTAATTTACCTTTAAGAATGTTTACCTCAACCTCCCATTTTTGGCATTGCTTCTTCATGCTTTCTTCGACCCTTTTTCCTTCTTCTACTTGATCATTCAATTTTAAAATTTCTTCCTTCAACCAATTTTCTCGTTCTTCACATGTTTGTAGCAGCTCTTCATTCTTCTTATTTGATTTTTCCAGGTCTTCTTTGAGAGAGATGATTTCTGCTTCAAGTCTTTCACTTTGATTGGTTGCAAAAACATACAACTTTTGATACTTGTCTATCTGTCCATTCAATATTTATTTCTTTTCATTCATTCTAGAGGTCATATCTTTGTAGACAGATTCTCTCTTATGCAATTGATTCCAATCATTGCTTTCATCATTGATCTTCAGTTTTGCTTCTAGACTTATACTGTTACGTTCACTATCTTCACCATTGCTTGCATAAGAAAGTGAATCACAAGAACAACAATTAGTACCTGTTTTATCTTCTTCATTTTCTGCCGCACATGTCTTCTGAGATGTCTTCTTTTGAGTAGCCTTCTTCTTTTGCTTCTTTTCCATAAGAACTTGTAGATCTTGGTTAGAATCTTCTTCTTCCTCATTAGATACTTCATTTGTATAATAAATATTTCTCTTTTCAAATTGTTTCCCTTTACCATGATTATCTTCATAAGGACATTTAGCAGCATAATGACAAACTTTTCCACAAGCAAAACACTTGAAGGGAAGCTTACCTTTGAATCTTCCAGTTCCTAGTTGGAGTTTTCTCACAAAATTTGCTTCTTCTTCTTCTGATATATAATTTGATTCCTTGACATCTGCCTTTTCTTTTCCTTTTGCACACACCTTAAAAGCAGCTTCTTTGATTTGAGAGGGACCTCCTTGTCTCATTTCATAAGCAGTCAGAATACCATGTAGTTGAACAATAGTAAGAGTTTGGAGATCTTGCCTTTCTTCAATAGCTGATACTTTTGACTCAAATTTTGAAGTTAAAGATCTTAAGACTTTTTCCACCAGAGTAGTATCAGTTATGGTTTCACCCAAACTTCTCATACGATTTACAATATCATCTAGACGTAAAAAGAAACTGGCAATACTCTCATTACTATGCATCCTTAAATTTTCATATTCAATTCTGAGAGTTTGGAGTTTTGCACTTTTTACCTTTGTATCTCCTTCATAGCTCAGAATGATTTTGTCCCATATTTCTTTTGCTGAATTTAGCTGCATCACTTTAGCAAATTCTGGTTCAGACATGATTCCTAACAAAACATTGACTGCTTTGGCATTGACTTCATATTTCTTCCTTTCTGCTGCATCAGTAGGAATACTTGCCGGATACTGATAACCTTCTTCCACGATTGCCCATACTTCTGCACCAAGACTTTGCAGATATGCTTTTGTTCGTATCTTCCATAATAACAGATTACTTCCATTGAATAGAGGTGGCTTTAAAGACAATACTCCTTCATGACTTCCCATGGTGACGGATCTCCTTCAAGCGATCAAGCTTCTGCAGAAGGACCTGCTTTGATACCAATTGTTGGGAAAAATACTGAGAGGGGGGGGGTGAATCAGTATTTAGGGCATACTCAAATATTTTTACTTTTTCTCACTTCAAAGCCCATACGCTACTTTGCTGAAGCCAACTAGCGTATACACGCGGATATCCTTCATGAAACTTGCGTATACACAGAGATCTTAATATGAAATTAATTCTTTACTTAGATCCTTGCATTTATTTATTCATCAGATGTTTATATAGCAGTAGACATGTGCAGTAATAACAGAATAAATCATCACACATAAGCATCACAAATGAACACCAGGATTTTAGGTGGAAACCCAAGTCGGGAGAAAACCACCGCTGCCGTTGTCTCAGCCTTCAATATTTTATTATAAAGAAAACATCTTACAACTGCCTCAAGTGCGGAAGCTCATACAGTGCATGAGAGCCTGTCCCTGGCTGCGTTCTGAGCTCTCTCACGGAAGGAGCTACGGCCCTGCTCTCATGTACCAACCTCTCCTCACCAGAGGAAGCTATGACCCAGCTGACTGCAGCCCTGTTCACCATGGATCCACGTTTCCTTGATTTTCACACTGGATCCAAGAGCTTCCTTTAGAACACAACTTGCAGGCCACTTTTCATCATATTTTCAGACTGGACCCACTCCACACATTTAAGCTCAATCATACATCAAAAATGATACTTATCAACCCAGAACTGTAGAATACAGATAGTAGTAACACAGCAGAATAGATCAGACATTTCATACTTCATTCTTCAGCAAACCCTAGATTTCATACGCGCTTTCCTTTCTTGATCCAAAGCGCCTGTCGCTAATTCATATAAACCCGTATACCTGCACCTCATAGGCCCGGTTTCTGACATCGCGCTTTAAGCTTTATCCTTGCGTATATACATGCTTTCGCTTTATCCAACCCGCGTATATACGCGCTTCCACTATTATAAACTTGCGTATAGATCTTCAAACATTATAGAGCAGCTTACTTCTTCAGATCAGATATTCAGTTCATATTTTACCCTTTACTTTAGACAGATGTTCGCCTCATCTCAGATCTAAGCATTCCATAAACAAATCTAGAAGATACAAATACATTTCAGATCTAGATTCCCTTCTTCATCATTTTCTTCATAGGTGCATCACAAATTCAGATCTATCATCAACCTGTTACCCTTTCCATTCAGACATACTTCAGAGTGAAGTATTCATTCAAACCCAGACTCATGCACGCACCTTGCACAATGATTTTCTCCTCCTTATATAGATTTAGAATTTTTCAATACCATGAGCCAAAACCACATCACTTCCGATGGTATTCCTAGACGGGATCAAATAGACAGCTCAGCGCTCAATACAATGGGTCAATACCATGGTAGTAACCCCTGGTTTTACATATTTAGAGTGCAATTGACCATACGCTACTTGGCACATACTTTTCCGTGTGCATACGTGCCTTCTATTAAGCAAACCCACGTATGCCTTATGACATACACTTTTCATCATTACTCTTGCACATACTGATATTCCTTTCTTCTGCAACTTCTGTACTACTTGTAGAACATCATATTTACATCATTAACAAGTTCATCAAGTCAAGAACAACTTCATCAAGTAGGTTGCCATCATCTTTTTCAAGTGTTGCCATCATCTTCATCAAGTGGGTTTCCATCAAGGACAACACATTGCATCATATTGCCAACAAAGCGCAGTGCTTGCACGTAGAGTTGGGTCATCCCTGCCCAACGCGTAGTGCCTGCACGTGTTTTCCGGTCCTCCCTACCCAACACGTAGCACCTGCACATAGATTGGGCTAGTCGGGTTGTGAACGCACATCACCTGCATGCCTCTGCACGGGCCTGTCGGGATTTCCTGAGTGAATGTGTAGCACCTGCATGAACGTGTAGCATGTGTCTCTAAATGCATAACATAGTGTAATTTTTCACAAGAAAATCCTCTGAATGCGCAGTGCCAGACCCTGAACGCGCAACACCAACCTAAACACGCAGGGCTGGGTAACTTGCCCGAAATTTGATTAGAAACTCAGATTTTTTCTCCTTGAAGGTTTTTGGTTCTTTGCAAGTGAATAATAAGTCAAATGATAGACAAAATGCCCCTTTATAGCCTAGGAAAATAAATCAAAGTTTGAGAACCCACTTTGCTAATGTTTTTTTTTCTCCTTTTCTTTTAACTGATATCCCTTTGACCCCTTTTTGTTGTAGGTGGCTAAAAAGCATTTAAATGGCCCTTTCCTTTTTCTCCTTGAGTTTGAAATATTCACTTTATGTTTTGAAGGGCTGCACATAGTAATATTTTCAAAGTTTCTTGTGCTTTTCATCATAACATTAAATTTTCTTTTCTTAGCTTTTTCTTTCTAACCATTTTTTCTCTGTTTGCTCTATAGGTTTCTAATATGGTGAACTTGACTTCCCTTTGGCCTATTTATGCCTTTAACTCCTTTGTTGATAGGTGATTTTTGAGAACCCTGATCTCTTCCCTTTAATCTTTGAAACAAGATAACTCTACCCTTGACAATATTTAGGAGTTTAAACATAAATGAGCACCTATCAACATTTTCTTTGTTCTTACCTTGGAGATCAAATTACCTTGTGCTTGTCAGATGACTGAACAACTTGTTTTCAATTTTCTCACTGATCCTTAAGCATGATAAACTCACCTTTGACAAGCAATACATATTTAAGTAACATGTTTTCTATCTCCTCTTTTGGCCACTTCTGATTTGCAAGTGCCATGACATACTGAGTTATCCTTTTATGATATTCTTGAAGTTTGATATATTCAATTTACACATCAGCAACCTTATAATCACCTTGGATTTCCATCTTGGAGCTCAACCCTATGTTTTTATCCCTTTGATGATTGAGGATAAATGACTGAAAAGAGAGCTTTGACCTTCCTTTCATTGATACGCTTTGCATCGTCTTTCTTCTGAGGCAGTGAGAAACTTTACCTTGACAAACTCTAGATGTCACTTACAACAGTCCCTTCAAATATTCCTTCTACTGTCATCATGGAGGTCTCACATCTTAAATTTACCTCAATTGACTATCTTTCCAAGACCTTAGGTTTCTAGGTTGTTTAATAAAAATTATTAGTGTTGTCTTCTAAGTTCTCTATAGCCCTTTCAAGTTCATTCATTTCTATTCAATTCACCTCACCTTTTTCCTTTCATCATCCATGATTTATAAAAATCTTCTTCCATGTTTGGTTCTCTGGGTGTGCCTCCTTCATGTGATTTGCTGCATTGGATCTTTGCTTAGCATAGTGCTGGCCCATTAAGCCAAAAAACCCCTAGTTCTCTTCAAGCACAAGTGATTTCCTGTCTTCTTGTCATGAGTTGTCTTGATTTATGATCAGACCTTCTACCTCATCAAATTAATGCTGATGGATCTCTTAACACTCCTACAGAAGTGTCAAAATATTAGCATTCACAAAACTTGAATTTTCACAAGGTAGTCTTCTTTGGAGACTTTTAGATCTTCTTTGAATAACCATGTCTCAATATTCCAATACATTTGGGTCAAAATTTTGCACATTAGAAATAATATTTGGAACACCAATGATGACCTTACAACCTATGAAACCCTAATGACTTAGTAGGAGTATCCTTTGACTTGATTTTTGACTAAAACCTGGTTTAGAATATTTAAGTGAAAAAACAAATTTTTTGACAAACTGATATATTGGAGATCCAAAATCCAATGTACTTGATTTAGTTAAGAGCCTATAGAGATGGTTCTGAGACCATAAACCCTTAAGGGACCTGGTGAACATGGAAAGGAAGGGTTGTTTGGTAACCCTAGATGGGAAGTGGAGTGATGGGCAAAAGAAAAACAGGGTACTGAGGTTATAGGTGGGAAAATAAGATATAGATGAGTGGCACAAGCCCATGAAGGGTATTTTAGGAGTGGTAGTTTAACCATGGAATCGAAAAATAGTAGAATAGTGAAAATTTTGGTATAAGGATAATGAAGGTAGTGAGATTTCTAAAACTCACAATATTCAGGAATCTTGTTTTTATAAATCTAGAACTAATATTTAGTCATCCATAGATAGTAAAAATTATTGATGACTAACAGTGGCTCCACTTGGGGAGGGAAAATCCTTTTCAGGAGGTTTCTAGGATCTCTGAGCTCAAATCTATGAGTTTTGAAGACCAGTGCCTTACTTTCACTTTGCAGATTTCTCTCCTTCATCTCTGATTTTTTCTCTTTGAAGCTATGATTTCAACAAAAAGACATGTTTGCTTCAGCTTCATTTCTACCTACACATCATACCTTGCCTAACATTTTTTCTTCTTTTGGGTGCACTTAGACTGGAAAACCCTTGACATTATTTTTCTCTTGAAATAAAAACAAACTATCTACTTGTACCCTTATCACTTCCAAGAGTTCAGATTATGCTAATGAACTCTTTCATTCTCTACATAATCTATTTATCTATTAAGATTAAGTTGTTTGACAGTTTTTTATTCTCTAGCCTCCTAACATGAAATTTAAAACATGATCATACCAGGATTAAGAAATATGATTTGTCATGGGCCATGGCATTTTGGACAAGCTACACACAAATATTTATTTTTGTACAAACAAAACTAGAAAACATGAGGGTTGTGAATTAGAATTTGTTAGGCATCCCTCTGTTTCTTCTTGGTTCATATTTGAGCATTGAGAACCAACAATTTCTTATCCTAATATATCTTGTTGACAAGTCAAGTTTAAATAGTTTGAAAAGTCTTCTTTCACTAATCTATCAGCATAAATTTAAACATGTCTAATCATTATTAGGTTGTATGATTAAACAAGACTCTTTTTCTTAACATGTAGTGGCATTTAGGTTTTCACACTTTTAGCAATACTCTTTTTTGGGTATGGGGTTGTACCTATTCTTTTCCTGCCCTCTTTTACTTCTTTTTCCTGTTTTTGTGTTTTTGTTTCTCTTATCTTTCATCAAGAAATGTTTTGTACAGTGAATGAAAGTTTCAAATTTAGTAATTTTGACAAAAATAGTGCTTAAGCATCGTTCTATTGACAGGACCTCAAACTAACTCAGTTCCATCCAGATCTTGCAAAAAAAATGTATTGTTACCTCTAACTGAATGAATGATGTAATGACCCTTCCATAAATTTTCAAATTTTCCATGTTTTCCTTTTTCTTCTCTCCTTGAATCCCACTTGAGCACTTTTTCTCCAATGTGAAAATCACTAGCCTTGGTCCTTCTGTCAAATATTTTCTTGATGTTTCCTTGCACTGCTTGTGTTCTCTTGTAAAATTATTCTCTTGAATGTTGTAAATGAATGGTTTGTTTAAGCCTTATTTGCATATCATTCTTTTTTTATTGCACCTCTTGGAGGAGCTTCATCACTAGAACTCCTAAGGATGTTGGTAAAACCGCATAAATTCCATACACTAGTTGATAGGGAGACATATCGATTGATTTCTTGGTGGTTAGTCTATCATCCCATAGTGCATGCACTAGTTTTCTATGCCATGATTTTTGGTTTTCTTCTAGTAGCTTCTTGATGATGCTCACCAAGATTTTGTTAGAGGGCTTAGCCAGCCCATTACCTTGAGGGTAATAAGTTGTTGAATGCCCTAGTGTGATGTGGTACTTGTAGCAAGAGTCCATCATTTTTTTGAGCTTAAATGCAGCAGCATTATCAGTGATGATCTTTCTTTGGCAGCCAAACTAGGATAAGATGTTGGTTTCAAGGAATTTGGTGATGACTAAGTCAGTGGAATTCCTAGAAGGGATAGCTTCTATCCGCAGATGCGTATGGTTTGACGCGATTGAGGGTGCTTTGTGATTGTATGGCCAGATGAGGTAGGGTGGATTTCTCCAATGAATTCCAAGCCCCTTTGTTGAAAAGGAGCTTCAACACTGATAGGATGAAAAGGTAAAGGTAGAAGTTTTCTCTTGCCATCAAAGATTTGGCACTTCTGGAAAGTCATCACTAGCTTGTGGGTATCAGGGAAAAGGGTGGGCCAATAGTAGCCAGCTCTAAAGATATTGTTGGTAGTGGTTTTCTAGTAGATGCGACCTCCACACTCTCCCTCATGCAACTCATGCTTGATTCTATCTGCATCATCTTCAAGCAAACACTTAAGCAAGATCCAACAGAATTTTTCCAATACAAAAATTTATCTATGATGCAGAAATTTAAATCCTTTTGTTTCAAGAATATATCTTTTGTTTTGGAAAAGGTAGGAGGAGCATTAAAATATATAAGTACATATAAAATATCAACATACCAAGATGAATTCAAAAATAATTCTTCAATGGGTGGAGCTGGGAATTATTCCTGTTCTTCTAATGCATCAATCATATTCATGTCTAGTGCTTGAAAATTTGATTCATCCATGAGTTTTGCGAGTCCTTGTCCTTTAATTATTTTAGTGGGTCTGATTTCCAAATCATATTGTAAGATAATAGCAATCCATTTACCCATTTTACCATCTGGGTCCTAATTTAGGATGTCTTTAGAAATTGTATGTGGAACAAAAGCTATGATATGGGAATGCAAAATGTAAACTCTAAAATCTTTCAAAGATTTTACCAAGGAAAAGGCTTGTTTTTCCATGATTTTGATATTCCTACTTAGCCCAAGCTAAGAGGAATATTCAATTTTTTTTCATTTTCTGTTGATTGAATAAATGAATCGAGGAGGACATGCAAAACTCCTAAAAACAATGAATAAATCCATGCCTATGTGAACAAAGACAAATCTGGGCCATATAAAATAAACACTTGCAGGTGCGAATGGGTTTAAACTATGAGACTGGGTCAACCTTGATCAAATCCACAACACAGTCTAGATGCAATGTACCTCATGAATGCAAAATGAAATTCTAGAAGGAGGCTATACATGTGAAAGGAGCTAACTCATTGAGGTCGTTTAGGGTTTGACAAGGCTTTTATCCTATAAAAGGAAGAGGAGAGCAGCATGAGGGGGGTTGTTGATGATTATCATTTTCTAAAGATATTGTATGTTTAGAAATTTCTAATTCTCTGGCTGTTTAGCTAAGAATAATGTTGTTTAGCATTAGGTGTTCCTGGTCGAGACACCCATCTCCTTCCTAGAGCAGCTCTTAGAGGAGCCTTATTTGTATTGTCCACTATCTAGCATTTTTCCAAGCTTCATATTACACCTACAGCGCTAGTCCTATTTGGGATTGGGTTGTCCTTGTGAGCTACAGCAAGTGGAGGATAGATCTCTTCAGATCTATGCAGCTCTAGCACCCCTTTTCACTAGGAGAGTCATCTATCCCTTTGACAAGAGCGTTCTAAAACTTAGGAGCTCAGATCCAAATATTGGCATTGGGCTAAAGTATACTGAGAGTCTACAACGCAGTCCCTTTTGCAGTACTGCGTTATTTTTAGTAGCAGAGTTGCAGGGTGTTTTGGCACTAGCTTGGAGGAGAGATCTCTAGTGATTGGATCCTTCCTTTCACTGTGGTGATCCATGGATTGGCCATCCAATCCATGTTTGTTTCTGATATGTTGGAACACCTAATCCTCATGGGTAGGTGTGGAATATGAAAAGTCACAATGGAGTCCAAGTGACCTTGGAATGTGAAACCAACAGTCACACCATTGTACTATAAATGTACATCTTTGTATAATGGAAAAATAAGAAAGCCTCACGCTTATCTTTCATTGTGTGTTTAGTCTCTTGTGTGTGTGCTCATCTTTCTCATACACCATGTGTGTGCTTAACATGGTGTTTAACATGGTATCAAAGCGGGCGATTTCTGGCCCTGCTCCACTTTGAGTGAGCCATTTGTGTTTATGGCCTATGCATATCTGCAAAAATTGTTGGTTTTTTTGCAGCACTCAAGTGTTTGTAGCAGTCTTTTTACCACATTCAGAAAGTGGTTTTGGAGAAGGAGCAACATTCAGAAGAAGGAGCAGCATTCAGAAGAAAGAGCAGCATTCAGAAATTGACTTTGAAGAAGAGTAGCAATGGTGTTGAAGAAGCACATCAGAAGGTTTTCTAAATTCTAATGTTTTCCTGCAATTTATGCATTTTAATTCTGCTTTTGAAGAGATGCTGGAATAGTGTTTTAAATTGGGTTTCCGAAGTAGAATTTTCTGGCTTTTTAATGGAAAATAATTTTGAGTTTTTCTACTGCTGAGCTATTGGAAAGATTTCTGAGTTTTACTGTTGAAATAATTTGGAAAATTCTGCAATTCTGGGTTTCTCCGCTGCTGGAAAAATTCTATTGTTGCCCTCATTTCCGCACTTTGTCCATTCTACTATATATTTGAAAGAAAGAAAATTCTGCTGCTCGAAGAAAATGTAGATTCTCTGCTCTCTGCTGTTTTGATTTAAAATATAGTAGTAGAGTATATATATATATATATATATATATATATATATATATATATAAATTAAAATTAAAAAAAAAAACATTCACTGCTCCAGGCCTTTCGGCCCACCACCATTCCCTGCAATACAACCCAGCCGCCCCTCCAAATCCGCGGCTACCTGCAATACAACGCTACCTACTTCTACCCTTCAGCTGCCTCCCTTGCACTCTGCGTATTGTCTCAACAGCTCCCCCATCCGCCTTGCAAATAGCTCCTACCACACTGCATACTATCGACACTTACTCCCTCTCCTCTCACATTAATACCGCCCATCTTTTATTAATACCGCCCATCCAAACTTTACAAATACCGCCTTTACCTTTTTAAATCGATTTTTAATTTTTAATACCGCCTGCTCTTCCCTCCCAAAAATTTTAAAATTCCCTCCTCCATTTAATTCAATACCCCCCTTTCTCATAACCTTTAAATTTTTAATTAAACCCCCATTAATAAATCCTTCTATATAATACCCTCCCTTCTCTCCATAAAATATCCCCTCTCCCTTCTCAATTCATTTCCTTTCCTTGTTAATATTCGCCCTTCCTTTAATATAATACCCCCCTCCCATTTCAAATAAATTTCCCATATTTTTTAAATTCCCCCCCCTTTTAATTAATCTCCTTCCCGTTAATTTTTAATTATTCTCATTTTTTTTAACTAATTTTTAATTTAAAAAAAAAAAAAAAAAGAGAGAGAGAGGAAAGAGAGAGAATAAGAACAGCAGAAATGAAATGAAGAAAATGACATGTGAGCAGATGAACACATAGAGAAAATTGCAGATTTGACATTGTGATTTGTGGCATTGATTTGAAGAGTGATTTTTTGAAGAAATTTACATTTGAAGACAAGTTTGTCATCATTGAAAACAGCTCTTTGAAGGAAAATTCAGCTGCATAGTGTTTTCAACGGCACATATTTTGCAGAAATATTATATTGACATTGTATTGCTTCTTCATTCATAATCAGTATTTGAGTTGTTGGATTGTTGATTGCCCTCCATCATTTGAGGAGCACACCTTGTACTTTGAGAATTCCTTGGAGTCATTTGTATTTGTTGAATCATTGTAAACGGGTGCATTTTCGGTTGAAGCCGACACCCTTTCATTTTTTAGCCTAAGTTGTTGAAATGGCCAAAATCAATGAGGCATTAGAGTTGTTGAGTAACCTCATTCATTCCAATGTTGATGACATGATAAAAATGAGCAAGGATTCTCTTTGTAAAATTCAAAGTTGTTTGCTATATGCACATGAAAATATTGAGTTTTTGCAGTTGGAATCTCAGCTCCAACAAGACGAACTTCAGCAAAAGAGTCACCATTCTGAACCTGTTTCTGTTCAGAACATTGTGAAAGACTCCCATCAGCAGCAAGTCAGCAAAGTTCCAGTTGATTCACATTCAGTTCCTTGTACTAGAGCAGATGTACATGCAGATGCAGCAGCTCAGCCTGCACTTCCTAAGCCCATCATCAGACCTTGGGAAGAGCTTGTCCACAAAAAGCACCGAACTGGTCTTGCATATGACAAGGATGTGTCCTTTCATATTCCAGACTACACAAAGCCCATCATATTTCAGAGTGCCAGATTCCTATATGACAGTTCACCTGCAGCTTTTCCATATCATGTCCCACTTCCACAACAGATTGAGAAATGCTAACACTGTGATCGAGTTGGCCATATGAAAGATCACTGTTTTGATCTTCATCCATGCAAGCACTGTGGTCGACACACCCATTCTTCAGACAGATGCTTCAGACACAAGCCTCCTGCAAGAACAAAGATTCATCTTGGATGGATCTCTTATTGGCAATGGCCATCAGCATCCAAGAAGATGTTTACGACACATGTTAGAACTTGTTCAAGGATATTGAGCAAACTTGCAGTTGAGTTTTCGCCATCATCTCACCTTGTCCCTGACAGGGGGGAAAATGGTGGTCATGTACAAGCTTCGACGTTAGATCAAGCGAGCCTGAGCCACAATATCTCATTCCATGTTCAGAGTTGTAGCCAGAGACACAGCCGTTCAAGCGAGCCTGAGCCACAATTCGTCATTCCAGATTCAGAGATGTAGCCAGAGACACGGATGCCCATGAGCATGCCTTCGGTTGGTGGACAACCTTAAACCATCATCTTTGGTTGGTGGATAACCTAAAACCATCACAGGTAGTAGACCTCCCTTCTTTTAGGTCAAAGGTCTCCCTTTTTTATGAGGGACAATTCCTCTAGCAGAAGCCTTCAGCTTCTTGCCAGTTTTGGAAGAGTTCCGGGAACTGCAACATGTTTTGCGTTCCAGTGTTTGTGGTCATCCTAAAACCACCTCTTTTTCCAACATTTCAGAGAGTTGATTCAGCCAAGTGCTGCCATGTATACTTTGCAGATTTGTATTACAACTCTTTTCTTGGACTCACACATACCCCTTCGGATTAAGGGGGGATGTTGGAACACCTAATCCTACATGGGTAGGTGTGAAATATGAAAAGTCACAATGGAGTCCAAGTGACCTTGGAATGTGAAACCAAGAGTCACACCATTGTACTATAAATGTACATCTTTGTATAATGGAAAATAAGAAAGCCTCACGCTTATCTTTCATTGTGTGTTTAGTCTCTTGTGTGTGTGCTCATCTTCTTCATACACCATGTGTGTGCTTAACATGGTGTTTAACACTGTACATTATATGCTTCAGAATTTTCTGAGTATTACTAGAGATTTGTAACTTAGATCTCAGATCTACTCTTGTACTTTCATGATTTGCTGAGATCCCCAAGGGGAATGTATTGATGAGCCTTTCTTGTAAACATATATGAATTAGATCTATATTTTCATATAAATATCTTCTCTAGATCTGAGTTTTGATATAATGCTACTTCAACCAATAAAAATAATGTTTTCAAGCTTATTCTGTCATTTCTCATGGTTGTAGCACCTCACTTATGAGGGTTTCTTCTTGTAAATCCTTCTCCTTTCTGTTATAAATTGTATAAGCTGCTGTATAAAGTTATTTTGATGATGTATAGCTATAAAATGAGTTTCCATATTGATCTCCTGCAATTATTGGGCTGAACTGCATTATTTTCCAGTAATTTTTTTTTGTATTGCTGCAGTCCCTTTCTTTGGGCATTTTCTAGCTGCACTAGTTGTGGGGAGACCTGTTTAACCCACCTAGGAGGATTTTTTTCTAATCCCCTATTGGATTTAGGTATTAGATACTTATATCTAAGGGATCCAAGGGTTGGTTTCCAATCCTGTAGCATACATTCCTGAAACATGTGTTTTTCAGGCATGCCTTGCTAGCAGTCCCGATTTTTTGATATTACAGTGGTATCAAAACATCTTTCTTGGCTCATCCTGTGAGTCTCAAGAAAGAGATCAGAATGATGAATAGTATTATATTTCTCTCATTAGTCTTAATATCTAGAAAGGACCTCCCCAAAGAGGTTAATAAGACAACAGAAGGAGAAGAGGAAGGACCATGCACTTCCTACTCTCACAAAGAAAAAGACAAGAAGCATGGAGGAAAATTGGATCATCAGATCCTGAGTGAGTACCTTTTTGAGTATAAATATCAACCTAGAGCCTTCAAGTAGACTCTAGCCTTCCCACAGGTCATTAAACTAAAGGAAGGGAGGAGACACTGCAGCAAGGGAGAAATCAAGGGCAATAGGTTTCTATTGTCCACTTTTGATGGGACATCTGCAGCCAAAGCTTGGGAAATAAGACTCAATGCCTTTTTCCTAATACATCCAGTGGTAAAGAGAGAAGCAGTGGAGATTGCAGTGCTGCAGCTTGAAGGGGTAGCAAGAAAATGGTGGTTCAGCAATGTGAGACATGCAAAAGTTTCTTCTTTTACAGATTTCACTCAAAGGGTGATTAAGAGATTTGATGAAGAGAGATCAGAGGAAGAGAAGTCCTCACCATCTCTTGAGAAGACTTGTATCATCACTATCACAACCTTGGAGGAGCATCCTTCAACATCAACAGTTGAGGGAGCCAACACAGTGGAAGAAAGAACTCTTGCAGTCATGCAAGGTGTTCCCAAAGGTCAACAAGGTATGATTGTATTTCCATTTCCTCTTATTGTAGCAAATATTTTAGAGGGCTATGGAAACTTATTGTTGCATGACCCAGAACCATCACTTATTGCTAATCTAGAGTATTAGAGTTGCATTTTTCTATCCAAGAGCAGCAGTGAAGAAAGGAGGACCCATTCCTCATGGGAGAAATCAGATGACAACTTCATTCAGGGAGCAATGAAGACAAGGGGTAGACATCTTGAGATGAGAAAAATTTTATCCTCTCTAGATGACACTTTCTTAATGAGAATTCCACAGCTCAAAGAGAGACTTATACTTGCAAAAGATCTAAGACCCCACTAGTTTTGGAAGACCATGCATGAGGAGGAGGTCTCATCAAGAGATCCCATGGAAGGTTCACTTCAACATTCCATGAAGTGCAAGGTTATTCAAAGATTTGAGGAAGTTGGTATCCTAAAATGGGAGGATACCAAGTGTTTACATGATGGGGTCCATGATCCACTGGTGGATGAATGGATGTGGATGGTGAGCAAGAAGCTGGAGAGCTACTTGTAGATCTATGATACCAGGCAGCAGGAGGCTTGGCTGTGCCAGCTACTCTTGAAAGAGTTTGGCCATCATCCTCTTTCTAAGGGTATGTGGAGGAAAGATGTGTGGTAGGATACTTGCATCATTGAGTAGCAAGGAGTATGGAAACATTGTGTTGATATGACCTTCTTCATATCAATCACCATGTTTTCACCACATGATTTATATGATGGAGGTATGGGGAGGCAAAAAAATATTTTGTTGCTTTGGATGTTCTTGGGAGAGCAAGAGAAGATTTGCTCTCACACTTTGCATGATGTTGTAGGAGGAGGAGATAGAATTATCTCCTTAGCCTTGGATGATCTGGAAGCACTTTCACTCCAGGAGGAAATTATTGTTTTTAGCAACATTATGGGAGATGTATTTGACAATGAAAATGTCAAAGAAAGGAGCTATGTATTGGCAAGAGCCTATGTGCATAGGCCAATAGTGCTGTCACTATGGAGCATGAACTTACGAATCGAGTGTCCCCGGGATCATTCCACTCTTGGTTCACTTTATGGACAAGAAGGAGGTGATAAAGATGGAGTAATGGATGGAGACATCTATTGCTATGATGTGTTCTTCTTGGCTTGGATTTCCAAGTACATGAGGAAGGATATTCATGCAAGACATGATTCATTTCTCTTCATGAGAGTATGTCATATCATTATGGAGAATTTGTTCATGGATCATATCATGATCTTAATTTTAGCACATGGTAAGGATATTGTTGTTGCATTTATTCATCTGCATACTCTTACCATTTCTATGCAATGCATTGCTCCAAAAGAGGGCAAGCTTTTCATTGAGCTCCACGATCAACAATGGGCCATGTAAGATGATATAACCACTAGTACAAAATGGCTAATTAGTTAAAAATGTATCAAATTAGTCGTATATTTTATTCCAAGACTAAATTAGTCATTTTTAGTTCGGTCACTTAAAATTTCTCAAATTTAGTAGTAATTCACTTGAATAACGGACTAACATTTTTAATCACCTCACATTAATTTCATCATTTTTTACGAGTGAACCATCTCTTATATGGCCATGGGAAAGCGTTGTATTACTTCATGTATGTTCAATTTTTGTATACAACCATCTACTATTCAGTAGTAAATAGAATAACATAAATAGACCACCATGTATCCAGCAACCTTGCCTTGTAATTGTTTGAAGCTGCAGTTGGAAAAACTGCACTGTAAATTCATGGGAGACTGTTGGTACCTTCCTACACTAGATGAAGCCTTAAATATTTCCCTTTTATTGATGCTAATCATGGTTCCAATTTCTGAGGTTGATCTTGCTTTTGTGAGGAGCATGATTGGAGAGGAAACACATTGGCTAGATGTGTTCTTTTGGGAAGAGGATTCCCACATTTTCTGCATTGCATGTTCTAATCGGAACATGAGAGGAGATATGGCCACCACAGCAAAATATTTTTTTCTTTATGAGGTGGGCCTTCAGTTTGATGAGATGCCATATGATGATGATTTCCCATCCATCACATATGGAATGTTTTGGGCCAGCTTGATTCACAGTGTTGGAGAGGAGATATTTATAGATATAGTCTTCATCTTGCCTCCTGAAGGCCACGTCATTACAACCCCGGATCAAAAAACACTCCACACTTATCTTAAGTGGAGAGGAGGACAACGTGGTGTAGGCACCTATGTCTACCATGCTCAGTATTTCAGCCCACCTACATTGCATGAACTCAAGGTGGAGGAGAATTTTGTGGAGTTGCCATGTTGGGAGGTGACTCATTTTGTATGGTTGATTTCTTGGGGAAAGATGTTTTCCCAATACATTTTAGTTCTATCCTTGTAGTTTCTTGGGGACAAGAAACATTTGGGAGGGGAGGACTGTAATGTTCCTACTTAGCCCAAGCTAATAGGAATATTCAATTTTTTTTCATTTTCTGTTGATTGAATAAATGAATCAAGGAGGACATGTACAACTCCTAAAAACAATGAATAAATCCATGCTTATGTGAACAAATACAAATATAGGCCATATAAAATAAACACTTGTAGGTGTGAATGGGTTTGAACTATGAGACTGGGTCAACCTTGACCAAATCCACATCGTAGTCTAGATGCAATGTACCTCATGAATGCATAGCGCAGTTCTAGAAGGAGGCTATACATGTGAAAGGAGCTAACTCATTGAGGTGGTTTAGGGTTTGACAAGGCTTTTATCCTATAAAATGAAGAGGAGAGCAGCATGAGGGGGTTGTTGATGATTATCATTTTCTGAAGATATTGTATGTTTAGAAATTTCTGATTCTCTGGCTGTTTAGTTGAGAATAATTTTTTTTAGCATTGGGTGTTCCTGGTCGGGAATCCCATCTCCTTCCTAGAGCAGCTCTTAGAGGAGCCTTGTTTTTCTTGTCCACTATCTGGCATTTTTCCAAGATTCATCTTACACCTATAGCACTGGTCCTATTTAGGATTGGGTTGTCCTTGTGATCTGCAGCAAGTGGAGGATAGATCTCTTCAGATCTATGCAGCTCTAGCACCCCTTTTCACTAGGAGAGTCATCTATCCCTTTGACAAGAGTGTTCTAGAACTTAGGACCTGAAATCTAAATCTTGGCATCGGGCCAAAGTATACTCATAGTCTACAACGTAGTTCCTTTTGCAGTATTGCATTATTTGTAGTAGCAGAGTTGCAGGGTGTTTTGGCCTTAGCTTGGAGGAGATATCTCTAGTGATTGGATCCTTCCTTTCACTGTGGTGATCCATGGATTGGCCATCCAATCCATGTTTGTTTCAGATACGATTTGTTGTACATTATATGCTTCAGAATTTTCTGAATATTACTAGATATCTGTAACTTAGATCTCAGATATACTCTTGTACTTTCATGATTTGCTGAGATCCCCAAGGGGAATGTATTGATGAGCCTTTCTTGTACACAAATATGAATTAGATATTTCCTTTCATGTAAAGATCTGCTCTAGATCTAAGTTGTGATATACTACTACTTCAGCCTATGAAAATAATGTTGTCAATCTTATTCTGTCATTTCTCATGGTTGTAGCACCTCATTTCTGAGGGTTTCTTCTTGTAAATCCTTCTCCTTTCTGTTCTACATTGTATAAGCTGTTGTTTAAAGTTATTTCTCTGATGTATAGCTGTAACATGAGTTTCCATACTAATCTCCTACAATTATTGGACTGAACTGCTTTATTTTCTAGCAATTTATTTTTGTATTGTTGCAGTCCCCTTCTTTGGGAATTTTCTAGTTGCACTAGGTGTGGGGAGACCTGTTTAACCCACCTAGGAGGATTTTTTTTTATCCTATCTTGGATTTATGTCTTAGATACTTATATCTAAGGGATCCAAGGGCTATTTTCCTATCTTGTACAATACATTCCTGAAAAATGCATTTTTCAGGCATGCCTTGCTAGAAGTCTCGTTTTTGGGATATTACAATGATGTTATATTTTAGAGGTGCATCCCTTAATGCTTTATTGAAGAAATATATGGGTTGTTCTCATCCCATTATTTTATTTTGAAGTAGTACTGCAGCAATAGTATGTTCTCATGCAAAGGAGAAAATGAAGAAATATTTGGTAAAGTTGGGGCTGATTAGAACTGGTGTATGAGTGAGGTCTTGTTTTACAAGTTCAAAGGATCGTTTGGATTCCATGGTCCATGTTGTACCTTGAGAAACAATTCCTTGTTGTGTAAAGGAATCCGTTCTCAAGACATTAAGGATTATGTCATAAAATAAAATATATCTGTCTCTGACTTTTAAACCTCAAACATTGATTATGTAACCATTAAATAACAAACCATGGATTTTCTGCAATGCTATATCCCACTTATGCTGAAATGAATGAACGGAAGAAAAAGAGAAGAAGATTTTAATCTAATACGCTGCTTCAAACAAAATCTATCATTTCAAAACCATGGAGAATTAAGTAGAGACAAAGTTAAAATAGAGGAGCGCACATTAAGGTGTGTTTAACTCTTAAATACATATGTATAAAGAGACCCGCTTCTCTTACTCTATTTTAATCACAGATGGAAAACATTATGTAAACTAGAAAAACTTTTCAGCACAAACAGAATGACAGGAACTTGCATACTCATTCATAGATTTTTCATTCTTCAGTACAAAAACTTGGCTTCAAGTTCCAAAAACCAGGAACCTTCTCTCCTCCTCCTATCTCGGCTTTTATATCAGCCTTCTGAACTAACTTCCTAACTGTTATGATCAGTTTTGAAACTGATTCTTGGAAATGTTGGAATTATTTTAATTTACAAAATGTTTTTTTTAATATTATATATAATATATAATATAAAACCAAAGATAAGATCCTACGCTAGTGCAAAGTGAAAAGAACGAATGGTATCTTTAGGGCCCACCATAACAGCCATATGTATAAATCGACAAAGCCGCCCATGGTTTATGAAAAACCGATAACCACCTATGGGGGTAATGACAGCGGTTTGTACGAAATGAATTGGAGGTGTCGTAATACATCACAGCCGTCGATCTTGTAAACATCGGTTTAAATCAAACCATTTACGGGGGGTACTAGCTCTCATAAACTTCGTTTAACTTATACCCCCGTAAACCGTTGGATCGAACTGGATGATCCAAATCGTTGATGCTGCATAGATTCAGTGGAAGAAATCATTATTATTTCACTTAGCGTTGTGCATAATACATTTGTACAGACGCATACTGTTTAGGCTGCCCAAGTCTTTGATAAACCATGGTGGGGAAAATATCCACCTCCAACCTTTGACTTGATTTGCCTAAGTACTGGTTCGATTTGAATGGGAAATGAACTAATTTGAATTGAGCTGTGGAAGTTTCGTTGAAAAGGTCGGCCTAGATAACCTTAGTATTGATCCCCATTTTCTGTTTCACGCGTTCAAGGATTTCTTCCTCAATAGAACCAACACTAGTAAAAAAAAAACACGAACCTCCTTCTTTTGGCCAACACTATGGGCACGATCCTCTGCTTGCCGATCCATTTGGGGATTTCAATCACTGTCAAATAATATCATAGTACCAACAATCTGTAAGTTGAGACCAAGCCCACCAGCCTGGGTACTCAAAAGAAACATGAAGAATGGTGAACTTGGCGCATTAAACTTTTGAAGTAAAGCCTCCCGTTCTTCTGTTTTTGTAGTTCCATCGAGTCTCATAAACATAAAGCCATACACATTCAAATGAATTTTTGGGACATCCATAAGACGAGTCCTTTGAGAAAAAGGTAGCACTCTGTGCCTTGTCCTCTGGAGCTTAGGCAGCAAGCGATCAAGCAATTCAAATTTTCCTGATGCCCGGACAATCTCTTCTTTTCTATGTATTTACAAATAACTCTGGCTTGTTGATGAAGTGAAAATCAAGGTAGACCCCAATTTGCTTCAAGTGAGCTCTTGCACCACCAAGAGATCCAACTGCGCTCATTATGGCTGCAGGTTTGCCTGCCATCACATTGGGAGATCAAGATGCCCAATCTATAGCGCTCTTCAAGGGAGTGACCGGTGACAGAATAGTTGTACTCTGGAGAAGAAAAGAGTATACAGTCGGCATCAAGGAATATTTTTCTGAAGCTCTCCACAACATCTGGTAAACGATCATCCACTTCAAGATCAGTGTCCAGAAAGGGGAGATTGCTGATGTCTATCAGCTCTATCTCCATGCCCGGAATCGACTCTTTGGCTATTTCAATGGCAGTATGAATAAGGCCACGGTTGTAAGAAACATTCCTGAGGGAACCGCATATGGCCACCACCTTCAGAACTTCGATATTTCCCATTTGCTCAACAGAAAAAATAGGTTTCATCTTTTTCTGTTGCAATGCGTTATTACATGAATTTTCTGGAGCCGTTTCAGAGGTTGCTGCGACTCGGGAGGATCCTTGAGTGTTGACTGATTTTGTCCATATGAAGAGATCTCTGTGCCAGCCCCATTTGGGCATTTTTGCCTTCGGCGAATACGATATCCTGTTACTAAAATCCGTGCAAGAGCACACTCATGGTTTTTTAGGCAGTGCCCCTCATCAACAATCTTGTAATGCCAGTGTATCTTTTTCAAATATGCTTTGTCCCGCATGATGAGGTCATAATGAGTAATTAGTACATTAAATTTACCATCCTGTCCAGATTCCTCTCTCATAGCCTTTCGTTCATCTGGACGACCATCATATAGAATGATAGCAATGCTTGGAGCCCAGGTTGAGAATTCGTGAACCCAATTTGGCAACACAGTTTTTGGGGCAATAATCATGTGTTTCTTTGGCCGATATAGATTCAAGAATATGTACTGCATTTCCAGCATGCACATTTTTTCGTAGAAGACAGCTTGAATGACAGATTCTTTGGATACAAGGCTCTCATCTGTCAGAATTATTCAATCTTTATCTTATGAATAGATTCATGATATTTTCTCAAATTAATAATCACCAAAGGATTGTCAATACCCCTCATTTCTTTAGAAAGATTAATTAAGAATATGAGTTCAGGAAAATACTTTTTGTTGAGTAAAATTGTGCTACAACATCTGGCTCCAATTGGGGAGAGTACTTTGGTAGCAAAGTGCTGAGAACTTGTAGATCAGTAGCCTTTATTGGGAATGGAGTCGAGTCAAACTGAATTTTCTCAATCCAAAATCTCTGAAAACTTCAAAACTTCTCTGAACCTACTCTTCTTCTAGGATCTTTATTCTTGAACCGAAAATTTTAAACTAGAAATACTGCAATTGGAAATGCTCAACTCCTGAGCTTATTTATGTACAACTCCTATAGATATAAGCATGTTTGAACTTAATCAAGTGAATTCAACCTTCCAATGGGACCAATCCAACATCTGCTTGTCAGATCTAATACCTTCATACCGCTGAAATTTAAAAATCAAAAGAGGAATGTACCATGAAAAATTTTCATATACAAAATTTTGTACATACCCTTGCATTAAAGCTTGTTGCTGACCAAAGAAATTTTCCATATATTCAGCAATTGGATCATAGAAATCATGAGACAAAACTTTGGTTACCTCCTTTTCTTGAACATTTTGCAGACATCTTTGAACATGGCAGCTTCTTTCATTATTTGACCCTTCAATTAGGAACTGTGTGTTAGGAAGGTGACTGCCACTTCCTGTAGGCAAGAATTCAGGCTGAAAATACACATCCAAGGTTTGCTCTCGATAATTCTGATGTTCTTCACTTAACATCTATTGATGACTAAAATCTTCCTCTTGCAAACAGGTCTGAGAAACTACACTATTTTCCTCACTACTCACAAAATCATTGCAATGATCTTCCATGCTTTCATAGTGTAGTTCAGCTGTTACAACTAAGCTTTGACTAGAATCTTCAAAATGATTAGATTCTTGCCTTTCACCAAGATAGGAACCTTTTGACACTTTTTGGAAATTTTTATTAGCCTCTGAACTTACATTCTCTTATAAAGAAATTCCAATGTTCCCTTCACAAGCACTCTTATCTTTAACATAACTTGGACTTTCTACATTGCAGGAAAATTTTTTACAAGCCCATGCATTATTCTCGATTTCTTGCGCATGGAGAAACATCAGCTTCAGAGTGCTAGGCTTTCTCTCCTTGAGATAAAAAGCCAAGGAAAAAGAAAGAGCTTTCAAATAATAGACCATAGCTGCTACTTCTGGAGGTCGAATTTCTTCTGGCATGCTGAAATAATTTTTTTGAAACCTCCTATTAAACTCAGAAATTGATTCATTACTTTGCCTTCGGATAGAATATAGTTCCAAAAGGTGCTCTTCATATGACTTACTCTCGCCCCAATATGTAAGAAACACATCTTGAAGATCTTTCCAGGAATTAATTGAACCTGCTTCCAAACACTGAAACCATTGCTGAGCGTCCTGTTTTAAAGAATGGAAAAACATCCTTAAAACTACGTCTTCATAAATGATTTGAAATTTGTCTAGGAAGTATTCAAATTCCAAGATATGTGATTTAGCTGAAAGGTCCTTCTCCTTCCCAGAGAAACTTGGCAAGGACTTGAATCCTTTTGAAGGATATTGATGGAGAATAGCGGGCAGCTTCAGGGGTTTAAATATTTCTTTGTTTTTGAACTGAAAAGTAGTTAATTTCTTATGAGGAAAAATACTATCATCCGAAGATGATGAATCATCTCCTTTTACGCCCAGACTGTGACTGATTATCTTCTGGGATTGTAATACAACAATCATCCATCCTTTCATGTTTAGGAGATACATCTGTGTTAAGATTATAATACATGACGAAGAAAAATCATATTTTTTCAATAATAGATTTACATTTTGGGACTTATAATATTGTGAGAAAATAAAGCAGGAAACAATCCTTCTAAGATAAAAGGGAAAATAAACCACTAAATTGACAGTAAAGAATAGAACCTCCTTTAAAAAATGGAAATTCTGATACATGTTTTTTCCATGATTCTTTCTCATCTTCTTGCCAGGAAAATTCTTCATCTAATGAAACCTTCATCCGTGGAGTCACCAGGTGAATAATAAACAACCAATCTTCAAATCTGAATCTTGTTCACCATCAAAAATAAAGGATCATGAAAGCTTCTACTGCAAGATATTTGACCTCGCATTTGGTTTCTTGAAAATGAGAATTATGTACATAGTAAACACAACCAAAAACTTCCTCCTCACTGAACAACCAGAGGAAGTAGAAAGAAAACCCAGGGAAATGAACTTCGCTTCTTCGTCCCCGGCAACGACGCCAATTAATGTTGTACCTTGAGAAACAATTCCTTGTTGTGTAAAGGAATCCGTGCTCAAGACATTAAGGATTATGTCACAAAATAAAATATATCTGTCTCTGACTTTTAAACCTCAAACATTGATTATGTAACCATTAAATAACAAACCATGGATGTTCTGCAATGCTATATCCCACTTATGCTGAAATGAATGAACGGAAGAAAAAGAGAAGAAGATTTTAATCTGATACGCTGCTTCAAACATAATATATCATTTCAAAACCCTGGAGAATTAAGTAGAGACAAAGTTAAAACAGAGGAGCACACATTAAGGTGTGTTTAACTCTTAAATACATATGTATAAAGAGACCCGCTGCTCTTAATCTATTTTAATCACAGATGGAAAACATTATGTAAACTAGAAAAACTTTTCAGCACAAACAGAATGACAGGAACTTGCATACTCATTCATAGATTTTTCATTCTTCAGTACAAAAACTTGGCTTCAAGGTCCAAAAACTAGGAACTTTCTCTCCTCCTCCTATCTCGGATTTTATATCAGCCTTCTGAACTAACTTCTTAACTGTTATGATTAGTTTTGAAACTGATTCTTGGAAATGTTGGAATTATTTTAATTTACAAAATATTTGTTTTAATATTATATATAATATATAATATAAAACCAAAGATAAGATCCTACGCTAGTGCAAAGTGAAAAGAATAAATGGTATCTTTGGGGCCCACCATAACAGCCATATGTATAAATCGACAAAACCGCCCATGGTTTATGAAAACCGATAACCACCTATGGGGGTAATGACATCGGTTTGTATGAAATGAATCGGAGGTGCCGTAATACATCACAGCCGTCGATCTTGTAAACAGCGGTTTAAATCAAACCATTTACGGGGGGTACTAGCTCTCATAAACTTCGTTTAACTTATAACCCCGTAAACCGTTGGATCGAACTGTATGATCCAAATCGTTGATGCTGCATAGCTTCAGTGGAAGAAATCCTTATTATTTCACTTAGCGTTGTGCATAATACATTTTTATAGACGCATACTGTTTAGGCTGCCCAAGTCTTTGATAAACCATGGTGGGGAAAATATCCACCTCCAACCTTTGACTCGATTTGCCTAAGTACTGGTTCGATTTGAATGTGAAATGAACTAATTTGAATTGAGCTGTGGAAGTGTCGTTGAAAAGGTCGGCCTAGATAACCTTAGCATTGATCCCCATTTTCTGTTTCACGCGTTCAAGGATTTCTTCCTCAATAGAACCAACACTAGTCAAAACAAAACACGAACCTCCTTCTTTTGGCCAACTCTATGGGCACGATCCTCTGCCTGCTGATCCATTTGGGGATTTCAATCACTGTCAAATAATATCATAGTATCAACAATCTGTAAGTTGAGACCAAGCCCACCAGCCCGGGTACTCAAAAGAAACATGAAGAATGGTGAACTTGGCGCATTAAACTTCTGAAGTAAAGCCCCCCGTTCTTCTGTTTTTGTAGTTCCATCGAGTCTCATAAACATAAATCCATACACATTCAAATGAATTTTTGGGACATCCATAAGATGAGTCCTTTGAGAAAAAGGTAGCACTCTGTGCCTTGTCCTCTGGAGCTTAGGCAGCAAGCGATCAAGGAATTCAAATTTTCCTGATGCCCAGACAATCTCTTCTTTTCTATGTCTTTACAAATAACTTTTGCTTGTTGATGAAGTGCAAATCAAGGTAGACCCCAATTTTCTTCAAGTGAGCTCTTGCACCACCAAGAGATCCAGCTGTGCTCATTATGGCTGCAGGTTTTCCCGCCATCACATTGGGAGGTCGAGATGCCCAATCTATAGCGCTCTTCAAGGGAGTGACCGGTGACAAAATAATTGTACTCTGGAGAAGAAAAGAGTATACAGTCGGCATCAAGGAATATTTTTCTGAAGCTCTCCACAACATCTGGAAAACGATCATCCACTTCAAGATCAGTGTCCAGAAAGGGGAGATTGATGATGTCTATCAGCTCTGTCTCCATGCCCGGAATCGACTCTTTGGCTATTTCAATGGCAGTATGAATAAGGCCACGGTTGTAAGAAGCCTTCCTGAGGGAACCGCATATGGCCACCACCTTGAGAACTTCGATATTGCCCCTTTGCTCAACAGAAAAAATAGGTTTCATCTTTTTCTGTTGCAATGCGTTATTACATGAATTTTCTGGAGCCGTTTCAGAGGCTGCTGTGACTCGGGAGGATCCTTGAGTGTTGACTGATTTCGTCCAATTGAAGAGATCTCTGTGCCAGCCCCATTTGGGAATTTTGCCTCCGGCGAATACGATATCCTGTTACTAAAATCTGTGCAAGATCACACTCATGGTTTTTTAGGCAGTGCCCCTCATCAACAATATTGTAATGCCAATGTATCTTTTTCAAATATGCTTTGTCCCGCATGATGAGGTCATAATGAGTAATTAGTACATTAAATTTACCATCCTGTCCAGATTCCTCTCTCATAGCCTTTCGTTCATCTGGACGACCATCATATAGAATGATAGCAATGCTTGGAGCCCAGGTTGAGAATTCGTGAACCCAATTTGGCAACACAGTTTTTGGGGCAATAATCATGTGTTTCTTTGGCCGATATAGATTCAAGAATATGTACTGCATAGCCAGCATGCACATTTTTTCCTAGAAGACAGCTCGAATGACAAATTCTTTGGATACAAGGCTCTCATCTGTCAGAATTATTCAATCTTTATCTTATGAATAGATTCATGATATTTGCTCAAATTAATCATCACCAAAGGATTGTCAATACCTCTCATTTCTTTAGAAAGATTAATTAAGAATATGAGTTCAGGAAAATACTTTTTGCTAAGTAAAATTGTGCTACAACAGTCCACTTGACTCCTACTCATCTTTTCAGCATGTTCATGATGTCTCTTAGAAGTTCAACAAGGTTTAGTATGAATCTCCTTAGGAAGTTGATCTTTCTAATGAAAGATTGCAGCTCTTTAATGTTTCTTGGGTGGATGATTTGTAAGATACCCTCATTCCTTTTGGGGTCTATCTTTATCCCTTTTTTAGAAATGATGTGGCCTAAGAGCTTTCCTTCTTGAAGACCAAACAATATTTTCTTAGGATTTAAAGATAGGCCATACTTCCTACATTTTTCAAAGACTTTTCTCAAGTGGACTAGGTGTTCTTCATCATTTTAAGAATAGACAGTGATTTCATCAAGGTATATGACTATGAAGTGGCATATGCCTTTGGAAAAATTTGTGTCCATGGATCTTTGGAAATTAGCCCCCGCATTCTGTTAGTCATCAGTATTTTTCACCTGTTGATGATGACTAGTTTTTAAAGCCAAGTTTTCTAGAAGCTGATCTCCAATTTGTCAAATTTGTCATCTAGAAAACACCCCCTAAACAATTTTTGTTCTCCTACCTTTTCCAGTCTGCCTATGGTGAGAAAAAACCTAGTTTTCAAGTTCTATCTAGTTTCATTCATATAATCCTATCCATGAGTTTTCATAAGTTAAAGTTATCTGCTGTCATTTACCCTCATCCCCAGGTAATTCATTAACCAAATGTTGATAAGAATGTCAGCCACCCTACCTCTGGTCATATGCCATTTTGAGATCTAATCATACCAAAGAGAATACTCAAAATCTGTAAAAGATATCCTCTAATTTAGGTAGTGGCGCTTTATGGAATCCCTTCATTGGCAAAAAAATCCTGAGCCAAAATATTTTTTTCAATACCAGCCAACCTTGAATTAGCGCTTAATCTGCGAAAAACAAAACTTGATACACAAATAGGTCGCACCACTCAAAGGTCTTGATGTCTCAGTAGTACATGTTTCAAAAGCCAAACTGATATAAAGTTGATGTATAGTGTTTCAATGTCTCTGTCAAAAACACAGATGTAAAAGTATTCCAGAAGACATTGTCAAGCTAAACATAAGAAGACAGCTGCTTCTCATGTTGACTTGAGCCTGGGATAAGAATACTAGTCAGAGAGAAAATTCAATAAGCCTCTGAAAACACAGTCAAGAAAGGTTAATAAGTAATGACTAGCCAGAAAATACTCTAAAAATAATATTCATGTGGCTCTTGGTTTAAAAGATTCACAAAAATATTCTGACCACAGGATGCATATCTCAGAACATGCCTCTTATAGCATATTGTCAAATTTTCACTTTATTACTTATTGTGATATACTAGGCAGAGTTATGTGTTACAAGGAAAGATGACACGGTTTGAAAAAGGGATGAAATTTCATGACTGTGTTAACCTCCTCCAAACATGAGCAGATGGTTGGGCCACTTGTTGCAAACATCCTCCAAACGTGAGCAGATGGTTGGGTCACTTGTTGTAAACCTCCTCCATTATAAAGAGCAGATGGTTTGGAAATATAAAGGCCTCCTTCATTTAAAAATCAGAGGGTTAGGAACAGAGGTATAGCCTCATTCAAAGAGCACAAGACTAACAGTGTTCAAAATGGTGTAAAGACTTGTTTACACCACTTCCTCCAAAAGGATGAAACAACTAATCTAGTAGTAGTGTTTCAAGTAGTATTTAAATGAGTCCACTGTTTAAAAGACAAGGTTGAAATTTAGTGGGAAGTAATTGAAGGTTTATGAGTTGAAGTTTGGTGTCAAACATAAGCCAAACAATGATATTATGGTGTTCAAGAAGCTTTGTTTTTTCTTTCCATAAAGGTCTTCTTCAAAGGGAAATCTGAAGCTAGAATGTCCACAACTTGGAACAAGCTCATCAAAATGACAAGAAGGTAGAATAACCTTGTTTCTTAAAAAGACCTTGCAATTGAATACATAGAGACAGTATGGATAAATAAGGCTATATCACAACGATTCAAGTTCAAGACAACCTTCAAAGAAATAAAACATACCATAGTCATAGACAAGACCTTTTACTTTACATAAGAACAAACTCTGTTGTTGTATATGATTGCATTAAGGGTTTTTAAAATCCATATCCTTGATGGATGGATGAAGGTCAAGCTTGGTGAGTGCAACTAAAGGTTTACCCACAATCAAAAGGAAAATGTCAATATAAGGTGCCTAACAGTTCAGTAGTCTTGGATATGGTTCTTGAGCATGTTCCTTTTGAAGGACAGAATAGACAAACAGTGACAGAGTTATTTCCTAAATAAAAAGGCGGTGAAAAGGGTCTTGTTTCTTAAGGAGGCCTCCTTACTTCAACAAAATCCATGAATATGAGGGTCATCAAAAAGAAGCTGACCACAACATTTGTTTTTATGAGACTTGTTCGAATAGAGGGTTTTTTGGTATTTTAAAATTGATAAAATAATAAAGACAGTGATTTATGTTTTTATATGACAAAAACCTATTCAAAGGGAATTCAAACCCTTCCAAAGAAAATGCAAAGGTATTTGAGCTCATTTGAGTTTTAAAAAGGTGGAATAGACTATTCTAAAGGCCCATTGTGCAATTTCAAACCACAAAGCAATCATCTTTTGGATGCTCACTAAAGAAACAGAGCTTTTTCAAGGAAAATTTCAAGTTTCGGGGCTCATAAGTCTACACAGCGTGCTTGTAGGTGTGCGTGGCACACCTGTGAGCACCTGAATGAAGGATTTGAACTACAGTGTGGCGCACCTGTGCTTTCGATAACCGGGCGCCCGAAACAGACCTGACAACATTTTTCCACGCAACGCCTTCTACTCCAAACGGTCTGCTCATCCTTCGGGTTTCCAAAGACTCTGTGAGAGCTGTTTCAAACGATCAAAAAGAACCATAAACATTTTTCAAGGTATTTTACTCTCTCCTTGATAAATTTTGAGGTTAAAAGGGGTGTTTTCTTGTTGTGTTTTCAAGAGAGAAACAGTGAAATAAGATTGGGCCTTTGGTAAAAAATCAAAAGGTTTTGTTAACTGTGGGTATCAAACATTAAAAAAGTAATAGGGGAAGGTGTTTTATCATTTTTAAAGAGCCCTAATTACCTTTCGAAAACAGTTATGACAAAGAGCAGTGTTTGAAGGAAAGGGTGTTTTTGCCAAAACAAAGGGAGATTCCACTTCAAACAAAAAACCACAACATATCTTGTTTAAAACCTTTTGCTCAAACACAGTGATTAAAGGAGATAGGTTGTTTGTCAAATTGAAAAGGGTCCCTTTGTCATGGAAAGTAGATGATAAAATAGTGAAATAAGGGAGGTTTGTTAGGCCAATTTGAAATCTGTGTTTGTGTTATTAAAAAGCTAAAACTATACGCAGTTGCTAGACAGATAAACAGAGGTTGCAGAGGTCTCAAAACGTTTTTAAATGATCATCTAGAAAGTGTTGAACCATTAATTAGATTGAGAGGGGGGGGGGGTGAATCAGTCTAATGCATTCCTGATCTTTTAAAACTTATCATTAAGCTATTTACACCTTCATTTCATATCCAATTTAATGTGCAAGTAATCTTAGAATGCAAGCAGCAAGTATTAGTTTAATATAGCAGTAGACTTAATATGAGAGTTGCAGGTATTAAGCAGATGATACATATCAGATTCAATACATAAATATCATGCACAGAGACACCAGATATAAGTGGAAACCCATAACGGGAGAAAACCACATCTTATTATTGTTGTGATGCAAAGGCAAGCTCCTATTCCCTCTCACCACTGTTTTTCTGCAGGCACCAACCTACAGCAGGCTCCAACCTCAATTCTGCAAGCTACAACTTGCAAGGAAGCACCAACTCCCTTCAATTTTCTGTAGGCACCAACCTACAGGAGGCTTCAACCTTTGTCAGCTACAACTGACAACTATTAAGCTGAATGTTTGCTGATTTACTCCAGATATCAACTCTGTTCTGTATCTGCTCTTCTTCTCTTAATCTTCTCTGTTTTATTCTTCTATATTCTGCATTCTCTATATCTGCTCTCTCTCTCTCTCTCACCATATCGAGCTTATCAGATTGATATTATATATAGAAATTCTCACACGACTGTTTGTATTCCTCTAGGAATTTGAAATGAATGGTCATACCTCTTGGTCTTCTGCCTCCTCATTTCTTTGTCCAACTCAGTTTAAAATCATAATAATATGTACAATTTTTTCATGCTACAGTGCGATTTTGTCTTTTCCTTAGGATACTTGCCTTTGCATCACAAACAATAAAAATAATTACAAAATTTACATTTTTCAGTTATATAACTCAATTTCACTAAGCTCCTTTTCTGGATTTTGGATTTACTGGCTTTGTTTTTTTTTTTTCATTTGTTGAGTGACTGTTCTGTGTACCTTGATTTACTATAATTGTGTGCACCTGCGAATGTATACCTGTCAAACCTGTAATATCTGTGAATCTCTGTCAGACCCATACTTTTATCCCTGTGTTTAATCACCTGTTCACTGTGCTTTTGTGCACCAACTGCATATATAACTGCTTCTCAGGTTTATTCTCAATTACATATACATCTGGACAATATATATTTAGAAAAGAGAGTATAGTGACACTTGATGCAGCAGGGTTACCACAAAGCCCCGGTTCAACATCACAGTCCTGGTTTAGCTCAACTTTTTCATCAGCTGTGTGTACAATTGCATTCAAGTTTCATGCCCAATTAATTTCCAACTGCGCAATCAGCAGAACGATGAACAGGTTGATGGCGCAGAGTTTAAACCGACAGCAAGTTAACGGAGATTGATGGAGTGCGGGGGGTCGAACAACGCGGAGGTTAACGGGAAGGCACCCACCGTAGTTGACGGGCCGATCACGCGTTGACCGCCGATCAATAGCTATGATGAACTATGGGGCCTCACACCATTTGATGTGTACGGAGAAATGGGAGCCCCCATAAACACCACTTTGTGGTGGCTCCACCATGCACCACCGCCAGCGCGCCACCAATTCACCACCAATATTAAACTTGATCGACTCTTTTAACATACTCTCGAACCTTATATATAACTGTTCAACCCTTTATAACTTTATATATAACTATTCAACCCTTTATAACTTCATCGCCATCCCGACGGTCCATTATATATTTCTATGTGTTAACGGAACCCAATAGTTTGGGCTATTAGAACCATATTATTTAATTCTCGGCATATTAACCAACAATCACATATTTCATTATTATACAAAATATATCCATATATTACGGCGTTCAACCGGACCTTGTACTAAGGTTAATCAACCAAATTTGTTACATTTATCTCCGCCCCGGGCCCACAATGCCATCAACCACCAATCGAATGCACACAACATACATGACTTATCATCCACGCACCTTTATTAAACCTCGTGCAAGTCCTGCGATCTCCCACCGTTGGATAGCCTTTTCCCAGATCAACGGATCTTATTCATTTCGCTGGGCGTCTTCCGCCGATCGTTAATGCGTGAAATTTCATTTTAATCAAAACCTCTTGGGACACGCGGCCAAATCCTAATGGAATCACTCTGATTCCACAGATACCACCTTCCATATAAAAGTGGTGCAGAAAATACCAGAAACCGTCGTCACTGTTCCCCGTTCCTACTCGTGGTTCCGTTTCTTTACTCCAGGTTCCGGTCCTCCACGATTTCATATACATATAAATTTTCATCGTATTTCAGTTATATATATGACTATGGTTCCTTCCGCCTTTATTAAAAAAAATCGCATATTTCAATGTATTTTCGTATTCGATTCCGCTCCAATGCTCCGGGTTTTGCTGCCTATTTAATGTACAAAGGTTCTATCAAACTGTTAACCCCGAAACTCGTGGGATAATCAATACCACGACATCATTGGCTACCAGAGTTCAGAGATTGAGCCATTACACAGAGTCAACACCTTTCATCACAATCTTCATGTCAAACAGTGAATGCTAACTGATTCAAACACCCGGAATGTTATGTGTAATGCCCGGAATGTTATGTGTAACGCCCGGCTGTATGAAAGATTCTCGGAATTTATCTATATATGTACATTTGTGGCTCTGCCTTTGTCGCTTCTGTCACTCTGCCTCTGCCTCTACTGCTGTGATAAAAGCTCTGTCTCCGTATTTGCTTCCTTTGTCTCTGCCTTTCTCTTCATTTCCTCTTTGCTCCATTGTCTGTCTTAGTCTCTTTGTAACTGTTCCTATTTCTGCATCTGCTACCTCCTTTGCCATCAATGAAAACATTTCCAACAGTCTCCCCCTTTGGCATTGATGGCAATATATTTTCTCTGTAGCAATACATTTTCTCTGTTTGCCTGCTCTTTCTCCTGTTGCTTGCTCTTCCTCCCCCTTTGACATCAATGGCAAAGGGTTTATTTTTTCCCTTTGACATCAATTTTTCTCTATTTGCCTGTAGCTTTCTCCTATTGCTTGCTCTTCCTCTTCTCTCTGAGTTATGTTTAGGCCCTCTTCTGCTGAATTTGTACCATGCTGCTTCATAGTGATGTATAAGACTTGTTGTGAGAACACTTTGAGATGTATGATTTAATTCAGCAATTAAAATGTTGAGAGGCTTCAAATGATAATTCACTACTTGTCTTTTATGTTTCAGATTCACTACTGATCCTTTTGCTCTGTAATTGACCTTTTGATGCTTGAATAATGTAGATAATTTTAGGATAATAACTTGGTGTTCTTTTGCCTTAATCCTTTGATCTTGAGGACCTGATTCATGTTTTTCTTGCTGGCTATTCTCCCCCTGGAATGATATTTTCGTTTTGTTCTCCCCCTGAAATTGTGCTTTCTTTTTATATTAGAGAGTAGCATCTGCATATACTACCCCTAGTTTATCTCTCAAGTATTGAAATGGTTCTCTAACAAGAGGTTTGGTAAATATATCAGCTGTCTGTTCTTTCGTTGGTACATATTCCAACTTTACTATCTTCTGAGCCACTTGTTCTCGGAGGAAATGATACTTGATTGGAATATGTTTAGTTTTTGAGTGAAGTACAGAATTTTTAGATATACTTATAGCACTTGTATTATCACATTTGATTGAAATAGGTTCATCAATGCTTACCTTCATGTCTTGAAGATTTTTCTTCATCCACATGATTTGTGTACAACATGCTGCTGCTGCTATATATTCTGCTTCAGCTGTAGACAGAGAGATGGATGTTTGTTTCTTGCTTAACCATGCCACCAGACTTTCTCCTAGATAGAAAGCACCTCCACTTGTACTCTTCCTGTCATCAACACAACTGGCCCAATCTGCATCTGTGTATGCTGATAAAGTGAAGTTTTTGCTTTTAGGATACCAAAGTCCATACATTGTTGTTCCTTGTAGATATCTGAATATTCTTTTGACTGCAAGAAGGTGATTTTGTTTAGGTGCTGCTTGATATCTAGCCACTAGTCCTACTGCTAGCATGATGTCTGGTCTTGATGCAGTTAGGTACAATAGACTTCCAATCATGGATCTATAGAGTTTTTGATCTATATCAGCAGACCCATCATCAGCACACGGCTTGCAACCTGTAGTCATGGGAGTTGACACAGGTTTGCAATCTTCCATTTTGAATTTTTTTAGCATTTCTTTTAGGTATTTTTCTTGTGAGATGAATGTACCTGTGCTCCTTTTCTGAATTTGAAGTCCTAAATAGAAACTGAGCTCTCCAATCATGGACATTTCAAACTCTGATTTCATCTCTTCTGCAAATCCTTTTGCTAGCTCATCTTTGTTGCTTCCAAACATGATGTCATCAACATATACAACAACAATTAGGAGTTCATTTTCATGGGCTTTTATGTATAGATTGTTGTCTACTCCACCTCTTTTAAAACCCTGTTTTTGCAAATTTTTATCTAGTCTTGAGTACCAAGCACGAGGAGCCTGTTTCAATCCATATAGGGCCTTCTTCAGTCTGCATACATAGTCTTCTTTTTCTGTCAATGAGAAGCCTTATGGTTGTTCCATGTATACTTCTTCTTCTAGATCTCCATTAAGAAAAGCAGACTTTACATCCATTTGATATACCTTGAAGTCTTGGTAGCATGAAAATGCGAGGAAAATTCTGATAGCTTCCATTCTGGCTACGAGGGAAAATGTTTCTTCATAATCAAGTCCTTCAATTTGTGAGTATCCTTTGCAGACCAGTCTAGCTTTATTCCTGATTACTTGTCCTTGCTCATTAATTTTGTTTTTGAATACCCATTTTGAACCAATGATATTCTTCTCAATTGGTCTAGGAACTAGTTCCCAGGTATTTTTCTTCTCAATTTGGTCCAATTCTTCATTCATTGCTTTTACCCAATACTTGTCCTTGATGGCTTCTTCAAACTTCTTTGGCTCTATTTGTGATAACATTGCTATGTATACTTCTTCTGTCTGTTCAGCTAGTTTCCTTCTTGTTTGTACTCCTACACTCTTGTCTCCTATGATTTGATCTTCTGGATGGTTCTTTTCAGTGTATCTTGAGGGGGTTTTTGAGTTCAGTCCAACATCTTCTGATGTTTTGCTTCTTTCATCATCATTTTGATCTTCTTCTTCATTATTGTCTGATGTACTGCAGCAGTCTGTATCTCTAGTATTGTTTGGAAGTTCTTCATCAAATCTCACATCAATACTTTCAAATATCTTCCGAAGGGTCTTGTTGTAGCACCTGTACCCTTTGCTTTTGGAAGCATATCCTAGAAATATCCCTTCATCTGCTCTTGCATCAAATTTGCCAAGATTTTCATCATTATTCTTTATGTAACACTTGCTTCCAAAGATTTTGAAATGTTTGATTGAGGCTGGCTTTCCATGCCATAGTTCATAGGGAGTCTTGTCACCGCTTGGCCTTAAGTGAGCTTTATTAAGGATATGTACTGTTGTGTGCACTGCTTCTGCCCAGAAGGTTTGAGCAATATTATTCTCTTGCATCATGGCTCTGGCAATTTGTTGAACAGATCTGTTTTGTCTCTATGCTACTCCATTCTGCTGAGGTGTCCCTGCAATAGTAAATTGTTGTTTTATGCCATGTTCATTGCATAGGTCTGCAAATTCATAATCAGTGAATTCACCTCCTCTGTCTGATCGGATGCATTTCAGCTTGCATCCTGTCTGATTTTCTGCTAATGCTTTAAATGTTTTGAATTTTTCCAGAGCTTCTGATTTATTCTTGAGAAAAGAAACCCATGTCATTCTGGAGAAATCATCTATTATCAGCATAAAGTAGGACTCTCCACTTGGTGTTTTAGTTCTTGCAGGTCCACACCGATCCATGTGCAAAATTTGCAGTGGTCTTCTTGTTGATAACTCTTATTTAGATTTAAAGGATGTGCGAGTTTGTTTCCCTAACTGACAAGATTTGCATATTGTGTTTGAGGGCCTTTTTATTTCTGGCATATCTCTGACAGCTTTCTTCTTGCTCAGTCTAATGATATGGTCAAAGCTGAGATGTCCCAATCTCCTATGCCATAACCATGACTCCTCGAGTTTTCTAAGATGGCAGGCTTCATCCTCCTCTTTCACTATGTACACATTATTCTCTGTTCGAACACCTTTGAGTAGAGTTTTTCCTGTTGTGCTTGATCTGACTACACAATCTTGTGCTCTAAAGAGAACTTCACAGCCTTTATCACACATCTGATTGACACTCAGTAAATTTGCTTTCAGCCCATCTACATATAATACATCTTGGGCCTTTCCTCTGCCATTGTCTATGCTGACTGATCCTTTTCCCTTGATCTTTCCTGATTTGTCATTTCCAAAAGTGACATTGCCCGATTTCTTTTCATCAAGAGTTAAAAACTTGTTTTTGTCTCCTGTCATGTGTTTAGAGCAGCCACTGTCCAAATACCATTGACTCTTCAAATCTTGAGCAGTTAAAGCCAGGTCACATTTATTCACCTTTTTTATCCACTGGAGGCCTCCTTTTGTTTGGTATCTTTTGTGAGGTGACGAATTATATCCTTTTAGAGAACACTTGGAAGATATATTTCCAACTTGATTGCATATACAACATTTGATTATAGTTTTTGCAGAATTGTGAGCATGAACAAAATTTCTTTGATTCATAAACCTCCTTGAGGTATTGAACATCAATCTTTGTCCATAATTTCTACATTCAATAAATCTATGGCCAAAGTCCTTACAATAAAAACAATAACCATAGAAATTACTTGCATACCTGATGTAAGGTTGTCTCTTCCATGCTTGCATCTTTTGCTGGTTTGAATCATTCCTCCTTGCATGACAATATGCAGCAATGTGTCCCGGCTTGTGGCAGACATAACAGGTGGCATTCTTCATAGGAGGCAAGAATCTCCTTTGATGGCTTCCAAATTTGATATAATCAGGAATATATGATCCTTTCTTAGTATTTGTTACAATCTTTGTTATTAGAGGTTTCTTCTGGTCTCTGTCTTTCTCATTACATGTTTCTTCCTTTGTAGGAATTATTTGAGCTGCTTCATCAGCCTTCTTTGCTTTCACAAAAATTATATTTTTGTTTTCCTTTTCTTTTCCTTTACTTGATTCTCCTTCATAGCCTATCCCAGTTTTTATTAGAGGAGATCTTTGAGCATCCAAGATTTCATTCAACTTACCAGATCTTGTCATTTGAGAAGGGTATATAGAAACTTTTTGTTGAGCACTTTCTAATTTCCTTCTCAGACACAGAATTTCTTCTTCCATCTTCTCTTGTTCTCGAGTTTTATCTTTGATTTTCTGAAGTAACATATCTTCTATCTTCTTGGCTTCTTCAAGCTTTACCTTCAGCTGCATGAGGACTTCTGAATTTTGTTCTTCTTTCACACATTTTAGGAGAATCTCTTTTTGTTTTCTGCATTTTAGTTTGAGTCTGTCAATCTCCTCCAGAGCACTTCTTAGCTCCCCCTCAAGATTGACTTCCCCTTCTTCTTCTTCTTCTAGCGGGAGTCCTTCAAGATCTTCTATGGCCATTAATAAAAATTCAGAGGTTCCCTCTTCTCCTGAGAGTTCATCTGAGTCTTCAGATGCACTGCTGTCTTGCTGAGCATAGAAGGATTTTCTGCTAAATTTCTTTCCTTTCTGCCAATTCTTTGATGTGTCTTTCTCTGATTCTTGAGCTTGATTTCTTACTTTCTTGTGAGGACATTTAGCAGCATAATGTCCAACTCTTCCACATTTAAAGCATTTAAAAGGAAGTTTACCTTTGTATCTACCTGAGCCTCTATCCAATTTCTTGACAAATTTAGCCTCTTCTTCATCAGAGCAGGAGCATATGTCTTCCTTTTCTTCTTTCTTCTTTTCTGTTTTGAATGCTGCCTACCTTGTACTTGGCTTCTTCTGTGGGAGCCTCATCTCATATGCTGTAAGATTTCCTAGTAGCTGGTTCATGGTCAAGGTCTCCCAATCAGCTATTTCTTCTATTGCAGACACCTTGGGATTGAATCTAGATGGAAGAGATATTAGAATCTTTTGTACAATTATACCTTCTGGTATTGTTTCTCCAAGAGATTTCATACTGTTAACAATTTCTGCAACTTTTAAGAAGAAGCTGTCAACATCTTCATCATCATTCATTTTTAAATTTTCAAACTGGGCTCTATATACTTGAAGTTTGGTAGTCTTAACCTTTTTATTTCCCTCATGGATATTCTCTAGAGTGTCCCACATATCTTTGGCAGTCTTACTGTGCATTATTTTTATAAACTCAACTTCACATAGTCCATTTAAGATTGCATTCATTGCTTTTGCATTAGCTACAAAGCTTTCTTTAGCTTCTTTCTCTGTATCAGTTGACTTTGTGACATATCCAATTTCCACAACATCCCAAACTTCTAATCCTAAAGACATTATATAAGCTTTCATTCTTATTTTCCAAAAGGCATAATTTTCACCTATAAAGAAAGGGGCTTTATTGGTTGAGCTTCCTTCTTGACTTGCCATCTTGAGACCCTAGGATATCCTTTCAGTTGTTAGACTGATATACAAGGAACCTCGCTCTGATACCAATTGTTGAACCATTAATTAGACTTAGAGGGGGGGGGGGGTGAATCAGTCTAATGCATTCCTGATCTTTTAAAACTTATCATTAAGCTATTTACACCTTCATTTCATATCCAATTTAATGTGCAAGTAATCTTAGAATGCAAGCAACAAGTATTAGTTTAATATAGGAGTAGACTTAATATGAGAGTTGCAGGTATTAAGCAGATGATACATATCAGATTCAATACATAACTATCATGCACAGAGACACCAGATATAAGTGGAAACCCATAACGGGAGAAAACCACATCTTATTATTGTTGTGATGCAAAGGCAAGCTCCTACTCCCTTTCACCACTATTTTTCTACAGGCACCAACCTACAGGAGGCTCCAACCTCAATTCTGCAAGCTACAACTTGCAAGGAAGCACCAACTCCCTTCAATTTTCTGTAGGCACCAACCTACAGGAGGCTTCAACTTTTGTCAGCTACAACTGACAGCTATTAAGCTGAATGTTTGCTAATTTACTCCAGATATCAGCTTTGTTCTGTATCTGCTCTTCTTCTCTTAATCTTCTCTGTTTTATTCTTCTATATTCTACATTCTCTATATTTTCTCTCTCTCTCTCTCTCTCTCTCTCTCTCACCATTTCGAGCTTATCAATTTGATATTATATATAGAAATTCTCACATGACTGTTTGTATTTCACAAGGAATTTGAAGTGAACAGTCATGACTCTTTGGCTTCTGTCTTCTTATTCCTTTTTCAACTCAATTTTAGAATTACTACAATATGTACAAGTTTCATGCTACAGTTGGATTTTGTCTTTTCCTTAGGATACTTGCCTTTGAATCACAAACAATAAAAATAATTACAACATTTAAATTTTTCAGTTATATAACTCAATTTCACTCAGCTCCTTTTCTGGATTTTGGATTTACTGGCTTTGTTTTTTTCATTTTTTGAGTGACTGTTTTGTGTACCTTGATTTATTGTAATTGTGTGCACCTGTGAATGTATACCTGTCAAACCTGTAATATCTGTGAATCTCTGTCAGACCCATACTTTTATCCCTGTGTTTAATCACCTGTTCACTGTGATTTTGTGCACCAACTGCATATATAACTGCTTCTCAGGTTTATTCTCAATTACATATACATTTGGAAAATATATATTCAGAAAAGAGAGTATAGTGACACTTGATGCAGCAGGGTTACCACAAAGCCTCGGTTCAACATCACAGTCCTGGTTTAGCTCAACGTTTTCATCAGCTGTGTGTACAATTGCATTCAAGTTTCATGCCCAATTAATTTCCAACTACGCAATCAGCAGAACGATGAACAGGTTGATGGCGCAGAGTTTAAACCGACAGCAAGTTGACGGAGATTGACGGAGTGCGAGGGGTCGAACAACGCGGAGGTTAATGGGAAGGCACCCCCCGTAGTTGACTGGCCGATCGCGCGTTGACCGCCGATCAACGGCTATGATGAAATATGGGGCCTCACACCATTTGATGTGTGCGGAGAAATAGGAGCCCACGTAAACACCACTTTGTGGTGGCTCCACCATGCACCACCGCCAGCGCGCCACCAATTCACCACCAATATTAAACTTGATCGACTCTTTTAACATACTCTCGAACCTTATATATAACTGTTCAACCATTTATAACTTTATATATAACTGTTCAACCCTTTATAACTTCATCGCCATCCCGACGGTCCATTATATATTTCTATGTGTTAACGGAACCCAATAGTTTGGGCTATTAGAACCATATTATTTAATTCTCGGCATATTAACCCACAATCACATATTTCATTATTATACAAAATATATCCATATATTACGGCGTTCAACCGGACCTTGTACTAAGGTTAATCAACCAAATTTGTTACATTTATCTCCGCCCCGGGCCCACAATGCCATCAACCGCTAATAGAATGCACACAACATACATGACTTATCATCCACACACCTTTATTAAACCTCGTGCAAGTCCTGCGATCTCCCACCGTTGGATAGCCTTTGCCCAGATCAACGGATATTATTCATTTCCCTGGGCGTCTTCCGCCGATCGTTAATGCGCGAAATTTCATTTTAATCAAAACTGCTTGGGACACGCGGCCAAATCCTAATGGAATCGCTCTGATTCCACAGATACCACCTTCCATATAAAAGTGGTGCAGAAAATACCAGAAACCGCCGTCACTGTTCCCCGTTCCTACTCGCGGTTTCGTTGCTTTACTCCAGGTTCTGATCCTCCACGATTTCATATACATATAACGTTTCATCGTATTTCAGTTATATATATGACTATGGTTCCTTCCACCTTTATTAAAACAAATCGCTCATATTTCAATGTATTGTTGTATTCGATTCCGCTCCAATGCTCAGGGTTCTACTGCCTATTTAATGTACAGAGGTTCTATCAAACTGTTAACCCCGAAACTCGTGGGATAATCAATACCACGACATCATTGGCTACCAGAGTTCAGAGATTGAGCCATTACACAGATTCGCCACCTTTCATCACAATCTTCATGTCAAACAGTGAATTCTAACTGATTCAAACGCCCGGAATGTTATGTGTAATGCCCGGAATGTTATGTGTAACGCCCGGCTGTATGAAAGATTCTCGGAATTTATATATATATGTACATCTGTGGCTCTGCCTCTGTCGCTTCTGTCACTCTGCCTATGCCTCTACTGCTGTGATAACAACTCTGTCTCCATATTTCTTCCTCTGTCTCTGCCTTTCTCTTCATTTCCTCTTTGCTCCATTGTCTGTCTTAGTCTCTTTGTAACTGTTCCTGTTTCTGCATCTACTACCTCCTTTGCCATCAATGACAACATTTCCAATAGAAAGTGGTAAAAGGGATGAAGGCTTGGTCAATATAAAGAGTTCCTTTTTGTGTTGTGAGATAGTGAAATTTTTGCAGCCCCCAGAATTCAAAAAAGCAGAGTTTGTTTTCAAGGTCTTCAAGTCAGTTGAAAGATATCTTGTTTACTTTTTAAAGGGTAGTAAATAGAAAAGGGGCAGTGCTTGAGGGGAGGATTTTTTGTGCCAAAACAAAGGAGATCCTTTTTCAACAAAGAACCACAAACACATATTTTTCAAGATCTTTGCCCAAACACAGTGATAATGTAATTTTGGTTATCATTTGACAAGTACTTGTTTGTTAGCATAAAAGAAGCACAGTGACTTGCAAGGAGGACAAGGTGTGGTGTTGGCAGATTATTTCAGAGACCATTTGAATCAGCCATTGTCTTGGTCAGCCAGCAAATAATATCCAAAGAAAAATGCCTCCCAGGCAAGATAGCAGAAGTGGCCCTCACAAAAGGTATGAACCTTTTTCAACTGAGGAAGTAAATGTCCATCCTTCAGTTCTTTTTAACTTTCATGAAGTTGGATGTTTAGAGTTTTGTCAAAGGGTTCAAGAGGTGAAAATTTATCTTCCCTTGACACATCTATTGGCTTTAAGACTGCAAGGGAAATATGTTCAGCTAGTAGGCTTAGACTTTAAGCTTTCTCCTAGATCCATTTCCAGAGCTACCAAAATTTCGTATGTCGGAGAAAAATGGTTTAAGCAGAGCTACCTAGACTCAGAACAGTAAAAACCCTTTTTGAAACCAGAGCATCAAGATGCATGCCCATCCATATTTCCTTTTTCATATTTTTTTACCAGCTATGTTCCCCTCATGAAGATAATCATGAAATATTTCACATGTGAGGGAAGGTTTTCCCGAGTCTATGCTTACCATGTCCGACTACTCATGCACTTCACGAGGACCCAATTGGTAAACCTCCCCTTTTTCCTCCATAGAAGTATTGAAAATATGGCTTCCACTGTTCAAAAGAGACCTTCCTCTCAGCAGCTAGCTTGTCTTTTCCATCATTCCCTTATCAAGATTGTCATTCTTCATCAACTTGAGAAGAAGGGAATCTCTTGGGACACTTTCATTTCACATCCCGACTTCGCCACGGATTCTTCATCCCATGCATCTCCTTCCACTCATCCTCTTTCTCCTTCTTCTAGTAAACCCACTCCTAAGAAGCCAAAATCTCCCATGATTGATCAAGAAGAAGAGCATAGTGAGGAAGAACAACATAGTGAGGAAGAGCAACATAATCAAGAATAAGAGCATAGTGAGGAAGAACAACATAGTGAGGAAGAGTAACGTAATGATGAAGAGGAGCATAGTGAGGAAGAGAATCATAATGATAAAGAACAAAAGAGTGAAGAGGATCCAAGTCAAAGGGAGCAAAGTGAATAAAAACACAGTGATGAAAGGTAGCACAGTGATGAAGAAGAGCGCCATGAAAAAGAGCAAAACAGTGAAGAGGGAAATGATGAAGAAATGGAATAGTTTGATGAGGATATTGGTAGCCTTCACAGCCATAAAAATGATGAGGATGAAGCACAAAACATTGAAGATACAGAGCCTAAAAGTCCTGACGAAAGCAGGGAGGAGAGTGAAAAGTGCAACCTTAAAAAAGACATGCAAGGTAACATTCAAAGCATTCATGAAGAAGGTCAAAATAGTGGCAAGGATGATGAGGGGAGTAGCAAGGGAAAAGAGCAAATAGAGCATGTGCTAGCTGCCTCTCCTAGGCAAGGGGCCATGCTTTCTTCTCCAAAGGTGAAAAAGCCCCGAACATCAAGAAAGAGAGTGCCTCAAAATGTAACTCCAAATGTTACTAGAGCCCTCCAAAGCAAAGGGAAGTTTCCCAAGAAATCCATTGTTTAATTACCAAAGAGGAGGAAGACCAAGAAGGCCACCCAAAGCAAGGGAAAGGAGAAGGAAGAAAGTAGCCATGAGAAAGAGAGGGACTTTGACATAATTCAAATAAAAAGTGATGATAGCGACAAAGAGGCCAGAATCCTAGAGTTTCTCTTGATAAATAGAGAAGAACAAATTCATGATCTAAGGGCAGATCTAGAGAGGTCTAAAAACGTCATTCACTTTCTGCAAACACAAAACAAGCAGATGAGTGTCCACATGGCTATATATGAGACACAAGCTATCAAGTATTAAAAAGAAGCCTCCAAAGCACAAATTAAGTTGGAAGAACTCATGGGCGAGTTCAATGATAGTGAAGAAGAAGATCAGCCAAGGAGAAAGAGGCCAAGGACCATGGGACTTAGAAGAGCTTTGGGGAAACAAAAAGAGGAAGAGGCTGCCATTTTCCAATATTTTCCTCTTACTACCTTATTCACCCAAGAAATAGAAAACAATAGAGAGGCATGGCTTGAAAGGGTGAATGACCACTTGGAGAAGAAGTTGGAAAAGGCCAATAGAGATTTGGACCTTCAAAGAAGGATGACCGGGCACTATAATAAGCTTAATCAATTCACCCGGCGGAAATTGAAAGCCACACAAGAAAATCTCAAAGAGGCTCAAAAGAGGCGCCCGGCACCAAAAATGAAGAAAGACACATCAAGGCTCCAAATTTTAGCCTCCGCTTCTCAGCATGCTTTTTGAAAACCCTTGAGGGTCATGGTCACCAAAATTGGGCAAAATTCGACAAGTTTTGGTTTTTTGACATTTTTGGGCTTTTTGCTAAAAATCATGGGCATCGCCATTTTTGTTTGAAGCATCCTCAAAGGATAAAAATGGTATCATTGGATGCCATAATTTTAGGGGCAACTAATCAGAAATTTTCAGATCAATTGAATATGATTTGGTCCCCCAAAGTGGTGAAAAATAGTCACTTTTTCAACACTCTGCCCCGCATATCAGCAAAGTCTATTTTCTGGGTTTTTTCACATAGGTCAAATTTTCACAGACTTCCAGTAATCAGTTTGGGTTAAAAAAAGAATTTTCAGAAAATAGACATCCAGAGCTTTCCAACGAGCCATCACGGGCCTCATTTCAACATCAGAAAGGCTTCCAAAATTTTCCCACAAGACAGGGTATTTTCTGCTGATATATTTCTTAAGTATTTTTGTGAAAAATGCACTTTTCTGAAGTGGCTTTTCCTAATGTGCGTTTAGCCTTTTTTGGCCATGGTTAGTTAGGAAAAGTCAATATAATTTCATTTTTTTAGCATTTTAAAGATATTTTTATAGATATTTTGTGCCTTGGGCTTTGCAAAGCCTCAAGGACAAAATCAGAGATTTTTGATGGGCCAATGAGCTTGCTAGTTGCACTAGGAGGTTTTCCCTCATCTTGGCCTATATATTCCAAGAGACTTCATTGTAAATAAGGCTGAAATTGATGATATAGAGCAATATATGGTTATAAAATCTTGGAATAAATACTTGTCTCATGCATTGGATAGTTTCTTGAATGTTTTTGGATGATGAAAGAGGACTGTTGTTGGATTCCTTGACTTGGTAAAATGGTATAGTGTCCCTCTCTGTTATGCTTCTTAGTTTTCATTCATATTTCATGCTCTTTCTTGCTATAATACAGTAGATAATAGATTTGAGACATGCCCTTGGAGGCACCTCATATTTCCTGTTTCTTTATAGCTTCTATGTTTTCTTCCTTCTTAGTCATATCAAAGAATCCTTGATTGCTCTTTGATCACTGAAGAAATTGTTTTCTTATTTCATTTATGGTTTTATGCATGCTAAGTATGATTCACGGTATGCCCTGCTTACTCATGGCTAGTCATAGCTCCACCTCTGAAACCTTTATTTGAATGTTTGATTTTCCTAGTTGAACCAAGGAGGTCTTGTACTGATCTTGCCCTTTGCCTAAAACTATGCAATCTTACTTCAAAGTGCTCGATAGCTTGAAATACTATGTCTAGGTGTTTCCTCATAGTGGTTTGAGTTATTTTCTTGTCTTAATTGTCTTTCCCCAAATTCTGATAGCAATTTCCTAAAGTTAGAGAGTCATATATCTCTATGTATTGCTTGAATGTTTATTTCTATGAATTTATTAGTTTGTAGTTACATTCATCATGATTAATGGTTAACCCTACCATGTTTATGTCAGCTATTAAACTATTTATGTTTGAAAAAAAAAAATCTTCACAAACTTAGTGTCCATACCACTTAATTTTACCTTAAGATCCATTTTACCTTGATCAAATCGGCCCTTCAACATACCTTGTATCACCATCTGAAGCTTTCTCGACCTTTTCGACCCCATAGCCCAGTTGATCTGACAATACTTTTATCTATGTTAGTCTTTGATCAGTTCCTCCCTCAAAAACCTAAAAGAAAAACTAAAAACCTACCTCATAACTAGCGTAAAATTAGAAACACAAGAAGAAAACACATAGATATCCCTTACACAAACAGAGAGAGCCCTCTCTGAGTCTAGGAAGGCTACGTCCTTGAGCTCCAAATATTGGTTTGATGTTACCCTGTCACTTGGCTTGCCAATCAGCCAAATCATGGGACCCTAACACATTTATTAACCCAAAAGGCATTTTGACATACATGAAGGTGCCCCAAGGTGTAGTGAAGGCAATTTTGTGTTGATCACTTGGAAGTAATAGTAGCTGATTGTAACATGAAAAGCCATCAAGCAATGAGATTATTTCAAAACCTACCAGCCTTTGTAGTATATGATCCATCTTGGGTAAAGGGTAGTTGTCTTTCAGGAAATCTTTTTTCAAGTTTCTAAATTTTATACATAGTCTAATATCCCCAGTTTTCTTCCTAATTGACACAAGGTTTGAAACCCATTCTGAATACATAATTGGGACTATGATCCCAGCATCATACATCTTTTTTATTTATTTCTCAACTAAAGGGGCTAGGACATAGTTTATTCTTCTCAATTTTTTCTTGAAAGGTTTCTGATTTTCTTTGAGAGGAATTTTATGGTCAATAATGGTTGAGTCATAGGACTTCAAGTCCTCATAACCCCATGCAAAAACATCTTTGAATTATTTGAAAAACTCAATGTATTTTTGTTTTATGTGAGGTGGGAAAGTTTTGGAAAAATTGATAATTTTGGACTTTTCTATGTTGCCTATGTTGCATTCTTCTACATCAGCCTCGGTGGTTTCCATTTTTGGCTTCCTAGCAACATCATTGAAGTCAAACAACTCTTCTAATGGGGTAAGACCTCTTGGTAATGAATTATCTTTGCATTGCAAAACCTCAAGGTCTTTCTGATCCAAATCTTCAAACAATTCAGTCTCAAGAGGGTCTTTTAGCAAGTTTATATCAGCAATACAAGGCAACTCTGTTTGGTGGGCTTGTTCTTCAACAAAGAAGTCTTCTTGATGGATTAAATTTGATTTTGACAATTCAAACTTAGTTTTAGGCTGCAATAATTCTTCAATTTGTTTTTCATTTTCAAATACTTGCCAATAATTAATGTTATCCGGGACTACTGGTCTACACTTGACCTATATTGTGTATTGTTCATTTGTATGAGGTGTTTGGCAAGTGCTGGTAGTAAAGGCAAGTTCATTAGCAAGGGTGTTTTGAGCTCTAGGAATCGAGGTAAGTTCATACTTCTCAAGATTTTTCAGGAGGTCTAATGAAAAATTCCTATATTCTATTAGCCTAGGATTTTTGGCTGAATACTCTTCTTTGATTTGTCTAATGATTAGCTCAGAATCTCCTAGAACAAAAATTTTCTTAGCTCCTATGTATTTTAGTAAATGTAAACCAAGGAGAAGTGCCTCATACTTTGCAATATTGTTAGTGCATTGAAAATATAGTTTGTAGGAGTGACCCTCATTTGTGTTGTGTATCCAAACAACAACTCCTAGGAGGCTTTGCCACAAGAGCCATCAAAGCTCATGTTCCAAAGTGTTTCGAGTTCAGATTCGCCATTATGTTGTTGTTCAGGGCTACTACAGTTTTGGTTGTTATTTTCTTCATTTCGTGATTGATTTGATTGTTCTAGTAGGCCTAACTCTTTCTCATTTTCATTTACTTGTTCATTAATGTCATCTTCATTATACAAGATAAATGAGTCAAGGTATGAGTGGATGGAATAAAGAGGGGTGTTGTTTGGCCTATCTTGGCTACTTAACATGTATTTCATGTGAGTTTCCTAGTACAATCTCCTTGTTTGGTTAAAAACTAGGATGGTAGCATATGACATGTCCATTTGGAGATTCCCTTGAAGTTTGGATCCCCATGATCTAGATAAAAGCATGCCATACTTCGAGGGAATGTCAGCAACTACTATGTCCATGACTAGGCTCTTGGTCGGTATTTGTGCAAGAGTGACACACAGATCCCTGATTAGACCCAAACATTTGACTCTACTTGAATCAAAAGAGTAAAAGTCTTTGTAAGGTGTGGTTATTTCGAGGCCCAACCTTTCCATCACTACCTTAGGCATAATATTGTGTGAAGCACCAGAGTCTAACATAGCATTGTGCAAGATTTTTTCATGTATGCTTAAGCTAACATAGAAGGGAGGTACATCTCCTTGAAATTTTCCCTCCACCTCAGGTCCAAACAACAGCTCAGGCTTGTCATAAGTCAAGTTCAGAGTGTCGGTGCCATTTCCTATGTTCAGAACTTTCAAAACTTGGGACCTATACACATCTTGAGTAACTAGTTCAATAAGAGGTATGGTTATCTTGATCTTGGCAATCTCTCCCTCTAAACTGAAAGGTATTTTTGTTTTTGACATATTTACATCAGTTTTATTAGCCATGATTTTTTCTACAATTTTAATTTGTTGATTCCAATTTGAAACCTTAGTCAAAAGAGTTTTTTTAGGGCCACTAATTGATGTACTAGGGCAACTTGGGGCACTGTTTTGTTGGCTAGTTTTGTCCTTTTTTTGGTCAGGTTTCTTAGCCATGGTGTTTGGGTTTTCTGTCGTCCTCTTAGGAGTGTTTTCAAGGGTCTTCCTAGCAGCAGTGTCTAATTTGTTTTTCTTAGAGGCATCTTGGTTTTTATTACTCCTAAGGTCATACTGCCTATGAACCTCCATGATGGAATTCTAAAATCCTAATATATAGTATTCAGAATCCTCATAGTGTGTTTCAATTTGATTTGAGGAAAATAGACCTTGCTCTTCTTTGGTGAGAAAAGTATTGTTCTCATCATCAGAGCCTATCACATTTACATGGTTTTCTTCCAGCTCTTCAGCCTCTCTTTCCTCTTCATCTACATAATTTTCTTGGAAAGGGGGTATGATCTGTTGTTCATTCTCTCTTTTTCTGATTTGAGGGGGGGCCCTTCTGAAGTTTTGATTTCTATTTATGTTTTTAGGATTGGCTTGATTTTCCCTAAGCGGTGTTATTTCATTCAAGCTGATTTCCTCCACCATTATTTCCATTGTCTTAACTAGACAATCAATTTTAGCATCAGAAGAAGAGGTTGAGGGCACAACATCCTCTCTGTATGTAACTCTCTTTTTTGACCTCATCCTAGCCCTCTTCTCAATTATATTGGCTTCTACACTGATGGCTCCCTTCTGCATGTCTTCTAAGGTTAGGGGTTCTCTTTCTCTCAATTGGTAGGCCATGTTTGGATCAAATCCTTATGGAAATTTTACTAAGGCTAGGCCCTGTGGGGGTTTCGTGTGAGGTGGGAGGGCATTGTATACACTGTTGAACCTAGTGCAATATTCTTGGACACTTTCCCCAAAATTTCTTTCAAGGTCGTTATACTCTGAAAGGATCTGAAGAGGATTTTTCTTAATCTCCCACTTTTTTATGAATGTTTGATAAAGAGAAGGGAGGTCTTGTGTGCTGTTAAGAGTTAATTTTTTGAACCATTTCTTTGCTTCTCCTCCTAGAATTTGGGCAAACATTATCATTTGTATGGTCTCCTATTTTATTTCCATGTAGTCAAAAGTATCATTCATTTTGTCCACATGCTGATGGGTAATGGTAGAGTCAGCTCTAGTAAAGTGAGGGATTTTGGATTGGTAGTCATTTGGAAAAGGTAGTAAAGGTTGTCGTAGTGAAAGAGGGGCATACCAAGTTGCCATGATGGGAGGAAATGGGATCCAAGGAGGATTTACAAGGGGAGGGATTATGAGTGGAGGTGGAGGATGAAGTGGAGTTGTTCGCACAGTGGATGTATGAGTGGGTCTGGCAGAAGTACTTGGACCAACAAACTAATTTTGAGCATACTTGGAATGAAATCAGCCAAAGTGATGGAGAAGCTGAAAATCAGGAGGAGTAGGAGGAGAGGCTTCTTTGCTAAGACTTCGGTGTAAATCTATGAGCTCAAGGTCTGTTTTATCTATCCCACCTTGAGACTTAGTTCCGAATAGGTGATCCAGGTGGATATTGGTGGTCACCTGCCTATTCCACTTAGGGCCCCACCATTGTCTCTTTCAGTTTTTCAGTTTCTGCACAACTTACTATTTTTAGCAGTTTTGTGGGTCTTGAACTTCCGAAGCCGTTTTGAGACCCTAAACGACGTTTTTTGGGAAAACCGGGAGCAACATGGGTCCATGGACTAATGTTGCTCACTCAAAATGTTTATTCCTCGGATAGATCTTTCTAATCAAGTATGGTTCGCGTCAAACGAAGATCATATGCCAAAGTTACGTCCCCAGGAAGTTGAAACACCAATTTACCCAAACGGGACCCATAGTTTTGACGCTTCATCTCCTAAGGTTAAGGTTTTGGATGTTTAGGGTTTTCCATTGTTTCTAGATAATAAATAGGCCCTGAAGCCTCATTGTAACTCATTTCAAAGGCCTGTAGCCGCCACATATCTTCTCAGAGATAGCTACCAGCACCCTAGCTAGTTTATTTCGATTCTATCTGTAAGAAAATCTCAGTCCTTTGATATTAATGAAATGAAGTGTTATTTCCCTTGCATATTTGTATTTATGGTTATAATTTTATTCTATTGCATTCCTGCATAAATCTGGATCAGTGGTATCAGAGCGGTCTTCTTTTTCTCGATCCTTCTTTGCATGTCCCCAATGAGGTCGGGGTTTAAGGAGTTAGGGATCGATCTATTGGAGCCTTTGTAAGATCAGCCTCGCAAACCCCAACGGATGCCCATGGGGGACGAAAAGAAAGATGACAGAGTAGGATATCCTATCAAAATATTGCTCGAGGAGGCCCTCAAAAAACAAAGGAACGCGATGATGGATAAATTTGCCCAAATCCTTCAACTACTGCCCACCGGCGGCGCATCCACATCCAACAGCCACTCTGGAGGTGTGACTCCCTTTAAGGTACAAGTAAATTTTGAAATTCCAATATTTGAGGGTCAAATAGATGCAGATGCCGTAGATAGATGATTGAATCTATTAGAAGGATGTTTCTTAGTTCATGACTTTTTCGACTGGGAGAAGATTATTTTTGCACTCCTCAAAGCTACCCCCCATGTTAAGGACTCATGGGAAACATACTGTGAGAAAAAGGATGAGACAGAACCCTCTCTGTTCTCAGCCGTACCCACTTGGAATTCTTTCCGAGACGCCATCAAGGAATAATACTATCCCGTAGGGAGCTATGAGGACAAGTACATACAATGGACCACACTGCAACAACAAAGGGGATCAAGATGTGCATGAGCTGAAGAATTTGTTCCATACCCTGCGCACAAAGTTGGGTATCAAATATTTAGAGAAACATCTAGTGCTAAAGTATCGCAGTTTTCTGCATAGATACATTCAGGAGGAAATGGATTTCCTTGACATCTCCTCGCTTGGTATGGCATACTGGTATGCTACCAAGATTGAGCAGAAATTCAAACAGAAGAAGCGATACTTTGGATCTGTGAATCAAAAGCAAGAGAAAAGTGCTCCCAAACCGTAAAACAAAGGATAGAGCCAAGGCATAGCGGCTAAAGACAACCTATAAAAGGCACAAGAAAAGAACAACACCGCAAAGCCAAAGAAGGACACGAGAAAGTGGTGTGAGTTCCATAAGAGCTCCACTCACAACACAAGTGAGTGTCAGGCCAAGCAATCACTAGTGGCTGAGATGAGGGCTTCTGAGTCAGATGCATGCTCTGACTCTAAATCAGAACCTGACAAGGGGAATGACAAAGGGAAATATATTATTGATGCGGAGCGCAATGCCATTGTTGCCACTATGAAGATCCAGAAGGAGGAACCGAAAGATCCAGAGGAAGAGGAACGTCTCTTCCACTCCCATATGTGGGTAAAGGGCTCCCCGATACAGTTCATTTTCGAAAATGAAAGCCAAAAAAACCTTATTTCAGCAGATGCCGTGAAGCGGTTGGGCTTGCTGACCATAGCTCACCCACATCCATACACCATCGGGTGGCTTCACCAAGGACGATATCTCCGTGTCAGCCAGCAGTGCTGCCTTCCCTATAGAATCAAGCCATTCATGGATAAGGTATTATGTGACATTGATCCTAATGATGTTTCTGATGTATTACTAGGACAACCATACTTGTGGAAGCGTCATGCTGTGTATGAGTCTCGACCTCATGTTGTTATTATTACTTTGGGAAATAAGTTGTACAGGATACCAGAGGTACCACCTCTTGCCGCTATCTCTTTGGTTACTGCAAAACAATGCAGTAAGCTCATTTCCCAAACCAGGAAATTTTTTTTCCTGATGATCCACCCCCAAGGCAAGAAGAATACTGTGGTGACGACCTCCACATAGGGCTCCTCTGCATGACAACGACAAATGGACAAGGTTGTGGAGGAGTACAAGGACATCTTCACCTCACCCATAGGGGTTCCTTTGCACTGTCAGGTCAAGCACCCGATTGATCTGACCCCAGGTGCGCCGCTACCCAATGGACCAATCTATCGATGCTCTGTTCTGGAGAATGATTAAATCAAGAGGCAGATTCAGGAGCTACTGCAAAAAGGTCACATCTGATCAAGTTCATCGCCCTGTGGGAGCCCGATCGTGTTGGTACAGAAGAAGGATGGGACGTGGAGACTCTGTATTGACTATCAGGAGCTGAACAAGATCACTATCCAGAATAGGTACCCGATCCCATGGATTGATGACCTTCTGGACCAACTCAAAGGGGTGAAATATTTTAGCAAGATCAACTTGAAGTCTAGGTATCACAAGGTACCAATCGAACCCTCCGATGTGTGGAACATTGCCTTCAAAGCCAAGGAAGGCCTTTTCGAATGGTTGTTCATACCTTTTAGATTGATGAATGCCCCCGCAACCTTCATGAGGTTGATGGTTGACATCTTGCGGCCATTCACCAACTCATTTGTAGTGGTGTACTTGGATGACATTCATATCTTTAGCCAGACTTGGGAAGAGCACCTCCACCACATTCGACAAGTCCTCCAAACACTACGGCAACACAAGTTGTGTGCCAATTCAGAGAAGTGCACTTTTTGCATGACCCGGGTTCAATATCTCGGATACATTATTGATGAAAGGAGGGTGCATGTGGATCCAACCAAGATCGAAGTCGTTTGGGATTGGCCAGCCCCGACCATTATAACAGAGCTTCGCAGCTTTCTGGGTCTTGCTAATTTCTACTATAGGTTCTTGTTGGGATTCTCTCATATCACTTGGCCCTTGAGTCAAGTCAGCAAGGGAGGAGAGAGAGAAAAATTCTTTTGGTCGGAATCTCAACAGAAGGCATTCATAGAATTGAAAATTCGCCTCTGTTCTGCCCCAATGTTCACATTACCAGAATTTCAACAACCATTTGAGATTATGACAGATGCCTTTGACTATGCTATTGGGGCAGTTCTTACTCAACAGGGACATCTAGTGGCATATCACAATGAGACATTGTCTGGCACAGTTCGTAAGTATCCCACTTATGACAAAGAAATGTATTCCATTGTGCAAGCTTGTCGAAAATGGAAGAATTACAATTTGGGGAAGGAAACAATCATCCACAAAGACCACCGGCTCCTGTAGTTCATACAGACACAAGGGAAGTTGCAAAATGATCGCCATCAGAAGTGGTCCACATATCTACAATAGTTTCATTTGAACATCAAGTACAAGAAGGGTAGCATCAATAATGTTGCAGGCTACCTCAACCGACCACCGATCATGGCGCTCACCACTGTTCTCAACTCTTGTGGGCATGAGACTTCTAATTGGCCGCTTCTCTACGAGATCAACCCAGAATTTGGCCACACATAAAAGGCACTATTGGGGGGTACACAAGTTCCAAATTTTCACCTCCAAGATGCACTTTTATGTCACCTGGGACACCTTTGTGTTCCTTCAAGCGAGCGTGCCAAGATGATATGGGAAGCACACTACAGTCGAGTTGCTGGGAATTTCGGGGTCGAGAAAATAGCAGCAGTAATGCAGAAGTATTTCTATTGGTTGAACCTTCGAAAGGATGTCAGGAAGCACATCATATCATGCACTGCTTGTGCCATTGCCAAATCGACCATCAAGAAGAAAGGCCTACATACTCTGCTACCTACCCCTAGTTGACCTTGGGAATCCATCTCCATGTATTACATGTTGGGCCTTCCTTATACTAAGCATGGAAATGACTGTGTTTTCATGGTCGTCGTCAGATTCCCAAAGATGGCCATTATGGCGGCCTGCAAGAAGAATATCACAGTAGAAGCCACTGCTAAAATCTTCTTTGAATGAGTGTGGGTGCACTTTAGGATCCCTAGTCTATCATATCAGATCAGGATAGTAGGTTCCTCAGCACATTTTGGTCCAGCCTCTCATCAATGCTGGACACCAAGCTCACCAAGTCCACAGCTTTCCATCCCCAAACAGATGGCCAGACAGAGGTCGTCAACAAAATGATTGTACACATTCTGCGCATGTACAATTCAAAGCATCCACACACATGGGACAAGATCCTCCCCTATGTAAAAAATAGTTATAACTGGGCTCTCCATAGCTCAACCGACCACATTCCATTTTAGGTGGGCTTGGTATTCCAGCCACTATGTCCCATTGACGTAGCCATGCCATTTGCGGCTACTCAGGCCGATTCGGCTCATGTCCAGTCTGAAGTTGACAAAGAAAATAGCTTCATCGAGTGTATTCAGCACATCCTCTGACAGGTTCATGACATATTGGACAGAGCTAATGTTAAGTACAAGTAATTCCATGATCAACATCAGGTGCCACACAACTTCTAGGTGGGCAAAAAAGTGTGGCTACATTTGCAGAAGGAGTGCCTCACTGGACCCCACTGCAAGCTTTGCTCACTCCGATATGGGTCGTACACCATCACCAAGGATGTATGGAACAATGCCTTCAATATTAATATTCCACCATTCCTTGGTCTGCACCCAGTATTCAATGTGGACCGCCTTCGTCCCTACTTCCCACCTCTACTGGACACCTCTGACATTACAGAACAACTCACACCAACAGATTTAAACTCAGACTACATGGAATAGTCCACCATAGATTGTATCATGGACATAAAAATAAAGAACACTCACCAACAGGAGATCCAACTGTATTAGGTTGTCAAATCTGGCCAACTCTTGCACTAAGTAAAGTGGTTCACGAGGGACCAAGTTCAGTAGAAGTTTCCTCATCTCATGGAGGAACTTAATGCAATGGGTACCATTACTTCCTAAGGGGGGAGGAATGATCTAGGTGGATATTGGTGGTCACCTACCTATTCCACTTGGGGCCCCACCATTGTCTCTTTCAATTTTTCAGTTTCAGCACAACTTACTATTTTTAGCAGTCTTTCAGGTCCTGAACTTCCGGAGCCGTTTTGAGACCCTAAATGACGTTTTTTGGGAAAGCCAGGAGCAACATGGCTCCATGGACAAATGTTTCTCACTCAAAATTTGTATTCCTCGGATAGATATTTATAATGAGGTATGGTTCACATCAAACGAAGATCGTATGCCAAAGTTACGTCCCCAGGAAGTTGAAACACCAATTTACCCAAACGGGGCCCATAGTTTTGGCGCTTCATCTCCTAGGGTTAGGGTTTTGGATGTTTAGGGTTTTCCATTGTTTCTAAGTAATAAATAGGCCTTCGAGCCTCATTTTAACTCATTTTAGAGGCCTGTAGCTTCCACATCTCTTCTCAGAGATAGATACCAGTGCCCTAGCTAGTTTATTTTCCATTCTGTCTGTAAGAAAATCTTAATTCTTTGATATTAATCAAATGAAGTGTTATTTACGCTGCATATTTGTATTTATGGTTATATGTTTATTCTATTGTGTTCCTACATAAATCTATATCAATAGGTTCCTTTGATGATGTAAGTCAAATTGGGTATTTTGCAAGGTTGTGAGATATTCAAGGGCAGAGCTTGCTCTATGGATTGTTCTAACACTAGTTGAATCTTCAGTCCTAGAATTTTTCTACAAAATCTTCTCTGGGTCATCAACTATGATAGGAGGGTTGGGGTCAGGGTGAGATATGGTGTTAATTCTTCATGAAGCCATATTTTGGACCTACAATATGGAGAGGTTGAAAGTTTTGTGAATGTATTTAAAAGCCGGACGTCTCTAAATGTTTACTTAACTTACACATTGTGTGACTAGGCATTTAGACCACTTAGGAATGATTTGACACAATCCTAGTGGAGTTTAGAAGAACTAGTAGAGCTAGTAGGCCTACTGGGGCTAGTGGAGTCGCTAGGTTGATGTTTGTTTTTTGTTTTTTTGAGGATATGTACTTGTGGTCCACCACCAACTATTGATAAGAACCAATATAGAGATGTTTTCAGGGGTTTTCTAAGTTAATCTATATGACACTAAGGTCTCTAATGAGTGTGGTCCAGTTGGGTCATTATGTTTCTAGCATGGTGAATCAGTTTGGTACTAGTCTTGGCTAACATTTCAATTTTTGAAGTTTAATAGATATTTTCTGAGGTCTTAAGGAGTACTTAGGATGTTACTGACTCAGAGTTCCCACCATGATCACCACTATGTTAGATCCCCGTAATTTTTGCATATTGACAATGACCAAAAGACAAGGGTAACATCAAACCAATATTTGGAGTCCTAGGACCTAGCCTTCTTGGAATTAGAGAGGGCTCTCTCTATGCTTATGTAAAGGATTTAACTTGTTTGATTTTAGAGTTTGATATTTAGGCTAGTTATATGGATTAGGGTTTTCTTATTTTTTTGGTTGAGTAGGTTGTCAAGGGAAATAGGTAGAGTAAGAGAAGATAAATCCATTGGGCTATGGAGTCTGCAAAGGTTTTGAAATTTATAAAAATGAGTCAAGGATAGTTCAAAGGGAAAGTTGACAAGGCCAAATGTATCTAAGTAGGTTTTGAGTGAGTGAAATGAACATGGAGGAGAGAATATACTAGGTTAAGGGGCAATCAAGGATCCTTTAACAAACTAATAACAAGGAAAATCTTTCAACATGATTAGCATAGTAAAAACTTGAAGAACAATGAAGGATTATTCAACCAAACAATACTAAGCAGACCTTAGAGCAACATATGAGTAAACTTAGAGAGCAGTTAAGTATTCTATGAAACTTACTTGCAACAATTATATTTTCAACATAACATCTCAGTAAAACTGAAGAGCACTTAAGAATTCATTAGTTAAACTTCAATGAAGAAAACATAAAGATCAAAGGATGCAGACAAAGTAGGGTGCCAACAAGACATATCCTACTCTAATATTTCTATCCCATGATCAAAGAAACATAATGAGAACTGAAGAAAACATGTAAAAAGGTGGAATACATCACCATTCAACAAAGCTTCACGAATCCTAAGAATGAGTTCAATCCACAGCTGCTCGGTCCAAAGCCATCACAAGATACCAAAGCCAATTTCACAAGTAAACTCAGGGTCTATATCATATTATGCTTAGAAACAAAACAATAATTACAATAAGGCCTCAAGGTTCTATTTAATTAGAAAATCAGGAGTTGGAAACCCTAAGAGGCTTCGAGAAACCATAAATACACCATAAATGTCATTTGTGTCCAAAGAGGCCATGCAAGGCCCAAGGCACATAATAACTATTGAAATAAATGAAAGATAACCTAAACATAACTCCTTAATCAAAGTTGGAGTGATTTGCCCCAAAAAATCTTGAAAATATCCTTTATTGTGTTTTGTTGACTTTTTTGCAAGGGGATAACTTCATAAGTTTGAAGGCACATTGCCTGCATAGGAAAACTGGGTCCACTTGCAGCCAAGTTTTGATGGACTTATCGATGTCGGAATTGGCTCCGTGATGGCTCTTTTGAAATCCTATTGAGTCTAATTTCAAAAAATGCATTTTTTTCTTATTGGGCTTCATTAACTTTTTCAAAAATTAAATCTCCCAAGGCTGCTCTAGGCGTAGCACCAGCCCTGAAAACATGGCAGAAAGGTGAAAATTGGCATGTTTTTGGGCCTTTTGAGGGACCAAAACTTCTCCAAATGCTATGAAATTTGGTGTGCATGATGTCATTGGGCTGAAGAATCCAAAAATGTAAAATTTACCTCCATTGGATGCCTATAGGAAAAGAGGAGCACCAAGGGTGCTGCGCTTTCAGCAGTTAATATTAGTCAAAAAACCAAAAGTGTCAAAAAATTACCAAAATTTGCAATTATCTTTCTCATGGGGTTTGGGAGGCCTATAGAGAAGCTTGAGCAATAATTCCAAGGTTTTCCTGGTCTTTTTCCTCCTTGAGTGCGTGTATTTCAGCAAGGGCTCCTTTGAGCTTGGTCCTTGCAAACTTGTTCTTCAAGGCATAGTGCTTGGCCATATTTTTTTGTAGGCCAAGGTCTCTTTGTCTTCTTGAGCTGATTGTTTTCATCCTTATAATACCCAATAATATACTTTTACATGTCAAGCTTTCTTTGTAGATCTCTGATCTCTGAATCTTTTCTTTGTAGCAATATGCTAGTGGCCCTCTCCTCATCTTCATTTTCACTATCAAGGTCAACGAGTTGGTGCTTTTTTTTAGTTTGATGCTTTCCTTTCTTATCTCCAATAGTGACCTTTTCCTTGCCTTTTTCACATTTTTTTGATGCAGAAGGCACGGTCCCTTGCCTTTTAGAGGTAGCAAACACATGCCTTTCTCCTCTTTGGTAATTCAAATAAAATGGTTTGATTGCGACCATTTTAGCGTCTTCATTATTTTCTCCATCTTGAATATCATTACCAGTGATATTCATGTTGTCCTTATGGCTTTCATGGCTTTTGTCATGACTTTCATGCTCCTTACTATCTTATTCTTCACTGCTGCTATCATCCTCTTCATTTTCTTCATTTTTACCATCAGCTTCACTGACATTCTGATCCTTGGTATCACTGTTGTCATTAGCATCATTATTGTTATTAGTTACCATGTTTTTTGCTTCATCACTATCCTCTTTGTTTCCAACATCAACACTACCCTTATCACTACTAGGAACCTCATGGTTTTTATTGTCATTGTGGCTCTTATTTTCACTGCCATCATTATCTTCATTTGTCTCTATGTCACTTCCTTCATTTTTGTCGAGACTATCTTCTGCCTCTTCATCTCCAACATCATCATCATTATCTGGGTTGCTCTCTTCATCATTTGCCTCATATTCATTGTCATCTACCTCTATGTTTTTTGTTTCATTTCTAACCTCTGCCTCTTCACTCTCTTTTTCTTCAATGCTTGTTACATCATTATTGCTCTCTCCTTCATTAGTATTTGATTGCTCATCATGGTCACTTCCTTCTTGATCTGATGCATTGGGAGAAGGTGAGGAAGGAAGGTTTTCTTGAGGTGAGGATACATGTGTAGATGATGAATCATGATCAGTAGGAGATGATGGCGGATTAGGGGAAGGAGGATGAGATGATGAGAGAATTTTTTGCTGAGGATGGGGTTGAGGCATGTGCTATAGGAAACGGGGGAGGCATACCTATGCCCGTTGAGACAAAGTACAAAGAATAATGCATCCAGTAAACAAGGGATTGAACTATATATTACATGTTGGCATAAACATGAGCCATATAAAAACATGATAATGAATCCCACATACATATTGTGTTTAGGATAACAACGAGGACTTATACAATAATATCTAAGTACATGAGATATAAATACAACCAAATTTCCCTTGTAAACAAGAAAGGGCTCTGAAAATATGATTGATACTGTCAAAATAAAAGGCACTGTAAGTAGCTGAGGCCAACATCATCAAATCTATGGAGCTGCATTGAAGGTTGCACTGAAGAGTTCATCCAGGCGTGTGTGGGGCTACCTAAAGGGCCACCCCCTCATGAGGTCTAAAACATCTCACACACACTCGGGAATCACCGGGATAATCTGTTGCATCACTGACTCATCCAGTATATGGACCTTGATCATGCTGTAAGGAGATAGAGCTGAGAAAAAATCAAGTCAAAGGGAAATAAGGAGTCCCTTTGCTTGATCCAAAGCACCGAACAAGAGTGGAAGCTGGAACCAAGGTACACCTCCCTCTAGACCTATCTTCTAGAATGAATGATCTGATGTCGACAGAAGGAGGTCCACCATAGGTGAATTAATAAGGGATCGTCAACTGAGGCATGAGAGAAAATAGTAGAGAGACTAAAAAAATGACACCATGGATGATGATGAAATGGGGGTACTGAATAGCGGACGGACAAATTCCCTTGTTAGAGAATAAAGGGCATGGATGACCTGGTAGCGACTGACACAATATCAAAGGGGATAAGGGATAGTAGGACTAAAGGCTATAATGTGCGACACGAGAGAGGAACCAAGCAATGAAGGATGGAGGACTATAGCGGGATACAAAGGGACTCGAGATAGACTCCATGGATGCGATGATGACTCAACTCAGATGCTCTAAAAAAGGGTGACTCGATGATGCTACCACACAAAAAAGGTCTGGTGGGGACCATAAAAACATGAGTACAAGATGGTTACTCATGAAGAAAATCGACACAAGCATGGCCAAGTATGGAGGCAAAGTGGTGCCCCAAGTACAAGTGTTGCAGGTGAAGAAATTTAATTTTGAGGAGTGGTGAAGTGACCCTTCTTGGAAAAAATGTGTCCTAGTGAAGTATCAAATCACAACATACTAACAGATACCCATTAGAGAGCTCTCTAAGAGATTTCCAATGGTATAGATGGTTTGTCAAACTGAGCTACGGTTTGGCTACAGCCGGCGAAAGAAAAATCAGGGGTTTCTCTTTTAATAAGGCATTTTCCCTCCAAATTCACTCACTTGCAATTGTAGTTGTGGTGAATGTAAGGAGGAGAGAAGGCCCTAAATCTTGCGGCGATTGTAGTAGACAAACTGACCTTTGGAATCGAGATCCGTCGGTTGCAGGTAAGAGGCCTAACCATACTCTTTCATTTCAGTGGAGTGAAAGTTCAGTTTAGGTGCCCAGAGCTCATGAATAGGCTAGGTCACACATTTTGGGGTTTGTTCTGCGACCTGGGTACCATGTACTAGGCAGAAAACTGCGACCTATCCTAGGAAATGACTGCAAAAGTGTGACCTGTCAGAAAAAGGGGGTTTCAATGTTATTTTTGGCTAAGATATGGGATTTTTATGGTTGAGGGGCATGGGTGCCCCCAAGCATGTTGTGGTCATGCCAAAATGTATTTAGAAAAATGGGAATCTAAACACATTTTTATGATGTGGTGCACCATTTTTTTTCGTTATGGTTATGCAGTTTGAGAAAGCGAATGGAGGATTACCAATCTCTTTTGGTACTACATATATGAAGAAAATGGACTTACGTTTTTGGGTGGGCATACATGGTGTCACTATCCCAAAGAGAGGATTTGGACGTAATAAACTGGTGCTCTCCTAAAAAACCCACAGGTTGGTCAAAAACAATGTCTAGGGGACTGGGTTGCTGATGTAAGGTGAAGGAATCATGAGGGGTATCATCCCTACAGTTATCTAAAGTGATGTGGGACTCTATAGGTTCTTCTAAATGGGGAATAATAAGGTTACCAGAGTTGACATGACCAGATATGCTAGGAGAGTTGTGGAGAATTTCTTCTTCTGGTCTCTCAAATATGGGTGCCTCCTTACCCAAACATTGGGTGTCAATGTAATGGCCACAAGGTGTATGTGGTTCGAATTCATGGGTTTGATGTAAGGGGGGATAGATAAAGGCAAGGGTAGTGACTACTTCCATAATGTTGTCATCATAATAGAAGATGGGGTGACTAGTGGAAGAAAGACCACTTGACGCAGCGAAGCTACCTAACTCATCATCATGAGAAGAAAGGTTCACATGCGCATCGTCACAAAGGGTGACATAAGGACAAGTAGATGAAGGATCCACCGGTGTTGAGCCCAAGGTGATCATTGAAGGGAGGTTAGGAAAAATAGAAGGGGAAGGCCCAGAGGGGTCTTCCACCGAGGATATCATAGATGAAGACAAGTAGTGGACAGTGGCCGAAAACTCTTTCATTTCGACATCTGGAGGGGGAATTTCTATGGGAGTGGATGTGTCCTTTGGTTATGCTGAAGTAAAACATGCAAACAAGGGAGAGGTGGACTCATTGCACTTGGCCTCGAATTGGAAGACTGCTTCCAAAGAGGAACGATACTCTTCAAGGCAGGGATAGAGGCGAGTGTAGTGGCCATGGAAATCACACAAAGCACAAGGGAGATTTGTGTTCAAGGATTTGAGTTTCGGGACTAAATCAGGTATAGTGACATAGACCTTAGGGATATTAGACTCTAGAAACGTCTCATTGACCATGGGCTTGAGGTGAGGCAACTCTGGATAGGTATGGGTGGCATGACCAACAACATCACACAAAGCACACTGGATGGTATGCTTTGGAGGTTGAGGAGGGGCAGGGTTTTTCAGGGTAGCCTTGTATTTAGATGCCTTCTTGTTGGCTTTTCCCCCTTTACCCTAAGTTGTCGCAATAGGAGGAGGTTACTGTTGAGGTGGCTGAGGCACAATAGCAGTAGGAGGGGTCATAGGGACCAGTTGAAATGGGGTCAAAGAAAGATAAGGTTTGGGATGAACAGGTGGGGTAGTGGTTGGGGGATCGATGTACCATATGGGAATCCCCAAGGTCAGGTTAGGAAGGGATAGGGTAGCCATGACAGGTACCGAGAACAATCCAAGAGGGGGAGCTAGGAATGGTATCAAACTGGAGGGGTAATGGCCAGGTGGGATGACTTCGAGATGGTTAAGGCCTGGAGGAACCATTCCAGGAGGGTAGAGAGGCTCATGGATACCATCTGCAGGTGAAGGGCTAGGAGGAGGGGGTCCAGAAGGTTGAATCGAAGGGATAGGAATAGGTTGCAGAGGGCGGGGCTTCTAACTAGCTAAAGTGGGCCGCTTGAGGGAAGCCTGAGAAAATTGCATCATGTAAACATTCAATGAGATGGGATCAATGACAAGAGGAGGAAGACCAGGGAATGAACAAAGCAAAGAGGAGTCTTTGTAGATTCTAGGGGAGACATTGGTCAAGGGGTTGACGATTTTCTTATTGGCCACTGAAGATATGATGGACTCAGGGGAGGTCTGAGACTTTGGTTTCAAATATGTCAACTAGTCAATGGTGACTATCTTTCCATTATGAGGGAAGGACATCTTTCGGTGAACCACAGATGGGACAGAAAACATTGCATAGGTGTAGCTACAACCCAATAGAATTTTGTAATCTAAGGGGGCATAAATGACTTCTACATCAACACAAACAGTCTTGCCCACAAGAGTAATAGGACAATTTTGGAACAGGCCAATGGGCTGGGAAGAGTGGCCATCCCACACTCAGAGGGTGATAGTGGAAGGGGCCAACTTAGGTGATCCAATTTTCTTCCAAACTGAAGCAGAAATCACGTAGGTGAATGCCCCCTTATCAATGATATAATGGGAAATGTTGGCATTCTGGATCTTGACTGGGATTTGGAAGGCAGTGGAAGAAAAAAGAGGAGGATGTTCTAACTGGTCAACATCGAAGATGATCAATCAATCATTTGAAGGATGTACATCACCCATGGCAGATAGTAGAGCTTTTCATTGTGAAGGGAATGACTGGAGGAGTTATAGCGTTGAGATGGTAGTATGATATTGCACCAAATCATCTACTATACTATACGAATGGGAATCTTTGCTAGAAGCAGCATTTCGGCATAATGGTCCCTTAGGGATCTTGGTATGAACCTTTGCCTTAGGCTAAGGGATCTGCAAAGGACCATTAGTTGTCAAAATAGGCTCTATAGAACCTAAAGAAGGGGACTTAGGGGCAGATGTAGTGGGAGGCTTGTTGCACTGATAGGACTGAGTCTGAAGGTTGAGGTCTACGGTAATAGGTTGGTCAGAGTTCATCATGAGATTCTGGAAATCGGAGGTACCAGACGGAGGAGGTTGAGTGGATGCTTGACCTTTAGTTGGTTGGGTAGCCATGAATCCTTGCTGATGGAAAGGATTAGTAAACACAACCGGTTGACTAGGCGCAACATGGGGAGGGACAGAAGGGGAGGCTTGTTGTCCTCATGATTTTTCTTAAGTCTCCAACATCTTCCACATTTGTGGTAAAAGAGGACAATCATGAGTGTAATGACCATAACCACCACAACAAGAACAAGGCTTCTTCGTGCGAACAGGCCTATCTTACTTGGGTTGAGTGCCCTGTTGCTGGATAACGGTGTTAGGTGCATTACTTTGGGGATTAGGTCCAGGATTATTGGGGGAAGATTGATTTTGAGTGCCTTTCCTCTTCTTTTTGGAAGTAGGAGGATTAGTCTCACCCTGCTGTGCATACACCTACCCCTGAGGGGGTAGTGGCTGTTGTTGCGGGGGTTGAGAAGGCAAAGGAGGCGGGGGTGCTAATGCTTGAGGAGTTGGAGCACCAGGTTGTGGATATGGATAATAAGCAGGTTGGGTAGAATTGTGGTAAATAGGTTGGGAAAAAGGAGGAGGCATGCCATATCCTGGATACATGATACCGGGAAGGGGAAAAGTGCTGGAGGTGATGGCCCCTCCCTGAGGGAAACCATAGCCCATTAGAGGCTGAGCATATGGATGATAAAGAGCTCCAACGATGCCATTGATGGCATGAGATTCCCCCAGTGCGTTGGCACCATCGGGTCTTGGGATATTAGGTAAGACGGTATAAACATAACCCGACTTAGCATAGATTAGGTCATATTTTAATGCAATCTCGGGAGCATCTTCTTTGGTTTGAGGGAAATTTGATGTGACATCTTTGCCTATAGCAGGAAAAAGGGATCTAAGGAACTAGTCCATGTAAACACAGTCTTTGAAGGTAGGGGCTCAACATAGGCTCTTTCTTCTCTGCCATTCCTACACATGATCAGATAGGCGGGTCGCAAATGATTGACGGAAATAAATCAAAATTTCGGTACCAATGTCATAATGAAGGGGAAGTTGGGAATAAAAGAGACAAGCCCAGGTAAGAGTCGCAAAGGTGGTATGAGAGGATGAGGCCTAATCAACATACCACTTAGAAGCCTCACTAGTAAGCGTATGTTGGAACAACCGAAGATGGACAGAGTCATCGGTAATGGAGTTAGACGAACATGACATGTGGAAAGATCGAACATGGTTTTTAGGATATTCTCCAGCAAGACCTTAAAACTTGGGGATGTCAGAAGGGAGCTTGGTTGGCATAGTAGGCCAACCAGCCTCATGGTGTATAGGTTCATTGATGAACTGGTTAAAATCGGGAAGACTGAGGCCTGCCATATAGGGGTTCAAGGGAGCAGCCACGGTAGTTCCTGTTTTGGTCCCACTAGTAGTATTCCTAGCATTAGGGTTGGGGCTACCATGAGCATTAGGTCTTGAACTAGACATGGTGAAGGTGACAGGGGGAGAACCAGGGGCGGAACCAGAAGGGGAACCCAATGAACCAGAAGAGGAGTCGGAGTGCAAACTCGGTGGAGGACTAACTAAAATCCTACGTTGAGGAGTAAGTATTCCTACTGGAAACTGAGGTTGAAAGCCAAAAATTCTCTAGGATAAATGCCTTGGGGACACAATGATGAAGGCACAAACACAACACAAAGGGAAGAGAGACCAACCAGGGCGAAGAAGTGCAGGATCAACTGATTACAATGTCAAAACAAGGACAGAGAGGTGCAAGATCAATTGATTACAATGCTAAAGTATTTTCTTGGCGGTGTTAACCAGGCTCTTTTTCACTTAGGGTGTGTATGTTAAGTGTGTAAATTATAATTTTTAAACCCAGAATTTTGTAGAGAAAAAGAAAAATTGTGTTGTATAATTGTAAATAAAACTGCAGATAACAGTATATTAAACTGAAGTAACAGAAAATAAACAACTAATTATGCATTAATCTAAACCCAAGGAGGTGGGCCTCTCAACAAGTAGTCTATATGTGGGAAACAAATCTAGTCAAAACACACCAAAATAGCCAATAGATCTAAATTCAGGAGGGAAAATGATCTAAAGGTCATATATGCTGGAAAGAGGTGCAGAAAAACAACAAAAAATCAAAGGAAAATTTGTTGTAAATGAGGTGGCAAAAGGCTATAACCTGGAGGGAAACGAAGGGGATCCTAGAGGAAAACCCAAAAAAAAATAAAAAGAGGTTTTTTGGATGGATAAATAACCAATCTAAAGTGGATCTGAAGGTAAGGTATCATATTTGAAAAATAGCTGAACACTCTGAAATTTAAGACGACTTGTAGCAGCGAAAACTCTTCCACAAAAGGTGGATGGTACTGAAGCCCTAGGGGGCTAGGTTCCCACTTTTTTGAGTAAAAAAGAACAATTACAGGTCCAAAATGGGCAGATACAGAGGTCAGACAACCCTGAACAGAGGCCCAGAAAAACCCAGAAAAATCTCAGAAAAATTCTCGCAAAAATTCTAGGTCGCAGTTTCTGACCTGTTTTCTGCAGAGGTCACAGGTTTTGGCCTATTTTCTGTGCCTTAGAGGTTCGGGTCGCGGGTTTTGGCCCAAAAAGTGTGACCTGCACTTCTGTCACTCTTGGGAGAAGGTTTTAGAAAAAATTGTCTTCTTAGCTGCGGCTGATGCCTCTCACCTGCGCAATAGGTCCGAAAGCACACAGAAGTTAGAATTTTCAATGTTTTAGGGTCTTATAGGTTAAAAAAAACATCAAGAAAAGAAAAAAAAGAGGCTGAAGAGAAATCCTAGGGTTTTAATCAGTTGGATATGCAGGGATCTAAAAAACGACAGAGGTCGTAATTGTAAACCCTTGTGGACTCGCCAGTTGTTAGTATGAATCTTAATCGCAAGCGTATGAAAAAGGTTCACTTTAGCGTGCATAACAAACAACCCTAATAGAAAATATGGCTGCCAATATATTTAGATATGAAATTATTTGACCAAGATAAATGCTACAAAAATCTATATATCTGCATTAAAAGACATTAAGCAGTAAATAAAATCAAGAGTTGCTTCATGCATCTAATAGACAAGACAAGATTGTTTTAAAGAATTTTTGTATTTTTTGACACTTGGGAAGGGAACATAGAAAGATGTTACCAGTCCCCCTCAATGGGATGGGTTCTTGTAGGTCCTCAACACTTCAGATCTAAAATCCCTGTCTCTTGATGGTGTAGAAAACGGAGACAAAAACGGAACTCAAATGGAGCTCACAAGAAAAAATGGTAGCAAAATATGACAATGATGGTGGATCAAAGTCAGACCAAAAGTATAGATCCAGAGTGATCTTTAGGCAACAAAAGGTAGTGAGTGAATGGAAAAACCCTTCTATTTATAACAAAATATTGAGTTAGTCTAGATATCGGTGCATAATTAAAATATTATTAACCAAATCAAGATCCAACTTTTATGGAATATTTTATTATATTTGTTGGAGGGAAAAAGAATTTGACTTGGGTAAAATCCCTTTATTTCTAAATAATAAATAAATAAATGATTTATTTATTATTTTAAGGATGCGGTTGAGTAATAATCAAATAAATAATGATTTATTTAATTATTTATAAATGATTTAGTCAATTTAACAAGGAACATTATTTAAATAAGGTTTAAATAATTATTCGTACAAAATAATAAGATAAATAATGATTTATCTAATTAATTTTCATGTTTTGGGTTAAAAATGACCGGGAATATTAACTAAACTATTGTTTAACTAATTATTCCTTGAGGAAAACCAAACAAATGTGGATTTATTTAATATTTCCTCATGGGGTTTCCTGTTTAGACCATAAACAACTTAATAAATGTGGTTTACTAAGTTATTTTTGATAGTGAAAGCAATTTTACTTAGGGTAAAATTGGTCTTACATGGTGTACTTAGGTCCATCTAATAATAATAGGTTAAATGGCCAAAAAATGGTGTAACAATCTCGGCTGACTTGGAAGAAGATGAGCTATGACTCGGGTCGAGATGCCCTACCTAGGAACGTTGACCTCCCTCGCCGTGAGGATGACCCCGTTGGTGGGGCATAGTGGAAGTGATTGAGCCTACCTATCGGTAGTTGTGTTAGTCATCCATAATTTTGATCCTATCCAAAGATGACTAAGTTGACAATCCTAGATTTCTAGAATTAATATTTCAAAGAAGCATTATGAGTTCTAGAAATCTCACTGCCTTCATCATTTTGAGTCTAATAATTCACCAAAATCTTCATCCATGTCTTCTAAAAGGTTATCTTACTATTTCAAAGAAGAAAGCTCGTTTTAGGCTATTTATCCCTATTTTTATCAGTCCACTCCCCTCTAAAAAATAGCCCATTCTCCCTTTGTCAATTCATCATTTCCCTTCAAAAAACCCTTCAAACTATCATAACTCCTTTATATGGTTTAAAAACCCGTTTTAAACCATTAAATTCACTTTTTTTTGGTTTAAAACATCCCTTTTTACGTATCGAAATTTCTAAAAATGGCCCGAAAAACCCATTTTGGCCTAAAAACAATGTTTGTACAAGTTAGGGCTTAAGCCCCCGAGGGCTTAAACCTTTCGCTCCTTTTCTCCATATATCTAAGCACTATGACCAAGCGCCCAAACTCCCATCACATCTACATTCCCTTTTTCATTTTCCCCCTTATCTTTTTATACCGATCCCCCAATGCGATTAGCCCCTTCCCTCTGCTCCTAGTCACCTTATCCCTCCATAGGACCGAGTCTCCTATCTAATCCCTAGCCCCCTTCTCTTTTTATTTTATTTTTCTCCCCGATGACAGATCCCGATCGTAGATATATATGATATGACGGCGATAATTCACCCCTGTTGTCCCTTTCCTTCCTTATCCACATTCCTTTATTTCTTTTTGTCCCCACCTTATCACTCCACAAATCACTCTCCACCGTTGATTTATTTAATCTAACGGATCTTGTTTAACCCTGACACCCAACCCCGCCACGGCCTACTTCCCCTTACCCAGCCACCTCCACCAACCTCCTGCTGCCACCTATCTCCCACTAACACTCCCACCCACGCACCTTTCCATCGCTCTCCTCTCCACACCATCGGATCTGCCTCTTCCCATCCGACGGTTCATATGCAATATCACGCAATTTTTCCGTCTGGGGTTTAAACCACCCAAATCATGCGAAATAATTGGTTTCGTAAGGGACGCATGTCGGGTGATGATTGAATCGAGTTCAATCAAACATAAACCACTTCCCACCCGTTTTTCACACGAAAACTGCTGATAGTTTTTCAAAACCACTTCACCCATTTTTCGCGCCAAAGTCATTTTAAACCCCATTTTCACGGTTTTTTCCATGGAAAACCCTTCTGTGCATTAATTTCTTCCTCACTTCTCCTTCGCCACTCCATTAACCTTTGTAAAGCAGTTTTAAGCCCTCATGCAAGATTTTATAACATATTGTGTGTTTTTCGTAGGTTCTATGGCGGTTTTAAGGGCCAAAAACCCTCCTAAAGTCCATAAAAGGACAGGGCCAAAAGATTATGACCTTCACGATCAGTTAAGGGGTTGTTATTTTTCATTTTATGGTTGATCAGTGCTTTATGAGCACTATTTACACCATCAAACCCTTCAACGCACTAAAAAGCCACCTGCACATGATAAAACAAAGAAAAATCAGTGAAGTAAGAATGGAGGCCAAAGAAACAGAGATTAAAGGTTGAAGGATGAAGGCTAAAGTCAAAGATCGAATATTAGAGGACTTAACTCTACATTTTAACAATTTAAAGTAGTGTATAAAGGGAAAAAGACAATATAATTCATTAAAAAGGCTTAAGGTGAAATCATAGCCTTAGCATAGAAGATTAAAGCCTAAACAGGGTTTTAAAAGGCATGAGGGATTAATGAATAAAAAATTTATTCAAAAGAAAAGAAGATAAAGGCAGAGAAGTAGAGTATCAAGGTATAAAGAGGCAAACAGAAGATTTAAAGGATTAATTAGCAGATCAAGGCTAAAAGAGCCTTAAAACACAGTTTTATGATGAGATTAAGACAAAGCAATCTTAAAGATAGCCTCAGATACATAACAGGAGCAGTTATTCCCTTAATAAATCAAAAGTGTCACCTTTCACTTACCTTATAACTCAAAATAAAAATAGACAGTTATTTCACCAAAGAAGATATTATAAACTGTCAGACAATTATTGCAAAGACAAAAAGGGCCTCAAAGTCAGTATTTTCAGCTGTTTTATCCTCAGGAAGTAAAGATATATTTAATACATAGATAAGTAGTTGAGAAACATTCCTACCTTATGCGTTGCATGGTTTTTAAGGATAGGAGTGCATTTACTGTGTCATTAATAACATTTTGAACCCTAGATAGTTCCACCTCCTCATTTTCAGCATAAATACTGCATTTGAACTCATTTTATGGGGGCATTTGATAACTCTTTGAAGTAATACATAGTTCTTCTGAGATTGAAAGAAATTGATGTACTGGAACTTGTGGATGTTTTGACCTGTGTGTTGATGAAGAAAGCTCTATCATTGGATCCCTTAGCTTGGCGGTTGGTGAAGTATTCTAATCTATTTATGTTTTTCTTTTTTTCCATTCTATTTTATCATTTCTTACTTACAGTAGAGTAAAATTTTTAGGCTAAGAAATGTCTCTTAGAAGCACCTTAGACCTGTTTACTCTTCACTGTGTTTCTGTTTTCATCTACTGAAGGTTTTATTGAGAAGTTTGACTGCTTTTCAAACCCTTAAGCTTGTTTATTTCAAGAATAGTTCAATACAGTTAGCCTCAAGATGATTTATGGTTTTCCCTGCTTCTTGTTGACACTTTGAAAACTGTTTTTGAGATATCCCTTTAAAGTACCATTGTCCAAAGCCTGCCAAAGAGGTCTGTTTTGATCATACCCTTCTTGCTTGCTCAAATAATTGTTTTGAAGGTCTTTATAGCTATAATCACAGATGTTTAGGAGTTCCCTCTTCTATGAATGCAGTTATTTTTGAATCTTAAATGTTTTCTTATCCTTGAAAGTGAAATCTTTGATGAAATAGAGCGTTCCTCGACTCTTAGATCTCATTTTGAAAGTTTGTCTTGAAATTGTTATTTTCTGAAGTGTAATTTGCAGAATTCATGGTTATCCCTGTCTATAAAATACTTCTTCATGTTCAAATGATGCTTTAAGTCCCTCTATTGAAGAGTACATATAATTAAGGATTCTTAACTGCCCTTAGTTCTACTTTTCATTCTAAAAACCTTGATGTTCATTTCATTTCACCTAAAAACTTTGTAGATCCAATAACCAAGTTAGATTTTCCCTTTGATATCCCTAATTCATCTACAAATTTGTTACAAACTTCTATTTGACTCCATTGCTCAACGACTTAGAGAATTCCCCTTTTCTATCTATGCTGCCTAGATCATCATGTCCCACAAAACAATCAAACAAACTCATGCTTAATAACTAGCCTAAAATCAACCTTTTTCAAGCAAACAAGTCATACCTTTGAAAATATATTTAGAGATCCCTCTCTGAGACTAGGAGGGCTAGATCCTAGAGATCTAAAGACTGGTTTATGTGTTGCCTTGTCATTTGGTTTACCAATTGGCCAAATCACAGGAACCCCAACATTCTGGCGATCACGGTGGGACCCTTTGAGTAAAAGTCCCTAAAACAAGACACTCAGTATTCAATTAAGTAAAAAATAGCTTCTTCAAGCACTACCAGCATAATGGAAAACATGATAGGATCTATCTGAATTAGTGTCAATCTAAGTAAACCTTAGGATTCTAAGAAACCCTTATCAAACCTTGAAGAAATCAGCTAGTAAACCATAAAGTAGACTCTGTTTGTTTCATCACCTTAGCTAAGTGTTGAATCAGGTATAGGACACTCTTATAACCAGATAACCACATAAAACTCAGAAAAACCCAAAAAAATTTCAGATTGGTTTTCAAATAAACCATTGGTGGTGGACCATAAAACATTTTACCTTCGGAAAAGCTAAAAATTTCCACCTGGCGACTCCACTAGCTCCAATAGGCCTATTACCTCACTAGTACTTTAGATTTCCTTGAAACTATGTTAACTAGCCTTGAGGAAGTTTAGGAGCCTAGTTATCCTATTATAGAAAGCACTATGAGAGGAAAACTTTTGAAAAACTATCCTAAAAACCTCTTCCTCTCTAAATTTTGAAAAACTGAAATCTGGCTTCACATAGGGTCCATACTAGATCCCATCCAGATCCTAATCCCCCTACCATAGTTGAAAATCCAGAGAAGATTTTGTGGCAAACTTCTAGATCTGGAAAACCAACTACTGATAGGACCATCCTAAGAACAAGATCTGTCCCTAAAGATATTACAGTCTTAGAAGATCCTCACTTTGACTTACCTTATACAAGGAACCTATTCAAAAATAAGTCTCAAAGTGATTTAAACCAAGCTGACTTTGAAACCACAGATTTGCAATAGAGCTTTAGCAGAGAAGCTTCACCTTCTACTCCACCTAATTCCCAACTTCTCCATCATTTCAGCTCCTTCCATAACAAATCTTCTCATCATCAGTTTGCTAGCCCAAGTGTTTCTTCCACTCCTATCCACACATCCATTGTTCAAAACACTCCATTTCAGCCCACTTTCCCTCTTGTTAATCCACCTCTTGTAAATCCCCCATTATTTCCTATCATGGCAACATGGTATACTCCTTTAGTGTTACCACAACCTTTGGTTCCCCTACCAAATGATTACCAATCCAAAATTCCCAATTTCACTGGAAATGAACCTACTACTGCCCAGCAGCACGTAGATAAAATGAATGATGCCTTCGATTACATGGAAATAGAAGAAGAGACCATTAAGATGAGAATTTTTGCTCAAATTTTAGGACGAGGAACCAAGAAATGGTTTAAAAACTTAGCTCTTCATAGCATAACCGATCTCCCTTCTTTATATCAGACATTCATAAACAAATGGGAAATTAGAAAAAACCCCCTCCAAATCCTTTCAGAGTATATGAATCTCAAAAGAAACAGTGAGGAAGGTGTCCAAGAATATTGCACTATATTCAATAGTGTGTATAATGCACTTCCCCCAAACATGAAACCTCCACTAGGCCTAGCCTTAGCAAAATTCCCAGAAGGTTTTGATCTTGAAATGGCCTACCAACTAAGAGAAAGAGACCCCTCAACTTTAGAAGATATGCAGAGGGGGCCATTAAGTGTAGAAGAAAATATGATTGAGAAAAGATCTAGGTCGAGAGCAGAGAAAAGAGTTACATACAAGGGTGATACAATGCCATCAACCTCATCATCAGATACAAAAATTGATAACTTAGTGAAGGTAATGGAGAGAATGCTTGAAAAGATCAATCTGAATGATAGAGTGCCTCCTAGAGAAAACCAAAATAGAAATAGAAACCAAAATATTAGAAGAGATCCTAATCAGGATAGGCAAAGAGATAATGACCAACAGATTAGGCCTCCCTTTTAACAAAACTATATTGATCAAGAAGAAGAAAGGGAAGTTGTAAGGTTGGAAGAAAATCATGTAAATTTGATAGGATCTAACAGTGAGATAGATGTTTTTCTCACTGAAGAAGAATAAGGTTTCTTCTCTTCAGAACAAATTGAAAACAACCATGAATATTCTGAAGATTAAAAATTGGGGTTTGAAAATGCAATCATGGATGTACAAAAACAATATAATCTTAGAAGCAAAGGGAGTCCAGAGATTTCTAATGACAGAAACACCAATACTGTTGTTAAGAAAGCTTCAGAAAATCAGTCCAAAAAGACAGCCAGTAACATCAACACTTTGGCCAAGAAAACTGATATAAATAAAGATAAAAATAGTCAAAAAAGTGTTGAACAAAGCTTCCCTAGTACTTCTGCTAGTGGCCCTAACAAATTTGTCCCAAATAGTAGTCCTAATAAAAATCAGCAAATCAGAATTGCTAAAAGAATTGTAAATGAAAAAATAGATGTAAATATGTCAAGAACAATAGTTCCTTTCAGCCTTGAAGGGGAAATTTCTAAAACCAAAATCACCATACCCTTAACTGAAGTAGTAACTCAGGATGTATATAAAAACCAAGTTTTGAAAGCTTTGAATATAGGCAGTGACACTGATACTTTAAACTTGACAGATGATAAACCTGAGTTATTGTTTGGTCCTGAAGTTGAAGGAAAATACCAAGAAGGGGTCGTCCTTCCATTCTATGTCAGCCTGAATATACATGACAAAATCTTGCATAATGCCATGCTAGACTTAGGTGCTTCACACAATCTTATGCCCAAAGTAGTAATGGAAAGCCTAGGCTTAGAAATTACTAAACCATACAAAGACCTTTACTCTTTTGATTCAAGCAGAGTCAAATGCTTAGGCCTAATCAAATATTTGTATGTCAACTTGGCAGAAATTCCTGCTAAGAGTCTAGTAATGGACATAATAGTAGCTAACATTCCCCCTAAGTATGGCATGCTTCTATCTAGATCATGGGGAGCCAAACTTCAGGGGAGCATTCAAATGGACATGTCTTATGCCACCATCCCAGAATTTAACCAAACTAGAAGATTATACAGTGAATCCCACATGAAATACATGGTGAGCAACATAGATAGACCAAACAATTCTCCTATCTACTCCATCCATTCAAATTTGGATTCCTTTATCTGATATAATGAAGATGAAATCAGCAAAAAAGAAAAGGAAAACAAAGGAGAAATTAGTCTACCAGAACAGTCAAATTTGCCATTAACTCAAGAAAAGAACAGTCCAAATTTTAGTAGCCTTGAACAGCAGAAAGAAAATGAAAATGAGATTGAAATGCCTTGGAAAATAAAATTTGATGGCTCTTGTATCAAAATAAGTGTAGGGGTTGGTATATGGATATAGAATACAAACAAAAGATTTTCCTATAAGCTGGATTTTCCATGCACAAATAGCATTGCTGAATATGAAGCCTTCCTTATTGGCCTACACTTACTCAAAGATTTAGAAGCCAAAATAATATCAGTCCAAGGGGATTCTGAGCTAATTATCAGACAGATCAAAGGGGAGTATTCAACCAAAAACCCAAAACTCAGAGAATATAGAAATGATGCCCTTGATCTCCTAAACACCTTTGAAAAATATGAACTCATTTTCATCCCAAGAGATCAAAATCATCTAGCAAATGAACTTGCATTTGCTGCTAGTAATTGCCAAATACCACAGAAAAATGAACAAACTAATATAAAGGTAAAAAATAGACCTTCAATACCTAAAAATGAAGATTACTAGCAAGTGTTTGAAGGAGACAAACACATAGATGATTTTCTGCAATCAAAGAATGATTTTTCCATACCAACACCTTTTTTAAGCCATGTGGAAAATTGTTCTAATGAAGAACAATACCCTGAAACAGATCTATCTTTTTCTGTTGATATAAACCATTTTGAACATCCTTTTAGAGAAGAAATAATTGACAATGCATATCAGAAGGACCTAGAATTTTTACAATGTAAAAGTGATACAATTCCAAGAGGTCTTGCACCATTAGAACAACTTTTTTATTTCAATGATGTAGTCAAGGAAACAAGGATGGAGCCTATGGAAACAAACATAGAAGAACATAACATAGGCAGCCTAGCAGAACCCAATATGATAAAATTATCTAGCACTCTCCCAGCTCATATCAAACAACAATACATAGAACTTTTTAAAGAATTTAAAGATGTGTTTGCATGGGGATACAAGGATCTAAAATCATATGATACCAGCATCATTCAACACAAAATTCCTCTTAAGGAAAATCAGAAACCTTTCAAACAAAAACTCAGAAGGATAAACCCTATTTTATTGCCTTTATTTGAGTAAGAGATTAAGAAAATGTATGATGCTGGGATCATACTTCCTATCAGGTATTCAGAATGGGTTTCCAACTTAGTATATGTTAGGAAAAGGACTGGGGAAATTATACTTTGCATTGATTTTAGAAATCTAAATAGAGCCTCTCTTAAAGACAACTATCCCTTGCCAAAAATGGATCATATACTTCAAAGGGTGGTCAGGTCTAAAAGAATTTCACTGCTGGATGGGTTCTCAGGTTACAATCAGGTTTTAGTACTCCCAAGTGACCAACATAAAACTGCTTTTACTACACCTTGGGGTACATTCATGTATGTCAAAAAGCCATTTGGTTTAATGAATGTAGGGGCCACCTTCCAAAGGGCCATGGACATAGCCTTTTCAGAAGACATAGGCTATTTTATAATCATTTACCTTGATGACATTATTGTTTTCTCTAAAACTGATGAAGAACACTTGATTCATTTAAGAAACGTTTTTGAGAAATGTAGGAAATATGGCTTATATTTGAATCCCAAGAAGACACTCTTTGGTCTCCAAGAAGGAAATATTCTTGGCCACATAATTTCTAAATAGGGAATCAAAGTAAATCCTAAAAGGATTGATGGCATATTAAAAATCAGCCATCCAAGAAACCTCAAAGAATTACAATCTTTCATTGGAAAGATAAATTTTTTAAGGAGATTCATCCCCAACCTAGCTGAGCTATTGAGAAATATCAAAAACATGCTTAAGAAAGAGGTAGGTGTTAAATGGACAATACAAGCTAAACAATCCTTTGAACCAGTGAAACAAGATTTAACTCAAACACCAGTTCTTATTAGTCACGATTTCACCAAAGATTTTTATATCTTTTCTTTTGCATCCGAACATACAATAGCTGCAGTATTACTACAAAAGAATGACATGGGGCATGAAAAACCTATATCCTTTTTTAGTAGGGCTTTAAGAGATGCTCCACTCAAGTATAACATCATGGAGAAACAAGCCTTAGCCTTGGTAAAAGCATTGAAGGACTTTAGAGTCTACATCTTGCATTCTCACATCATTGCTTTTGTTCCACACACAATTTTCAAGGATATTTTAAGTCAAGACCCTGATGTCAAAAGGGGAAAATGGATTGCTATTATTCTAGAATATGACTTAGAAATCAGGCCTACCAAACTAATGAAAGGACAAGGATTAGCTAAAATCATGGCTGAGTCAGACTTCCAAGCACTTGATATGAATATGGTTGATGTCGTAGAAGAAATAGAGGAATTCACAGCTCGATTTCTTGAAGAAACATTTGTGAATTCACCTTGGTATGCTAACATCATATATGTGCTGCTTTATCTGAATGCCCCTCCTTCTTTGTCTAAAACTAAAGCTAGATTTTTTAAACTGAAAAATTAAATTATTGCATATTAGATGGGGTTTTATATTGGAAAAATGTTGTTGTAATATTGCTTAAATTTATACTTGAGGTTGATGCAGGAAAAATCATGCATGAACTGTTAAACACCATGTTGAAGTGCACACATGGTGTATGAGGAAGATGAACACACACAAGAGGAAACTCAACACAATGAAGGATAAGCGTGTAGCTCTCTTATTTTCCATTATACAAAGATGTACATTTATAGTACAATGGTGTGACTCTTGGTTTCATATTCCAAGGTCACTTGGACTCCATTGTGACTTTTCGCATTCCATGCCTACCCATGTAGGATTAGGTGTTCCAACATGAACTGCATGAGGGAGAATGTGGAGGACATTTGTATTGGAAGACTACAGCAAATAAAATACTCAGATCTGGTTATTATTGGCCCACCCTTTTCCCAGATACTCAGAAACTTGTCATGACTTGCCATAAGTGTCAAATTTTTGATGGCAAGAGAAAAATTCTACCTTTACCTTTACATCCCATCAGTGTTGAGGCTCCCTTTCAACAATGGGGCTTGGACTTCATTGGGGAAATTCACCCATCTTCATCAGCCCAACATAAGTGGATCCTCACTGCCATTTATTATTTTACCAAGTGGATAGAAGCCATACCCTCTAGGAATGCTACTGACTCTGTCATTATCGGGTTCCTTGAAACCAACATACTATCCATATTTTGTTGTCCAAGAAAAATTATCACAAACAATGTTGCTCCTTTCAAATCTAAAAGAATTTTTTATTTCTGCCATAAGTATCATATTACCTTGGGTCATTCCACTTCCTACTATCCTCAAGGAAATGGATTAGCTGAATCCTCCAACAAAAGCCTTTTCAATATTATCAAAAAAATGTTGGAGCAGAATCAGAAATCATGGCATAATAAGCTTGTTCACGCTTTATGGGCTGATAGATTAACCACCAAAAAGTCAATAAATATGTCCCCCTATCAGCCATTTTATGGCATGGATGCAGTCTTCCCAACCTCTTTAAGAGTTCCAGTCATGAAACTCCTCCAAGAAGTACAAACTGCAGAAAATGATATGCAGAGAAGGATCAACTAGACCATTTATTTACAGCAGACCATAGAGGAAGTGTACAGTAGAACACAAACAGTCTGAGAGAGTATCAAGAAATTATTTGACAAGAGGACTAAAGAAAATGATGTCAAAGTTGGAAATGTAGTTCTTAAGTGGGATTATAGAGGGGAAGAAAAGGGAAAACATGGGAAATTTGAAAATTTGTGGAAAGGACCCTACATTATTTATTCTATCAGGGGTCATAATGCATTCTTTTTGCAAGAGCTAAATGGATAAGATTTATTGGGATGTCCTGTCAATGGTAGGATGCTCAAGCACTATTTCTGCCAAGAATCCTAAATTTCAATTTTTTTATTTTTTCCACTGTGTATAACATTGTTGTTTCAATTTGAAAAAAGAAGAAAAACACAAAAATAAAAGAGGGCAGATTAAAAAAAAAAGGTACAGCCCCATACCCAAAAAGAAAATTTTCTGAAAGTGAGCAAATCTAAGTGCCACTGTTGATTAAGAAATGATATATTTTTCAGTCATCAAGCTTAAACATGGCTGAACATTCTTTCAATTTACTGTTGATAGGTTAGTGAATTAGATTTTCCAAACAATTTAATCTTGGCTTATCAGTAGAGTAGATTAGGATAGAAGAAAAATGGTTCAAACATGTTCAAAATCTGAACCAGGGATCAAGAGAGAAAAGCTGGTTCTAATATGCTAAAAGGTTGAATCAAAAAAAGAAGAAGACAGCTCAAAAGATCAAAATGAAGAGCTGGGAAAAGAAAAAGAAGGATGTCTTTAATTTTCAGATCTTAAGCCTTCACCATTTTGTTTCATTTTTCTGCAAATAAATTCTATGTGTAGCTTGTACATACAACCATAGACACCATGGCAGATCATACAGTCTAATCCCGATTTGACTATGTTTAAATTTCCTGTTTTAGAAATAGAGAATAAAAATCTGTCAAACAGCTTAATCTTGACAGATAATAGCTTAGGTAGAAAATAAAGAGTTTAACAGTTTAAACTGGACTCTTGGAAGAAATAAGGATAGGATTAGATAGTTTATTTCTGTTTTCAAAAATAAAATGTCAAAGAGTTTTCTAGTTCAAATAAACTCCAAAAAGGAAGAAAAAAATGCTAGGAAAAAGTAAGATTGGGTAGGTTGAGATGTTGTTTTGAAGAAATTACATGTTGAAGATTAATAAAAGTTGTCCTTTTTAGAGAAAGATCAGCGAGAAAAGAAGAAATTTGCCCAATGGATAAGGCACTGGTTTGTTGAAATCCAGAGATTAATAAACTGAGGTTCTGGACACCTAAAAGAACAGTTGTCCTCCCCAAGTGGAGCCACTGTTAGTCATCCATAATTTTGATCCTATCCAAAAATGACTAAGTTGACAATCCTAGATTTCTAGAAACAATATTTCAAAGAAGCACTATGAGTTCTAGAAATCTCACCGCCTTCATCATTCTGAGTCTGTAAATTCACCAAAATATTCATCCATGTCTCCTAAAAGGCTATCTTACTGTTTCAAAGAAGAAAGCTCATTTTAGGCTATTTATCCCTATTTTTATCAGTCCACTCCCCTCTAAAAAATAGCCCATTCTCCCTTTGTCAACCCATCATTTCCCTTGAAAATGCCCTCCAAACTATCATAACTCCTTTATATGTATTAAAAACCCATTTTAAACCATTAAATTCACTTTGTTTTGGTTTAAAACATCCCTTTTTACCTATCATAATTTCTAATAATGGCCTAAAAAACCCATTTTGGCCTAAAAATAGTCTTTTTACAATTTAGGGCTCAAGCCCCCGAGGGCTTAAACCTTTCGCTCATTTTCTCCATATATCCGAGAGTTATGACCAAGCACCCAAACACTCATCACATCGGCATTCCCTTTTTATTTCCCCCCCTTATCTTTTTATACCAATCCCTCGATGCGATTAGCCCCTTCCCTCCGCTCCTGGTCACCTTATCCCTCCACAGGACCGAGTCTCCTACCTAATCCCTAGCCCCCTTCTCTTTTGATTTAATTTTTCTCCTTGACAATAGATCCTGGCTGTAGATCTATATGATGTGACGGCGATAATTCACCCCCGTCTTCCCTTTCCTTCCTTAGCCACATTCCTTTATTTCTTTTTGTCCCCACCTTATCACTCCACAAATCACTCTCTGCCATTGATTTATTTATTCTAACGACTCTCGTTTAATCTCGACACCCAACCCCACCGAGGCCTACTTCCCATTACCCAGCCGCCTCCACCAACCTCCTGCTATCACCTGTCTCCCACTAACACTCCCGCTCGTGCACCTTTCCATCACTCTCCTCTCTGTACCTTCGGATCTGCCTCTTCCCATCCGACGTTTCATATGCGATATCGCACGATTTTTCCGTCTGGGGTTTAAACCACCCAAATCACGCAAAACCACCGGTTTCATAAGGGACGCATGTCGCACGATGATTGAATTGCGTTCGATGAAACATAAACCACTTACCACCCATTTTTCACGCAAAAACCACCGATGGTTTTTCAAAACCACTTCACCCATTTTTTGCGCCAAAGTCATTTTAAACCCCATTTTTCGTGGTTTTTGCCATGGAAAGCCCTTCCGTGCATTCATTTCTTTCTCACTGCTCCTCTGCCACTCCATTAACCTCTGTAAAGCAGTTTTAAGCCCTCGTGCAGGATTTTATAACATATTCTATGTTTTTTCGCAGGTTCTATGGCATTTTTAAGGGCCAAAAACACTCCTACAGTCCATAAAAGGACAGGTCTAGAAGGTGATGACCTTCACGGTCCAAAAAAAGGGCAAGTAACGAAGAAAGGGGCTGTTAGTTTTCATTTTATGGTTGATCAGTGCTTTATGAGCATTGTTTACACCATCAAACCCTTCAATGCACTAAAAAGCCACCTGCACACGATAAAACCAAGAAAAATCAGTGAAGTAAGAATGGAGGCCAAAGAAAGAGAGATTAAAGGTTGAAGGATGAAGACTAAAGTCAAAGATCGAATATTAGAGGACTTAACTTTGCAGTTTAACAATTTAAAGCAGTGTATAAAGGGAAAAAGACAATAAAATGCATTAAAAAGGCTTAAGGCGAAATCAAAGCCTTAGCACAGAGGATTAAAGCCTAAATAGGGTTTTAAAAGGCATGAGGGATTAATTAATAAAACAGTTATTGAAAAGAAAAGAATATAAAGGCAGAGAAGCAGAGTATCAAGGTATAAAGAGGCAGATAGAAGATTTAAAGGATTAATTAGCAGATCAAGGCTAAAAGAGCCTTAAAACATAGTTTTATGATGAGATCAAGACAAAACAAGCTTAAAGAAAGCCTCAGATACATCACAGGAGCAGTTATTCCCTTAATAAATCAAAAGTGACACCTTTCACTTACTTTGTACCTCCAAAGACAAATAGACAGTTATTTCACTAAAGAAGATATTATAAACTGTCAGACAGTTATTGTAAAGACAGAAAAGGGCGTCAAAGTCAATATTTTCAGTTGTTTTATCTTCAGGAAGTAAAGACAGATTTAATACACATATAAGTAGTTGAGAAACATTCCTACCTTATGCGTTGCATGATTTTTAAGGATATGAGTGCATTTACTGTGTCATTAATAACATTTTGAACCCTATATAGTTCCACCTCCTCATTTGCAGCATAAATACTACATTTGAACTCATTGTATGGGGGCATTTGATAACTCTTTGATGTACTAGAACTTGTGTTGATGAAGAAATCTCTGTCATTGGATCCCTGAGCTTGGCAGTTGGTGAAGTATTCTAATCTGTTTATGTTTTTCTTGTTTTCCATTCTATTTTCATCATTTATTACTTACATTAGAGTAAAATTTTTAGGCTAAGAAATGTCTCTTAGAAGCACCTTAGACTTGTTTACTCTTCACTGTCTTTCTATTTTCATCTGCTGAAGGTTTTATTGAGTAGTTTGACTGCTTTTCAAACCCTTAAGCTTGTTTATTTCAAGAATAGTTCAATACAGTTAGCCTCAAGATGATTTATGGTTTTCCCTACTTCTTGTTGACACTTTGAAAATTGTTTTTGAGATCTCCCTTTAAAGTACCATTGTCCAAAGCCTGCCAAAGAGGTATGTTTTGATCATACCCTTTGTGCTTGCTCAAATAATTGTTTTGAAGGTCTTTATAGAAATAATCACAGATTTTTAGGAGTTCCCTCTTCTATGAATGCAGTTATTTGTGAATCTTAAATGTTTTCTTATCCTTGAAAGTGAAATTTTCGATGAAATAGAGCGTTCCTCGACTCATAGATCTCATTTTGAAAGTTTGTCTTGAAATTGTTATTTTCTGAAGTGTAATTTGTAGAATTCATGGTTAGTCCCTTTGTTGAAGAGTACATATAATTAATGATTCTTAACTGCCCTTAGTTCTACTTTTCATTCTAAAAACCTTGATGTTCATTTCATTTCACCTGAAAACTTTGTAGATCCAACAACCAAGTTAGATTTTCCCTTTGATATCCCTAATTCATCTACAAACTTGTTACAAACTTCTACTTGACTCCATTGCCTAATGACTTAGATATTTCCCCTTTTCTATCTATGCTGCATAGATCATCATGTCCCACAAAGCAATCAAACAAACTCATTCTTAATAACTAGCCTAAAATCAACCTTTTTCAAGAAAACAAGTCATATCTTTGCAAATATATTGAGAGAAACCTCTCTGAGACTAGGAGGGCTAGATCCTAGAGCTCTAAAGATTGTTTTATATGTTTCCTTATCATTTGGTTTACCAATCGGCTAAATCACAGGAACCCCAACAAGTGGCAAGCCCATGAGAGAGGACCCATATAAAACCTGCAATGCACAATACAATTACTTGAACCAAGAACCCATAGAAGAGAATTAGAATGTGTTGGAGTGCCAACCACTCGAGCTCTGGGATAGGGAAGTCAATAAACCGTCCAGAATGGAAGGTCGGGTGCTGCAAACCTCTCCCACTTCCAAAAACAATGACCACCACAGGCGACACAACCACAATTGACCAAAGGGGTAAATTTTGTGATGTTGACCCAATATGAGCACACAAACCACCCTCCAGCGAAAGCACAGGCACCCTCACCCGAGTAGAGATAAAATAGTGCCCACAAGGAGCCAACGATAGCAAAACCATGAAAAAACAGAGAGGAAACCCTCAAAGCATAAAGACATGCAGACAAAGTTAAGAACAAAAATTTCTTACCCCACATAGAAGACTAGAGACCCTGAGAAGTTGATTTTCTAAGTGCGAGTCTGTAATGGGTGAAATTTTTGAAACAACTTGGTACCTTGCCCATTCGTGTTCCTAGATTCCAGGGGAAAAGTAGATGGTAGAGCTTTGCCCACACCATAGTGTCGTTGACCTCTACTACACCTCTCAACCAAGGTCGAAACCCCAGGGAGCCACCATGGAACCATACCCACAAACCTCATTGTTCCTCCCAACCAAAATTCATTTCTTGGGCTTCAAAACTGAACAGATACAAAATTTGGCCCTTGAATTTATTATGAGATTGTGTGGGATCAAACCTAGTGGGGGAGAAATGAATGCTCGGATAGTGCATGAGTGAGAAGTTAATGGGCACATAGAGATCCCCAATGGCCTCGCGTGTGAAAACTAGATAGACAGTTGATCACTGCAATCAAAGGGATAAGAATCAGCTGCAAGAAGGTCTTGAAGATTTTGATATTCCCCAGGGTCTAAGTTAGCCACACCTAATACATCATGCCATGGAGTGGAAAAATCACGATGCTAATTCGTCAAGCCCCTATTTTCCAACCAATCAACCACTTTGTTTCCATATCATAGGACATGCCCAGTGGTAACATAATCAAATATTTCCAAGTTATGTTTTATTCTCCCGATTTGGGCCCCAAGGGGCCAAATCTTTGAAATTTTTGAAATTAGGGTGTTGTTGATGATCTTATGGGCCATTTGGATGACCAACTTCGAAACCCCTACATTGTGGACCTTTTGGAAATCCAGATGCATAGCTAAGGTGAGGCCCTTTTCTAAAGCGGTGAGTTCAACAACATTGTTTGTAGTGTATCAACAAAGTCCATCATACATCCCAGTGGGAGAACCTCTAGAATTGCACAGGATGCATCCAAACTTGGTAGGTCCAGGGTTGCCCTTGGAGGCTCCATCAAAATTAATTTGGGTAAATCATGCTGGAGGCCACTAAAATACTGATGGAGAGGATATTCAAGGATATCGATTTGATGAAATGAGGGGTGAAACATGTCCTAAGATAAAATGAGTGCTAAGAGAATCATTGTCTCATGCGGAGCAATTTTCCAATCATGAGGATCCCATTTCTATGATAAAATTGTCTCCCTTGTATCTCTTTCACATTACCCCATATGGATGAACTCGATGGAATTTGATCATGGAATATAACTCTATTCCTTCATTTCCAAACATTCCAAAGGATTAATCCTAGGATCAGGCACCAAGCTCGGCTACAAATTGGATTTTTGAATCAGTTGTTGGGCCATTTTTCGATTATCTCCATAATATCCTCCTATTATCGACCAATAGTTTCGAAGAGTCTAGTGTCTATATCCCATAATTATACAACAATGGGGCATGATTGTAGAAGGTGTTCCATTATTTTCTCCTGATTTCGACATAGGGAGCATTGAGAAGAACTGCCGAAACTGTTTTTTGACAGGCGATCCCAAGTGAGGATCCTCTTGTCTCCAACCAACCATAAGAAATGAGATACTTTTGGCCACACCTTTCCCCCACAAACTTTGTTCCATATTTTTCATCATTGCTGATTGTGGGCTTTGACATTCAGAAGATAATATTATTTGAGAGAGAAGGAATGAGTCGTCGAGTAGCCCCATCGTAATATGTCATGCTCCAGGGAGAAAGGGATGTGCCTCTGGTGTATTTTTTGTGATAAGTTCCTCCATACTTCTTGAGGTGCCTCGATTTGAAAATCAGAGTTAGATTTCCATTGTCTCCATTCCTCTATATTTGGTTACTCAATAATTTCTCTCAATAAGTAGATCTTCACTCTACTTATTGAATTACTTATCACTTTCTATAAGTAATTTAGCTACTCACCTCTCATTTTGTTGCTAAAGGAGAATATGTAGATCCTGGAGGGATGCTTCTTGCAAGGTGAGGTAATTGTTGCCACGACTCCTCCTAAAATAACATCATTTTACCATCCTTAATTTACCAGAATAAGTGGTCCTGAATGAGGTAACTGTTTTGATTGGACATGTTCCATATTTCCAATCCTGAGGGGAGGAACAGTCTTGTAGGAGTGTGCATTGTGTTTTCCCTTGAATGTATTTCTGGGTCCATATTCATTTCCATTGCTCTATTCCACCCTATACCCATCGCCACCAAAGGTTATCCCCTAGAGCTACATTTAGCTCTGTAGGATCTCTCAGATGAAGGCATCCTTGGTATTTGGGAAGGAGATTTTTTTCCCAGGAAACAAGGGACCATTTCCACTCCAAGGTAGCAACGTTCCATAAAAAATTTCTGAATATGGAGACCATTTCATGATATATACTCTTAGGGGCAAGGAGAACAAAGAGTTCGTAGAGTGAGATTTCTTACTGGACTGATTTCAAGAGGGTGGCATGCCCAACCAGGTTCAGGACTCTAAAAGTCTAGTTTTACATTTTGATTTTGGAGCATAAGTCTCTCCAATGGGAAATGCAAAGAGGATTAGAAAGTAGAGGAACACCCAAATACTTTGACAGAAGATACCCAATAGAGAAACCAAAAACACAAGCTAAAAATAGTTGAATCGGGTGGGGAGTATTAAAGAAATATATATTAGATTTTTCCTTGTTAAGGAGCATACCTGAGGCATCTTGGAATTACGCAAGGATCCCATCAAATAGTAAGGCCTCCCAAACCGTGGCCTCGCTATACAATAAGTTATTGTAAAAAAAATTGATGGGTCATAAAGATGTCAGACCTTGGAAGGTGGTTGCCCTTTAGATCATTTTTGAATTTTGTCCCCTTAATCATTTGACTCAGGCCCTCAACTACTATTATGAATAAGAAGTATAAGATCGGGTCTCCTTTATTGAGACCTCTGGAAGATTGGAAAGTGGAGGAGGGAACCACATTGACCAAAATTGAGAAAAAAGGGGTGGATATCATTGAATAAATCCATCTAAGCTAATATTATAAAAAACCCAAAGCTCTCATGACCAAAATAAGATAGGACCAACTGAGATGGTAGTATGCTTTTAATAGATCTCGTTTTAACAACATCCCCTATTTTTTGTGGTGCTTGAGTGAATGAATGATTTCATGAGAAGAAACAATTCCATCTATTATTTGTCTCCCTTCAACAAACCCCGATTGATCAGGGATAATGATGTGGTGGAGGATGGGTTTCAATTAATGAACCAAAATACACGAAAGGATCTTATATATCACATTTCAAAGAGAAATGAGCCTAAATCCACCGGAGTATTAGCCTCTTTTGATTTTTGAATGAGTGTGAGGAAGGTGGCATTTAGTCCTAACGAGATATGCCTTATTTGATGGGAATTCTCCACAAGATCTACAATATCTAGGGCCAGGAATGACCAAGAGGCCTTAAAAAACTCATAGGTATAACCATCTGGATTGGGCGCCTTATTGGAAGGAATCTCCTTGACCACTGTTTCCACCTCTTTATAAGATATAGGTCGCATTAGAGCCTTGTTTTGTTCCTTAATGACAAGATGAGGGATATGGCGAGTAATGCACTCATTGTCTTCCAATCTGTCTATATCTTCTCTAGATAGGAGAGATGAGTAGAAGGAAATTAATTCTCGTTCCATATCTTGGTGGTTTTCTAGGAACACCCTCTCCTCTGAAATAAGTGAGGTAATGCGGTTGTGTTGGTGGTTGCAAATCATGGATCTATGAAATTTTTTTGAGTTCTGCTCCCCCTCTCTAAGACATTGAACTCGAGATTTTTTACTCCATGATGCTTCTACTTGAAGCCTCCATTCTTGTAGCTAATATAATAGATGGCCCTCTTCAGTTGCGAGATCCTCATTGCGACATTTGAATCGCCTCCATTATTTTTTATAACTTGTGATTTTCAGTGAATATGTCACCAAACTCTTCTTGATTCTTGACTTTGATTTTTAAATTGAGAGATTTAAGTTTCCTCTGGAATATTTGCATGTGCATCCCTAAAGGCACCTATAGGGTCTTCCACCACTCCTATAACTTCGCCACAAAGCCCGTATGTCATAACCAAAATATTTCAAATTGAAAGGGTTTGTTTTTTGGGGGATAATGGGATTCCATATTGAGTCAAATTGGCCAATGATCAAAACCAAAAATGGCAGAATTAATGCTTCAATAAAAGGGCCCCGTAGGAGAAATTCCTCTGACATAAGGAAGTGGTCCAATCGACAGGTCACCTGGTGTTTACCACCTCTCCAGTTGTTCCAAGTGTGGAGCCCTGTCTTCATGTTCACATCCGCTAGGTGAAGCTCATCAATCAACTCATTGTAGCCCATGGAGCTCGGATCTAACCATCTGACTCCACCCCTATTTTCGTCCAAGTTCTGAATTAGATTAAAGTTTCCTCCTAAGATCCAGTTTAGGGAAGAGATCTTAACATAAAGGGCATACATTTCTTTGAGAAAGTACTCCTTAGCTTGGGGGCTAGAACTGTTGTCAAGTTGAACCACACATCTGATCCAATAGGCCGGAAATTTCCAGAAAGGGTATATTGAGTGTTGATCTAGTCTTTGAATATTACTTGATTGGGGCTCCAGAGTACTACTATGCCACCAACCATTCCAATGGTTTTTATCATCATGAATTCATTGTGCTTCCAACAGTGCTAGATAGAATCCAATAATTTATTTGTTGTCATTTTGGTTTCCTGTAACAACACAATATTTGGTTTGACTTTAATTATTTTTTCTTTCAAAGATCGGATATTACCTTTGTTGTTGAAGCCCTGAATGTTCCATGAGACTATTTTCATTGAGAATGTGGGACAAATCTGGGAAAGTAATCCATCAGTTGTCCCCTTTGTCCCAATTTGAGAAAAAGTTCAATTGCTTCCCTCTTGACCTCCTTTTTCATCTTCTGGGCCATTTTTCCTTTCTCCGGAGTGCCAGGATATGGAAGTGTGATAGCCAACAAACCCTCATCCCTGCTTGAGTCGGTAGGTTTAGGATCTATCTCTTGTTTTCTGGATCTGGCACTCCACTGGTTGAAAATGTTTCCAAAGAGTATAAGTTGGCTAACTAGCATGTCTTTGATGTCTCCTTTGAGCCATACTTAGAAGATATCAAGAATTTTCCTTTCTTCTGGCCCAAGTCCATTATGTTTCTCCTCCGTCTCTAGGAATTTACTTGTTTAATTGATGATCTCCTTCAATCTTCGATCTTCCTTTGTTGTTTCTGGGACTTTCCTCCTGTGTGAAGCTTTATCCATTGGGTTTGGGATTTTTTTATCAACTTCCATCGCCTGAAGTGGTCATTGGGACAAGGCTGCATGCTCTGCTTGATTTTCTGGCATTGGCTCCAGGGTTTCAAGGATTGTAAAGGGTTTCTCATCTCCTTCAGGAGGGATCTTGCCATCTGGTTGAGGTGTTGAAGTGGATCGCGATGTCGGCATCTGCGAGAATGGGCACGAGTTAGGGGGTTTCGTCTGTGGCTTGGTTTGCTGATTTCGCCTCTCTCCAACTATTTGAAAACCTTCCTCATCTCGTTGTTTTCTTGCATGAAGGGCTTCTTCAGCTATGGTGAGTGGACAGTCGTGAAATAGATGACCATATTCATGGCAACGACAACATTTCAACGGGGTATGCTCATGATATAATGGTTGCGTTCAAATGGAGTCATGATACACTAGATCAAAAGCGGCCGAAAAATGTTCATATGAACACAAATATGTGCATAGGTTACATGCCTTCGTCGCTTTGTGATCTCCGAGTCTTTCATAAATTGTCTGATTGCATTACCAATCCCTTCCATAATATCAAGTTCATAGAAATCGTTAGGGAGTGAAAATAATCTAACCCAGACAAAAGTTATTTGGAACTCTTCCTTGTCTGAATTGTAGCATGAATTAGTTTAATGTCAAAAAATTTCAAATTTATATTTATATTTTCCATTAACATAATGAAATTTCCCAAAATTTCAAAAATTATAAAATGCCATTAATTTTTTTTAATACAATTAATTTTTAATTATTACAAACTTCATTTCTATTGTATTTATCAATATTTTTAAACCATACATAGAGTGAAAACATGTTTTCCATACACCTCAACCTTAATTAATAAACTTACAACTAAAAAAAAATTACTCTGACAATGGTGACTACTCAATACCTTAGAATTATTGTTCTCGGAGACTGTATACATAAATCCTTCAGATATTAACAGATATTATTTATCAAACAAAATTATCATAAATGCAAATGGAACTTTGATGTTTTATAAAGTCATAAAATTGTTTGACGAATTGAAAAAATATTGTCAAACAATTGGAACTCCTCAATACCCTACTAAGGATTGTTGTTCATGTATAATCTATATATCAATAATTTAAATTTTAATAAAATTTGGATATCTAATAAAAACTTATCATAAATGTAAAATAAAATCATCTTTGAAATCTAATAAACTTGTCATAAATGTAAAATAAAATCATCTTTGAAATCTAATAAACTGTAAATAAAATCTTCATGTATCATAAATGTAAAATAAAATCATCTTTGATATCTAATAAACTTGTCATAATTGTAAATAAAATCTTCATATAAAAATATGAAAACCTTCCAAAGAAGATCACAAATCTTGGAAGCTTTGGCTATGGAATCTCTATTGCAAGCCTTGCAATCTCACTTGACATCTACTCAAGTTCTATAGCCTGAAAACTCTCAATCTAATCAAGATTCCCAAGCTTGCAAGGTCTGACTTTGAAAACTTGATTGCAGGCTGTGGAATTTAGATTCTTTCATAGCTTAATCAGGATTCCACAATCTGCAATGTTTGATTTTGAAATCTTGATTGCAGGCTGTGGAATTTAGAATGACATCTTATAATCATATCAAAATTACATAACCTGCACGGTCTGACATTGAAATCTTGATTGCAGGCTGTGGAATTTAGATTGATATCTCATTAAAGATTCCACAACCTGCATTGAACTTGATTATGAGGCTTTTCTGTTTGAAACCTTTCAAACCATCTACGTCCTACCTACATCTATAGACAAAAGCCTAATGCTTAAGGTAAATGGAGGCTTCAGAATCCTGATTGAACATCTCTTTTTTTTAACCTTACACAAAACATCAATGCCCCATTTGCACTTATAACAAATCTGTCTAGTGTGTAAGGTTGGCCTTAAAATCACTATAGTCTCAGAACGAGAAGCAGAAATATTTGCAGGCTTTAGATTCTTGATTAGATTGTTAAATAAACAAAATAGACAATTTCATTGTACTAAACTCAAATTGCATTTAAGAAACATAAAGATATTTTTGAAATCTACAATCAAAAATAAGAATAATGATGCCATTGCCCCATGTCAGCAAATAGATAGCCAGCTTTTCAGCTTCCACATGAAGAGACCCTTTCGACCAATCCCCACCAAGTTACTTTTTTACCTGCAAGTTCTTGCAATTGCCATAATCACACTTTTGCTTCCAAACAACCAGCTTCATCTATGCTACACCGTTATCTACATGCTCCTCAGAACGCTTCAATGGCTACACAATCACTTCACAACCACTTCTGCAACCCCACATTTGGATTTCACACAACCCGTGACTTGATTAAACACATCACTTCAAAGAATAAAATCAACGTTCATTGCACCATAAAACAATTCAATCACCCTTGTTTTAATTATATCTTTAACACCCAATTTATTAATAAATTTCCTCGAATTCTGCAAAAACATATTATCAATTTTGATTCCGAATGTTTATGAAACTAATTATAAATTTAGAATTATGGTGTTAGAACCCATTTTCATCGTACGGCTTATTTAAATACTTTCACAATACTAAAAAAACAAACATCCAAACAAAATTGTCACCTAACTAAATAACGCTCTTAATCTGGGCACATTTCTGGGCCTCCCGTAGGCATCCGTGCTCAGATCCGAGTACCTCCGAAGCACCGAACAGCAGAATTTTCCTCTCTGTTGGAAACCCTAATCTGTTTGTTTGGTAGATGGCTTCTACAGCGTTGGCCCCTCGATCTTTGGCCCCTCGATCTCTGACATGTATTGAGATTCAGTCATGTAGAAATTGTTTGGCAGACGACTTCTACAGCGTTGCCCTCTCAATCTCTGACATGTATTGAGATTCAGTCATGAAGAAATTATTGAGAGGACAACACATAATAGAGTACATGCAAGAACTTCTACGAACCAGATAATTCTGAGAACAGAATGATTGTCATTTTGTCGGAAGGTTTACAGGCTGCACATGATTTTCGCCACATCTAATTGTCCTCCGAACTGCACACCCAATTGCCCTCTGAACCATCCAAGTATCGCCTAGTTAAGATAGTACACAATATGACTCAATAATAAACATGGATTAGTAATTTTCAATAAATTTGTAAATTGTATTATTTTTATTAACATTTTTTGGTTGAGTAAATCAGTATAGATTCATTTTAACCATGGATCTAGTCAAGACTAAGAGGGATTGAATCTTTTGATATGCAAACATTTTGTGAAATGCAAAACTTGAAAAGAGATTTGATTCCTCTTAATGCTTAATATAGTTATGATAGATTTATATTGGTTTTCTTTTTCTCTATATACACCATATATAATTTTTCATTGTTTAAATTATATTTTTGAATGTATAAATGAATTTTAACACTTTGACTACACAGTTCAAATTTACAATTCCAACAAATTTATAGTAAATTTTAGACAAAATCAAATGAAATATATCTGAATGCAAAAATGTAAAATAATAAGACTACTTAAAATGTTTTAACATTAACTTCTTTTTTTCAATTACTTTAAATATCATATACATACTTTATTTTTTAACTATATATAATATACATATTTCAATTACTTTAAATACTATAAGCATATTTTTTTTTTAACCATATATAATATATACATATTTGATATTGAAATATTTTATTCTCTGATCATATTATCTGCATTAAATTTCTATTTTTCTTTCAAATATAATACGACTTAATCTTTCATATTGGAATTCTTTTTTACTACTCTTTTTTAAGAAGTAATTGATTTTTTTACTTTCAATTAATTTTGTTATTGTGAAGATTAATTTTTTTTTTAATATACACATAAATGTAAAATTAATATTGAAATAAAATATTATTATGGATATTCAAATAGTTTATTCAAGTTCTATATTGAAATATTCATAAAAATATAAAAGTTATACATCTTCCTCACACTCAAGTGAAAATAAATGATTATTTTTAATTACTTTATCTATTTTAAAATTTTATATAAAATTATGTTGCTTCACATGAACATCAAAAATTTTAACAACAAGACTAAAATATTTTTTCTTCATCCATAAAATGAAAATAAGATTATAAATGTTTAAAACTAACCAAATACGTATAATCATTTTTGTTATACATATACATATACATATATATATAGGGACATGTGTGAATTCCATATTGAGCATGAATGGAATAACACATCACTCTCATATTGGGCTATAGAATACACCTATTCACTCAATATGTCATGTAAGAACATATTTGTGAAACTAAATAATTCAATAATAAATTATTTTTTCAACAAAATGAATATGAGTTTATTAAATAACTCAAATTCAATGAGAAATTAAATTGGCTATAAAATGAAATAAACTCAAAGTCCCTTCAAGAAACACTTCAAATAGCATCATCACCTTCAAGCAACAACTTGAAATAGCCTCTTTTCTTATCCAAATTCACTCTGAATGGAAAGGGGATGCATACCTATAATAGCAACTAACCCAATACTTAACCATGATTTTAAGAAAGACAAATAGATTAATCTCAACCTTGATAATAAAATGAATGATGTCATATTGAAAGGAAAATGGATGTTACCATATTGAATACTAATATTAAATAATAAAAAGAGAAGGCTTTTGGCAAGAGCTATACCACATATGTATGTTATTTTTATGTTAATTATTATAACTATGTTACAGTATAAGTATGTTAGTCTTCTTCAGATGCCATTAAGATAGCAAGTTTTAAGCTTATATTATGTTCCTCTGAATGACTTACAAATCTTTGTTCTAGAAAATCAATAGTGTACATGTCGAACCTACACCCATCACCATATCCTACATTGTTTTGGGATTGAAATTTTTCATCAATCTTGTAACACCCCATGATGACCCCTATATTTATTGTAAATATTTTATTGTTAAGTTGGTGAGCTAGGTTGTGATGGCCCTATGTGACCATGTATATATCTGTGCATATATTTTTGAAGTTTGCATGCCTATGTATATGTGTTTCGAGGCGAGAGTACCTATGTGATTAAGGCCTGAGAACCTATGTGCTAAAATACCAATGCACCTAGAGATGCAATATGTAATCAAACCATTGTTAAAAAATACACCGCTACTACAAACCAAGTTATACACCAGAAATGGAGAGGATATGACTCCACAAGAGGGAAAGGTATATGGGTGGAACCAAAACATGGGTTTTAAGCCAAATAAGTAATAAGATATTAATAAATTCACTCTATGAATATAACCCAAAGTCATGAGGAAAATGTATAAGTTTAAGTCACAACTTGACGTTATAACCTAAATCCAAAAAGTGAAGGGACGAGTGGTCTATGTGAGTTCCCAAGTTGTGGGGTAAGTTCCTTGGGTGACACTTGGTAGAAATACCACATGCATACATAAGATGAGTTTTCCATGGTAGTGGATCATTCTTTCCATCATTTGACCATTATTTTTTCATCATTCTTCTAGATTCCTTGTTGGTCCATGCTATCGACTTGAGGGGAAATGAGTTTAGACCACCATAAGCCCTAAACATTGTAAATTGTTGTGAAATGCTTGGTGGGATTCTATGGCCAATCCTCCTTGATTGTATTGAGTAATGTTAGAGCTTGGAGGGAAGATTAGTTGGGTAATATTTCCCATTGTGAGGCTTGAGGGATTCCTGGAAGAACGATGATGGAAATTAGAACTCTGAAAGCTACAATGCTTTGAGACTTCTTGGGTGACCTATATTAGAATCCCTAGAAGGGTATTTTCGTAGCCTAAATGACTATAGAGGTAGAGAAGGGGGTGCATTACCTTGGGTTGTGAAAATTGGGGATGTCGGACTAGATTGAAGGAGGTTGTTGGAGTTAGTACCAGACCTTATACTTGGTATTTCATGTGTGACCATAGTTGGTTCTAGGTGATCGTTTATCTTGGTGGAGTCATAGCTCTAGCTAAGAGTGATCTACTGCTAGGAAATTTAGAACAACGAGGTCTATGGCTAGGTGAAAAATCTAAGCTCTACAACCAATTAGTGGCTTACAAAAGATAAGTATTTTTATTGTGTTATTATATGCTTAATACTATGTTTATTCTTGTCTACACATATTGTTTATAAATTTTATGTGTGTTTGTGTATATTTATATTTTTGTTCTAATCACATTAAATGATGACATGGTAGTATGGATGAGACATCCATGACAAAACTGAATTATGATATAGGTATATAGTAATGGAGGAATTTAGTTTGGTAATGCACCCAAAATCGTTTATAGAGTAGTTAAAATGATGTTGACATAAATTAGAGCATAATGCGCTTTGGTCTATTGTGATATCAAAATTTATGAGCCATGTTCCACCGTAAATTTTATCATTGTAATCATGGTAGACTCATTTATTAACAAACAAAATAAATGATTATATTTATGTGAGTTATAGCTGTGATTTATAAATAGACAAAATAGACAGTTTCATGATTTATGAATAAACAAAATAGACAGTTTCATGATTTATGAATAAACAAAATAGACAGTTTCATGATTTATAAATAAACAAAATAGACAGTTTTATTTTAGTAAACTTATTCACATTGTATTTAGGAAATAGTTCAACAGAGTAAAAAATATTCCTGAAATCTACAATAAAATATAAGCTTTTCAACTTTCATATAAAAAAACTCTTTCTACCCATCACCACCAAGTTACTTTTCTACCTGCAAGTTCTTGCAATTTCAATAAAGACTACCTATATTGGGTATGGTTGGAAGAGGACTTCTCTTTCCTAGTCCCTTATCTCTGAGGTATGGTGGGGGAACTTGCCTTACCCTTGTAGATTTCCCTTTCATAACCTAGCTCATGTCTGGAATATTGAACTTAGAGACTGAACTTAGAGACCTAGCGTCAATTAGGCTGAATGAGCCTTTAATCACACTTTTTGCTTCCAAACAACCCGCTTCATCTATGCTACACCGTTCTGTACAAGCTCCTCGGAACACTTCAATGGCTACACAACCAATTCTGCAACCCCGCTTTTTGATTGCCCACAACCCAGGACTTGATTAAACCCAACATTACAAAGAATCAACGCATTGCACCATAAAACAATTCAATCACCGTTGTTTTAATTATATCTCTAACACCTAAATCATTAATAGCTTTTCTCGAATTCTGTAAATTATGAAATCAATTAAAAATCACAAATTTAGAATCATGTTCTCATGTTTTTGATGGCGCTGAATTTATTTTCTTCGTATTATTCAAACACTACCAATTTAATATCTTAAAAAAAACAAATTAAAAAAAAAAATTGGCTATCAAAACGAAATTGTCAGTTAGACAACGCTCTTAATCTGGGACACATTTCTGGGCCTCCCGCAGGCCTCCGTGCTCAGATCCGAGTACCTCCGAAGCACCCGCACAGAAGAATTTTCCTCTCTGTTGGAAACCCTAATCTGTTGGTTTGGCAGATGGCTTCTACAGCGTTGCCCCCTCAATCTCTGACATGTGTTGAGATTCAGTCATGAAGAAATTATTGAGAGGACAACACATAATAGAGTACATGCAAGAACTTCTAAGAACCAAAGAACAAAATGATTGTCATTTTGTCGGAAGGTTTACAGGCTGCACTTGATTTTCGCCACATCTAATTGTCCTCTGAACTACACACCGAATTGCCCACAAAACTATCCAAAGTATCGTCTCGTTAAGATAGTTCACAATATGATTCAATAATAAACATGGATTAGTACTTTTCAATGTGGAAGGGCCACACTCATTCTGTTAGTACGAACTACGAAGTGAACTCTATAAAAAGGCACAGGCACAAGCAGACTAAAGCGTAGTTTAAGGGTTCTACCTTTAGACTCGCCACAGACTAATGCATTGTAAGCAAGGCTTCCTAAAAAGGCACAGGTGCATTGTAAATGTTAGTATAAGTTTGACCTAAAAAAAGACATACACACCATATGGTAAAAAGAAACAGAGATATGGTAAAGGTGTATATAATTTTATGGTTATAGTCAACCCTATGAAAATTGATATATGAAATTCTTTGGTTTATAGCATAAAAGATAGAATATGTTAGAAGATGTTAGTAAAGTTTGTTTTTTTTTTTTTACTATACTAATTGAATTGACGGTTAGATGTATAAATATTTTGTCTCTTTTGGATCTTTTTGTTGTCATTGGATTTGGATTTGACACTAGAATCTCTATTAAAATTTATGCAAGTATTTATCCTTATTTTTTAGATTTGAACCTATAATTTATTTTTAATTATTAAATTATTAAAATTTATGCAAGTATTTATCCTTATTTTTTAGATTTGAACCTATAATTTATTTTTAATTATTAAATTTAATATAATAAAAAAACTTGTTAAAGAAATCCAAAATCCAACCTACCAAATAATAATAAATATAATTGATTTATCACTACTTATATTATGCTTCTTAATTAATTTATCAATATGTCAAAGCCAAAATACCAACCTGATGAATGAGAAAGTAAAGCTCCAATAAAATATGGAATATGGTACCTCCCGAAGCTCCATAAGAGAAATGGGTTCTCCCTTGTTATTAGTCTCTACCTCTTGTACTTTACTGAGGATTATAGTTTTGTTATTAGTCTCTACCTCGGGTGTACTTTATTGAGGATTATAGTTTTTGTTTCAATGTCAAATAACTTACACGTTAAGATGTTTTATTTTATTTTTAATTTACATTGTATTTTTAAAAGTTAAAAAATGTTTTATTATTATTATTATTTAAATTTATATTGGTTCTTTCTTTCTATACACACATTATGTATAATTTTTTATTTTTTATTGTTTAAATTATATTTTTAAATGTATAAATGGATTCTAACATTTTGACTATTCAAATTTACAATTCCAACAAATATGCAATGAATTTTATACGAAAATCAAATGAAAGTATATGTGAATGCCAAAATGTAAAACAGTGACATCACTCAAAATATTTTAATAGTAACAATATTTTTCTCAATTACTTTAAATATCATATACATGCTTTCTTTTTTAACCATATATAATATACATATTTGATATTGAAATATTTTATTCATGGATCATATTATCTGCATTAAAATGTCGGTTTTTTTTTCACATATAAATTTGACTTAATCTTGCATAAAGTAATTCTTTCTTATTACTCTTTTTTAAGAAGTAATTGAATTATGTACTTTCAATTACTTCATTTCTTTGAGCATTGGAATATTTTTTTATGGTGAATATTCATTTTTATTTTTTTTTTAACTTTTTTTTAATATACACATCAATGTAAAATTAATATTGAAATAAAATAGTATTATGGATATGAAAATAGTTTATTCAAGTTCTATATTGAAATATTTGTAAAAAGTATAAAATTTATACATCTTGTGTAACATTCAAATAAATTCAAAAATAAAAATAAAAATTACCACCTAGCAAAAATTACAAACACCTCATATAGTTTAGAACTGTAACGGTTTAGGCTATACATCTCATATTAACCAGCCATATTAACATTGTATTAAAGTTCTAACCCTTCACATAAGAATTACTCATGGCAATATATTTGTGTTTCGATATTAAGGTTCCATTACTTTAATTGCAAGTTTAAATTAAAGGAATAAGCTTACAACTCGAAACTTAGGGTTATATAATTCACTTATACATATTGGGCATAATTAAATAAGCCTGCCTCGTTACCAGCGAGAAATTAGTTGTCACGGAACTGGCTATTAATTATTGAGGTACATGTCATTACTGTCACTGGACAGCTGTGGAAACTCACAGTGCTATAATGTACTTCCCAATTTGATCTTCATTGCTCTCCACTGTTGGATCTGGGTTGATCAACGATTATCGATTTTGGGCAGGAGTTACCTAGATTACTCCGCTAACCCAAGACAATCCCAATTTTTGCTCATTGAGCTTGAGCTGTGATGTTTGCTAACCCTCTGAGTTCTTCCCGGCTCTCATCCAAGTTATGGCTTCTACTCGGATACACCTTCACTCAGCTTCTAAGGTGTAAAACACATGGTGCTTCGAACGGGAGCAGAGGATGTGGCCTCGCGTACAGTGAGGAGACTCTGAATGCTTAACTATTATCGCGTTCCATTTGGAAACTGAGATATGATAATTGAATTTACAGGTAAAGGTTCTTCCCTAACTTTTCTTTGCTACAACTTCGTAAGTTTCTTTCATAATCCCGATTTCTGGTGTCCTTCTGATGAAAAGAAAAACCCACTATAAGCAGGTTCACCTTTCATTTAATCATATGAAGCTGCAACCTTCATATATGTATCAAATTTGCAGATTCATAACTCTGAACTCGATCCTAGGACCTGTGGGTTATAGTCCCATTACGCTTCCACTGCACGACTTTAATGGTTACATATAAACATATACTATAAAAACATCGTTTTTAATAGTTTTAAACCAACAGTTGTTGGTTCACTTTTACGCGCTTTAAAACCCAATGTTTAAAGGCCTTCGAAGTATTATAATGTTCTTCAAAACAATGCTCGAAACCTTCGGCCAATAGACCTTCGGAAATGTAATATCAGCAGTTAAACCTTTCGGCCCCACACATAATTGGATGCACTTGTGTAAAAAATATTCGACCCATACCTTGTTAAACCATCACACAGTTATTCATGCGATCGCCATCAAAATATACATTGGTCCATATCGGACGACAATCGCGTTCCATCGACCTTTGGACTTTAACAAACAAAATTCACGAGACAATGGCAGTATTATTACCGTGACGTGTCACGTCATAATTGTATCGCGTTCTAATTGAATCAAACCACTCACGACCCAAAGCAACGCGAAAACAATGGTTTTCTTCTACCAAACCGTTCACTGAAAAACTCTGTTTTTGAAAGCGTTGACTGGGATTTCACTTACGCTCATCTTAGGTTTCCACATGCCACATTGCTCCAATCATATGGTTTCATTTTACATGAACCATTGCAGGTTTTAACTCCGCCATATCTGCAACAATCTCATGCTAAAACAATACAGTATCACATTGGATCATTATCGATCCTTACAGTGATCGATAGCCAATCACGAAGTATAGAAATTAACTCATAAAATGGAATTTCATTCATGAAATTAAAACATAAGTAAACAATACTCAAATGCCACCAAATCCACAGAGAAAAAATTCTATTATATACAGAACCATTTACAAAATAAGGCATTTCAGCCCTAGACAGAATCCTCACACTATTACATCGTGCTCGCTCCTTCCCTCACACATTACATATTCTCTATTATATAGAAATTACAAAAGATCGTGAATCGGTTGAGATCCACAAAATCTCTCCGAATCGCACAAAGAAACTCTTAGTCTTCTACTCGCACACATGGCAGATCATCAATTCTTAATGAGTTACAGCTAAATTCAGCATCGGTTTTAACAAATTTTGCCCCAATTTTGTGTGACTGTTCACGTACCCGCCTTTTTAGCTTCAGATTCGAACTTAATTCAAATCTGTTCGGATGCCCCTGCATCCGACTCCCAAGGCACAAAAATTTATGACCTCCTGGTCATATGTCTTCTCTAACTGTCAACAATTCTACCCACGTCATCTGTGGAACTGCTCCTTGTGATCTTCCTGTAACAACATGATTGAAAAATTCTACCCACATCCTCTGTGGAATTGTCCTCTGTGAGCTGCAGCAAAACCTCTGCAATAGCAAGTCCTCCCTGCTACAAGATACCTCACCGAGATTTCTCTCCTGAGCTCAGTCTTTCGGCATCTCTTTGGTTCACCCCTGTGGAACCATTTGAGCACTCCTGCTCTAGGTTGCTGCAATCTTCTCACCTTCCTCTGCTGCTACCTTCACTAAACATAAAAATCTCAAGCTTAACAAAACTTCACAAAATGTACCTCTTCTTCCTCTGTACGCAAACTTCTTTCCGTAGGAAATATTTTCCCACTCTGATACCACTTGATGAAAAGAAAAAACCACTATAAGAAGGTTCACCTTTCATTTAATCATATGAAGTTGCAACCTTCATATATGTATCAAATTTGCAGATTCATAACTCCGAACTCGATCCTAGGACCTGTGGGTTATAGGCCCATTATGCTTCCACTACGCCACTTCAATGGTTACATATAAACATATACATAAAAACATCATTTTTAATAGTTTTAAACCAACAATTGTTGGTTCACTTTTATGTGCTTTAAAACACAATGTTTAAAGGCCTTCAGAGTATTATAATGTACTTCAAAACAATGCTCGAAACCTTCGACCAATAGACCTTCGGAAATGTAATATCAGCAATTAAACCTTTCGGCCCCACACATAATTGGATGCACTTGTGTAACAAATATTCGACCCATACCTTGTTAAACCACCACACAGTTATTCATGCAATCGCCATCAAAATCTACACCGGTCCATATCAGATGACAATCGTGTTCCATCGACCTTTGGACTTTAACAAACAAAATTCACGCGACACAGGCAGTATTATTACCGTGACGTGTCACGTCATAATTGGATCGCGTTCTAATTGAATCAAACCACTCACGACCCAAAGCAATGCGAAAACAATAGTTTTCTTCTACCAAACCGTTCACTAAAAAACTCTGTTTTTGAAAGCATTGACTGGGATTTCACTTGCGCTCATCTCAGGTTTCCACATGCCTCATCGCTCCAATCATATGGTTTCATCTTACATGAACCATTACAGGTTTTAACTCCACCATATCTGCAACAATCTCACGCTAAAACAATATAGTATCACACTGGATCGCTATCGATCCTTACAGTGATTGATAGCCAATCATGAAGTATAGAAACTAACTCATAAAACGGAATTTTATTTATGAAATTAAAACATAAGTAAACAATACTCAGACGCCACCAAATCCACACAGAAACAATTCTATTATATACAGAACCATTTACAAACTAAGGCATTTCAACCTTAGACAGAATCCTCACGCTATTACATCGTGCTCGCTCCTTCCCTCACACATTACAGATTCACTATTATATAGAAATTACAAAAGATCGTGAATCGGTTGAGATCCACAAAATCTCTCCTAATCGCACAAAGAAACTCTTAGTCTTCTACTCGCACACATGGTAGATCATCAATTCTTAATCGGTTACAGCTAAATTCAACATCGGTTTTAACAAAATTTTCCCAATTTTGTGTGACTGTTCGCGTACCCACCTTTTCAGCTTCAGATTCAAACTTAATTCAAATATGTTCAGATGCCCCTACATCACCTTCTATAATTTATTTTTTAAGGATTAACTGTTATCCAATTTCTGTGACTTATTGGCAGTTCTCGGGTATGATAATCCCTAAAGGAGAAATGGGTCTGGCTCGAAACCTTCAAGCACTCTTACTAAAACATATTTCTCCTCTCTTAATACTTATTTAATTTGCTTTGCCACTGGGTTTGTTTTGAACTATTCCTCTGGTTTCTGTCTACAGGTCTATTTTTCCAAGTTAGCATTCTTCGTGTCTTGGGGAATCTCAACTTGAAGTTCCTTTTTTTCCTAAAATTTTTATGGGTATATACGAGCAGATCTAATACAAGAGATATTTCTACAGGTATTTAATCACTCGCACCACCATGCGACCATGATTCTCTTCCCGATTTTTTTCCAAATCTTTCTTTTACGGGGTTTATAAATCCAATTTATATGACTTGTTATCTTTCGGCCTGCCATAGCTCCAGATTCATTTTCTATGTACATTCTATTGTAATGATTATCTTCTTAAGGAAGACAGAGTTCCTCCAAATCTCGAACTCTTTCCTTACTCGCTCTTTTAATGGAAGATATCTTTATTTTACCGTAATCGGTGATGTACATAAGTCTTAGCATTCAGATTATTACAATTTTTCTTTAGTAGCTTGTACCGTATAAACTGCCCAAATATAATCTGGAGTTTTCTTGAACCGCTTATCTCTTAAGCTTCATATCCTATTATTTCTGTGAAGACAAATTAACTTACTTGTTCTTTCTACAAAATATAGATTACTAAAGGTTTTCTCATTCTGGGTTTTTCGTTTCGAACTATTATTTTGTTTTTAGGTACTGTTTTAGTTCACTATCTTTCCTTTGAATTACAATGTAAATGTTCATAAAGCTATCTTGATCTGTATTTTTTTATTTTCATGGTTAAGATGGAATGTTGGAGTTTTCATTCATTTAAATTTGAACATAGGTATTATGGAATGTTATATGTTTCTGTTACTCCTTTATATATTATCTTTGCCAGATTAGACTAGTAATTTCAATTTGTTGCTACAGAACACTAGAATGGTGACCGGACGACCACCCTTAGAGTCTGTGTAATGAATTTTTCCTGAGAGGTGACTAGACATGGGATTGGGGGTTTCACCCGAACCCTCATCTGATAGCCTACTCGGTTTTTAGAAAAATATTCATAGATTAAATCTTTTATAGTAATGAATGCATGCATTGGCTTGCCATTTTACACCCACATCATATACTTAATGTATAGTTTGGAAGTTTATAAAGGACCATAGGTATTTGTAGAATATAATGCTTTCTTTGTTTTTCTTTGTCATCCTTCTTATTTATAGTCTATATTTTTTCAAGATATATTTTATTTTACTGTTTAAAAAGAAATGTATTGTTATTTTTTTTTCTCTAGATTACACATTCTACCTTATTCATTTACTTTTCTATTTTCACAGTTACTGATGAGAATCTTTAGAATATAGTCAATCTTCCATAGCTTCTGTACTTAAAAAAAAATTGCAGAATAATAAACCACACAGGAATAATTTTAACATTAATTCTCAGAGCCCTTTTTAACTAAAAATTCATCTTACAGAATTCTCATTCGTTACCATTTACTTCTCGAATAAGTAAATACATCCAAATAACTCTGTTTGATTTCATCAAATTCTCTAACTAAAGAAATTGCATATGTACTTATCTATTTTTCTTAAAAGTTATCAGTTGTGGTCCTCCCAACCTTCAAGAGAGGCAATTATGTCCTCCTTTTTCCCCCGAGCTCCATTCCTAGATGGTACGGGTTAACAGTGGAAATTTCTGCTATGACCTCAGGATGCCCAATCCAGTCAGTACCAGAAATAGTTTTCAAGATTGCTGAGTGTTTTCTAATGGTCTCTACCAGCTCTGGAAAATCCACACTCTTCCTTACACACAAGAAAAAAACCCCTACTCCTCACTAAGATCAGTCTCTTAACCGCAGAGGAGCACGTAACTGTTTCCAACTGTCCCCAACCACTTTCCAGTTCTTGGAAACATTTACCATCAGCTTTTTACTTTTATTAAGTCAACTCTCTTAACTGATTTATTATTCGTAAGTAATTACTAGTGAAAATAACTTTTCAAACAAATAATAATAATTTCAGTCTTTTTCCTGAAACAATAATAAAAATTGTCTTTTAACTAGTTAACAACTAGTTATCCTTAATGAAGCTGTCATAACTTCCCCCCCTTGAAGTAACATCGTCCTCAGTGTTTTCACTCTAGCTCTGAAAAGAGCTTTGGATAAGCTTCCCGCACGAATCTTTTGTCCTCCCAAGTAGCCTCATCCGAGCCGAAGTTCTTCCTTTGCACTTTAACCTGGGTGATGACTCGCTTTCGGAGCATGATTTCCCTTCAGTCAAGTATGTGTTGCGGCTCAAGAAGAAACTCGCCATCTGGCTCTACCTGCCAACAAGAAAACTCCATGTCAAATTTTCATACATAAAAATTATCTGAAGTTAGGACTTTTAATTCTATCCTACCTGTATATTTTGCCAATGTATTACATGCTTTGAATCATGCACATAACGCTTCAATAGGGACACATGGAACACATTGTGTACTCTAATGTGACTGGGCAAAGCCAGCCGATAAGCCACAGTTCCTACCCTTTCCAAAATTTGGAAGGGTCCACAGAACCTGGGAGCTAACTTGGCACAAGAAGTCCACTGCAAGGTACTCTTTTTCGGTTTAATCCTCAAGTACATATGGTATCCTACTTCGAATTCTCAATAAGACCTCTTTTTATCTGCATAGATCTTTTGCGGATCTTGTGCAACCTTCAGATTTTGTCTTATCTTCTTTACTTTTGATTCCATTTCAGCAAGCATTTCGGGTCCCAAAATTAATATTGTCTCAGGGCTGATCCAATTTATGGGTGTGCGACACTGCCTCCCATAGAAGGCCTCAAAAGGACTCATCTTTAGGGAGTCCACATAACTGTTGTTGTAAGAAAATTCAACAATATGTAAATAATCCTCCCATTTGGTTGGTTGTTGCATCACATACGTGCATAGCATGTCTTCCAACACTTGGTTTACTCGCTCTGTTTGACCATCAGTCTGGGGATGATAAGCTATACTAAAGCTTATTTGAGTCCCCAGACCTATAAACAGAGTCTTCCAAAATGCTGAGGTAAACTTAACATCCCTATCTGAGATAACTGTCTTTGGTATACCATGCAGCCTAAAAATTTCCTTCATGAATATGTCTACTATCTGTACAGTCCTGTAAGTAGATTGTGTTATCTCAAAATTAGGCCCTAATAGGCTACTAATCAAGGAGACCCTGAGTAACTATTTCAAACCAGGATTTTAGCTCAGACTTAGCCTCCTCAGCCTGAGAGGGCTCTCTCAAATTTTTTATGATTTTCAAATAAAAGTCAAATGGCTAACTCTATGAGTAAATGGATTAAATTTAGTAATTGTTTGTACTACAATAAACAAGTATCCATTGGGCTTATGGGGTCACTTTATGTTTTTACTAAACATGGATATCAAATTCATATGGAATTCAGGGCATATTAAGTCTTAGATGCATCCGTAAAACAATAAAACAATAGGTCACACAGTCCATGAATATATGAAGGAAGTTAGAGCACCTTCACAGTGAGTTCTAAGTAACATACACTCATGCAACTGCAAGTAGAATATAAAGGAGAAACATAACAACATCAATCATCCATAGCCTTTTCTGAATCCTGAGTAACAAACTGATACCACTGTATTAAGATAAAAACAGAGTTGCAGATAATACCAAACAATACACTTGTTCCAGCAAAATTCCAACCTTATTCTATTCAATTTCCTCCCTTTTGTAGAGTATTCATTACACCTTAGGATTCTCTCCAATCCTTTGAGGAGAATTCGAAATTTGACACCTAACACTTTTCATAAAACAAACTTCATTTACAACTGACAATTAAACTGTATGTTTAGACTCCTAATACAATTAGGACTAAAACATCATTTATTAAAACATAACAACCTTATCTAAATACTTAAAATAACACTTGACAGTTGCATCTTTTACTCTTCGAACATGATCATGTATATCTTCTTGCTGTTAGACCCCCTTTATCTCTTCCTTATCTATCCCTGTAAAATAGGACAGTGCTTCCTGTATAGTAGCTAAGTGCTTCATTAATACCAATTCGAACCATTTTCTACATAATTTGAACTCAAAACACGTGCCAAATGTCTTAAAGTCTTCATAGAGATTTGACCTTCCATCTGTGTATATGTCAACTTTTCAAAAACGATGTGGAAACTGCCATAATGATGTGCTACGAAACTATCTGTGTTTTTGTAGCACAGACCTTTCTTTTGAAAAACATGCTTTAGCCTCCAATGAAATGTGCCAAAACCCTTTGAATCTTCATTGATATTCAATATATATCTCCCATCAGCATCAAGGCTTCAAAACTGAACCATTTCTTTTTTGAAATTTACAAAAATTCACAAAAATGCATCCTATAGCAGTTTCGTAGCGCGCTATGAAATTGTTGAGTCTACTTCAACAATTTCGTAGCGCGCTACGAAACTACTGAGTCTTCATCTTTCTCAGTTTTTTCCTCAAAATTTCAAGTCAAAAACCTTTAAAACTTAGTCTTCAGGTGTAGATCCATTCTTATAACAACAACCATCAACCTTGAGCAGTTTAAAAAATGGAGCATTACTATATAACCTTCAAAGTTTATTTCAAAGATGAAACTTATTGTTTAGGCTGTAGCTCATCTCCAAACTGATTTAACTATATCTCTAAATCTTAAATTCTCCTCTTGAAACCTGTATCTTCAGAAATATGCAATAAACCCTTCTAAAAGCCACGTGTCTTCATCAAATTAACAATCTGAGTCTCCTGTTGAATAGACTGTTTCACTCAGGAATCAAATTCAGCCTCACTTGATAAGAACTCTGCCTCGCTTGATGACAAAAATTTTTCCACACAAATGAATATGAAACTCACTTAAATTAGCAAGCTTTGAAAACACTGGTATAACCTGTATTTGAATGGAACAACCTCGCTTGATTTTATTCAGTTCTGCCTCGCTTGAAAAGTTAACAGCCTCACTTGATAAGAACTCAGGTTTCACAGTAATGGATAATATAACCTGAATTTGAATCAGTTTTTCCTCACTTGAAATATAACCTTTGTCTCAGTTAGCAATGAGACAACACATCCTCGCTTGATAAGAAATATAGCCTCGCTTGATAACTAGGAATCTCACCACGAATTATTTCTTTCAACACTTAAGAATGCATGCAGTGTTTTCTTGCATTAGACAAATGAAAACAACCAACTGTTTGAAATTTGAAAGGACCAATAATGACTCACCTCTAATTTATGACAAATGATCTCTAATGATGACAAATAATGGTTTCATGCGTGGAGGACAACTCATGAAGGACACCCAATGATGGAAAATTTAAATGTATTTGACAGATATGACAGCTCAGAGACAAATCTATGAATTCCCGATTTCGTAGCGCATGGTGTGAAAATTCTAGTTTTTGCGCTACGAATTCACCAGCGTTTTCGTAGCACAAAATGGAATTTTTACACTAGGCGCGCTACGAAAACGTGGTTTCTGGGCTTATTCAATCAAATTTTCGAAACAGACTTTATAAATGGGTTTTAAAACGTGGCATGAGACTTGTGAAGAGTGAAGTGAGGTTAATAAACAATTTTTAATGATGGTATGAGACCTTTAACCATCATCTAGACCTTGAATAATATCAAAATGACTCTAACCCTATCTAACACTAGGACTTAGAAAAAAAATTAACTAACCAAGTTTTAGAAATTTTTTATAGTGATAATAGTGGCTCCACTTGGGATAGTGTGCCCCTGTGGTACACTAAGAACCTGCAGCACCAGTGCTATCGTTTTTGATAAAAACAAAAATTTTTTTTGACAAGCATCTTCTTCGAACTGTTGGGCCTTCACCACAGGTTTATTCTCTCTGTTTCAGCTTGTCATTTATTAGCAAAAAACTTGACCAAGATGGATATATACATTGTCATAAATGAGTGATGTTACTTCAGCAAACATAATGCTTTAGGAACCTGCCATTAACAGGCCCTCCAGCATATGATCCTCCATCAATTTCCTGCAATATGTATGTCTTGTTCCCATGAAAACCAGCAATCTGAAAAGGACCCTTCCATAAATTCTTAAACTTACCATGCTTTCCCTTTTCCTCAATTTTGGCCTCCCATTTCAGCACTTTGTCATGAATCTGAAAACTATCCTCTTTGATCTTCCTATCAAATGTATTCATAATTCTGTTTTGAACAAGTTGATGGTTGTCATAGACTTAATTCCTTTTCTCTTGTAATGATATCAGCTGGTTAATCCTCCTTTGGATGGATTTGGTCCTTCTTCAAGTCCTTGAATTAGCTTCATAACTGGCACCCCAAGTGATGTTGGAAAAACAACTTCAGCCCCATAGACTAATTCATATGGTGAAGTTCCAATTGATCTCTTTGTACAAATCCTTTCATCCCATAAGGCATATTTCAGCTTTAAGTGCCAAGCTTTCTTGTTCTCTTGCAGCACCTTTTTGATGATTCTTACAATGCTTTTGTTTGACGATTCAGTAAGGCCATTACCTTGCGGATTTTATGTTGTAGAGTGTTCAAGAGTCATGTGATATTGATGACAAAAATTTATCATCTTCTTGGACTTAAAATCTTGAGAATTATCTGTTATAATCTTCATGGGACAACCAAACCTTAAAAATATATTATTCTCTAAGAAAGAAATAATTACAGAGTCATTAGCTTGCCTGGTTGGTATCGCTTCTATCCATTTGGTGAAGTAGTCCATTGCGGTAAGAATCCAGCGATGTTGCCCTGATGAACATGGATGTATTTCGCTAATAAATTCTAACCCCCATTGCTGAAATGGAGCTTCAACATAGATAGGAACCAAAGGTAGAGGTACAAGCTTTCTTCTTCCTTCAAAAATTTGACACTCATGACATGCAACGATATTTTTGTAAATGTCTTTAAACATAGTTGGCCAAAATTATCCAGCTCTGAGGATCTTATTTGTTGTAGCTTTCCAATAATGATGTCCTCTGCAATCACCTTTATGGAACTCATCTGTTATCTTTTCAACCTCCTCTTCAAGCAAACAATTCAGCAAAATTCCTCCTGCATCTTTCCAAAAAAGATTGTTGGCATAAACAAAATATCTCAATGATTTCAGCTTAACAAACCTTGCTTTGGACTTCGTTAGACCAGCGGGAGCTTTATTATGCTGTAGAACAAAAACCACATCCTTGTACCACTTTGAAGTAAGAAATTTCTCATCAATTTGGACGAACTCTTCTTCATTTTCAGAAATTTCTGATATTTCTACATTCAGATTTATGTCAAGACAATCCATATTTGACTGAGTCATTAGTTTCACCAAGCCTTATCCTTTCACCAAATTGGTTGGCTTTATGTCTATATCATATTCCAACAATTTGGCGATCCATTTTCCCCTCTTGCAATCTGGATCTGCCTGATTTAGAATGTCTTTTATCACAGCACTTGGAACATATGCTATGATGTGCGAATGCAAAATATAAATTCTGAAATCTTTTATAGCTTTCACCAAAGCATAGGCTTTCTTCTCAAGAATATTATACTTCAGCTCAGCATTTTCTAATGTCCTACTAAAGAAATAAATAGGTTGTTCAATACCTTTCTTTCCTTTTTGTAGCAAAACTCCAGCAATTGTGTTTTCCGAAGTAAATGTAAAAACCAAAAATTCTTTGGAAAAATATCGACTGATGAGTACCGTTGCTTGTGTGAGTGCCTTCTTGATTTATTCAAAATATTTCTTTGCTTCAACTGTCCATTTAATGTCAACTCCTTTCTTCAACATCCCTATTATATCTTTTACAATCTCAGCAAAGTTAGGAATGAAACGTCTAACAAAATTCACTTTCCCAAGAAAAGATTGAATCTCTTTCCTACTTCTTAGAAAATCTACCTTTTGAATTGCATTGACTCTATTAGGATCAATCCTAATTCCTTCTTCAGAAATAATATGACCAAGTAATTTGCCTGATGTTAAATAAAAAATGCTTTTAGTAGGATTAAGAGAGATACGAAACCTTCTACATTTGAGCAGAATTTTTTCTAAATGTTTCAAATGATCTTCTTATTTCTTTGAGTGAACTGTGATATCATCAAGATAGACAACCACTGATTTATCCTTTTCTTCAGAAAAAGAAATTTCCATTGCACTTTGGAAAGTGGCTCCCACATTCATGACACCAAAAGGCATTTTGGCATACATGATTGTACCCCATGGTGTTGTGAAGACTGTTTTTTCTTGATCATCCGGATGCACAAGAATCTGATTATAACCTGAAAAACCATCAAGCATAGACATCCTTTGTGAACCAACAATATTTTGCAGAATTGAATCCATCTTAGGAAGAGGATAGTTATTCTTTAGTGAAGCCTTATTCAAATTTCTGAAGTCAATACAAATTCTGATTTCTCCACTCTTCTTCCTTACAGGAACTAAGTTTGCAAGCCAATTTGAAAATCTGATTGGGACAATGATCTTTGCATCAAAAAGTTTCTTAATCTCTTTCTCAATCAATGGCATGAGAAGAGGATTAATTCTCCTCAATTTCTGCTTGAAAATCTTCTCATTATCCTTGATAGGAATAGTATGCTGAATAATTGATGGATCATACCTTTTTAGATCAGCATAGCTCCAAGAAAAAACATCAATGAACTTCTTCATCATCTCAATATATTTTAATTTCATATCAGCTGAAAGAAACTTTGAAATTTTTATCATTTTAGGAAAATCTAATGTACCAAGATTACAACTTTCCACTTCCTCTTCATCAGCTTGTAATTTTGGCAATTTAAACACATCATTTTGATCAAAAAGCTTCTCAAGAGGAATAAGACCCTTTGGTATTGCATTATTCTTCAATTGTAAAACTTTATAATTTTCTTTAGACTCAACAAACATATTTTGCTGATCTACATGTGTACTTTCAAACTCCTCTTTCAGCTCTATAAAATTATTTCCCTGTTTATCGTCTCCAAAAACTTGCCAATTTATGATATTGTCCAGTATGGCTAGCCTATGACGAACTTCAATCTCATATTTCTCATTTGAATGCATGGGAATGATGAAAATACTTGCGGAGACAGCAAGAGAGTCGGCAATAGAATTCTGATCTCTAGTTTTGACTATGAAGGAATAAGACTGAAAGTTTTCCAACATTTCTAAAACTAAATTTTTGTAAGCTCTCATCCTTACATCCTTCATTTGATAGACACCTTCCACTTGTCTAATAACCAATTAAGAATCTCCAAAAACAAAAATATTTCAAGCCTTCATTCTTTTCAAAACATCTAGACCCAAAATCAGAGATTCATATTCAGCCATGTTGTTTGTGCAATCAAAATTCAATTTGTAAGAGTAAAACTTACTCTCATCATTTGGATTTGTAATCAAAATCCCTGCTCCTACCCCTTCTTTTCCTGCTGATCCATCAAAGTAAAATGACCACCATTCCTCCATCTTTTCTTCATTCACTTGTCGATTTACTGCATGCTGATTTTCTGATTACTGATTTTCTGAATGCAGATTTCCTGCTCTTATTTCTTCCTCAACATTATCAGCTGATTCATTAAAAATAATGGAAGATCCAAGTTCAGTATCAAAGGAATAAATAGGAAAATTTTGAGGTTTATCCTTGCTACTTACCATGTATGCCATTCTAGTCTCCCGATACAACCTCCTTTGCTCACCAAAAACAGGAATAGTGGCGTAGGAGAGATCCATCTGCATTGTACCTTTGATTTTCGCTGCCCAAGATCTTGAAAAAAGCATGCCAAATTTTGGTGGAACATCAGCTACAATAATGTCCATCACAACTATCTTTGCTGGAATTTGTGTTAGGCCAACAACAACCTCCTTGATTAGAACAATACATTGAACCCTCTTAGAATCGAAGGAAAACAAATACTTATATGGTCTTGTGATTTGTAATCCCATTCTTTCCATGATTACCTTGGGCATGAGGTTATGAGAGGCTCTGTAATCTAACATAGCATTATGCAAAGTCATATCATGAATACTAATGCTTACATAGAAAGGAGGAAACTATTCATTTTGATCATCTTCTAACCTTGGACCCAAATATATAGTAGGATTATCTTCTTGAACATTTAATATATCAGCAACCCCTGGTTGTGAATTCAACATCTTGACTATCTTGCTTCTATATTCATTCATCTTAAGAATCTCACTGAAAGGAACTGAAATCTTAATCTTTGAAATTTCATTCTCAAGGTTGAAAACAAAAAAAAAAATTTCAGCATCTTTGACAAGAGGAGGAAGTTGAGTATCCAAGTGTAGTGTCCTTTTTACCTTCAGCCATCTTTGGGGTATCATTTTTAGCTTCAGTAGCCTTTGGAGAATCTTTCTTGGGCTGCACTTTGCTTGCAATGATAGGTAAATTTATATTTCTGATATTATATTGCTTTTGCATCTCGAAAATAGCATGTTGATACCCTTTAAAATAATCTGATGGTTCTTCTCCCTGATTAGCCAAATCTAACTCATCATGCTCTTCTTTAGTCAAGAAAATTCCTGACATTTCTTCGTCAAGACAATGGATAGATTCTTCGGGAATCTCAGGCTTGTCTTCATCATCTACCAAGTTTTGCTGAAAAGGAGGTCTCACTGGAGGGTCAGCTTGCTGATTTCTATTCTCTCTTGGCCTTTGCTGATTTTAAGGTCTCCTAAATTGTGGATTTCTGAATTGAGGTTCATGTTGCACGGGAGGAGATGAAGTGTTACCAAGAGCTAACCTGTCCATCAAATTCTCCATGGTTTTCATCATTGAATCAAATTTGTCTTCACAAGTTGAAGTGGAAGGTTTCTCCTCTTCTTTCAATTTATTGTTTTCCATTTATTATTTTTTTGCAGCTATCATGTTTACCTCTACCTTAACTGCATCATTTTTCATTTCAACAAGTGTAGGTGACTCTCTCTCCCTCAACAATATAGAAAATTCATAATCAAATGCTTTAGCATAACTCATTTGTGCTAAGGCTTCAGGAGGTTTCAAATGGGCTGGATTTGAGTCAAAAACTTTATTGAATATTTTTGAAAATTTTTGGACAGATTCATCTACTGCTATTCTAAGGTTGTTGTATTTAGTGAGTGCTTGGAATGGATTTGTTCTATTACCCCATTTTCTAAGAAATTTGTCTTCAAAATCATTCCAAGTTCTAATTTTTCCTGGTGTAAGAGCTTTAAACCATTTTCTGACTTCACCAATAAAACTTTGTGCAAATAGTCTTAACTTCACATCTTCATCATCCAATTCGTCTCTATCAGTAAAATCATTGAATTTATCTACATTTTCTCTCGTTGCAATATCTTCATCACTTCCCCAAGTAGGAATCCTAGCAACATATTTACTAGGAAGGTCATGAAAAAAAGCAGGAAGTACAAGAGGTGCATACCTAGCAGGGACATCCATGACTGGAGGATGAACAGTGGTTTGAGGAGGGACAGCAAAAGAAGCTGAAGAACTAATATGAGGGGGACTGCTTGGTTTTTGTAGGCCATTGACAATAGAGCTCCAATTTGGAAGGGGTAAACCAGCTTTGGAATTCAACAAGACTTCAAAAGGATCAAGTTCTTTGAGTTTATCTAAATACTCTTTTTCTAATTGTAATTCAGAGGTAACATCTTTCCAAAATTCTTCCTTGTCTTCTTGTGTAACTAAGGATGAATGTCAATTCCTCTTTTTTGTAAGTATAGGATAATTTCAATGAGTTCTTTTTCACTTTCTGATCTAAAAAGCACTTCATGAATCTTGTCATCAACTTTCTTATCTTCAGGACTTCTCAATAATTCATAGGACAAAGATTTCGAATGAGATGGAGTACTTGATATTTCTGAAATTATTTGACCATTTGAAAGTTTGTTTGGATTGTCCACAGGGGTAGGTGGATTAGGATCAGAATTGCTCCGTGTGTATCTCCTTCTCGAAGCCACCTTTAAACTTTGAAAAATATATGGAGTCACCAAGGTAGATTGCAGCCTTGAAAAACTTTTTGAGCTCCTGCTACCTTTAGAAGTTCAACTTCTTGATTTTGGGAATGAATAATCTTCAGACTCCCAGCAGACGCACCAAAATGTTATCTCAGAATCAGGCCCTGACAGGCTGCTAATCAAGGAGACCCTGAGTAACTATTTCAAGCCAGGCTTTTTGCTGAGACTTAGCCTCCTCAGCTTGAGAGGTTTATCTCAAATTTTTTATGATTTTCAAATAAAATTTAGATGGCTAACTCTGTGAGTAAATGGATTAAATTTATTAATTGGTTGTACTATAATAAAAAAGTATCCATTGGGCTTATGGGGTCACTTTATGTTTTTACTAAACATGGATATCAAATTCATATGGAAGTCAGGGCATATTAAGGCTTAGATGCATCAGTAAAACAATAAAACAGTAGGTCACACAGTCCATGAATATATGAAGGAAATTAGAGCACCTTCATAGTGAGTTCTAAGTAACATACACTCATGCCACTGCAAGTAAAAGATAAAGTAGAAACATAACAACATCAATCATCCATAGCCTTTTCTGAATCCTGAGTAACAAACTGATACCATTGTATTAAGATAAAAATAGAGCTGCAGATAATACCAAACAATACACTTGTTCCAGCAAAATTCCAACCCTATGCTATTCAATTTCCTCCCTTTTATAGAGTATTAATTATATCTTAGGATTCTCTCCAATCCTTTGAGGAGAATTTGAAATTTGACACCTAACACTTTTCATAAAACAAACTACATTTACAACTGAAAGTTAAATTGTTTGTTTGGACTCCTAATACAATTAGGACTAAAACATCATTTATTAAAACATAACAACCTTATATAAATACTTAAAACAACACTTGCCAGCTGCATCTTCTATTCTTCGACCATGATCATGTCTATCTTCTTGCTGTTAGACCCCCTTTATCTCTTATGTATCTGTCCCTGTAAAATAGGATAGTGCTTCCTGTATAGTAGCTGAGTGCTTCATTAATACCATTTCGAACCATTTGCTGCATAATTTGAACTCAAAAAACATGCCAAATGTCTTAAAGTCTTCATAGAGATTTGACCTTCCATCTGTGTATATGTCAACTTTTCAAAAATGATGTGGAAACTGCCATAATGTTGCGCTACGAAACTGTCTATGTTTTCGTAGCATAGACCTTTATTTTGAAAAACATGCTTTAGACTCCAATTAAATGTGCCAAAGCCCTTTGAATCTTAATTGATATTCAATATATATCTCCCATCAGCATCAAGGCTTCAAAAATGAACCATTTCTTCTTTGAAATTTACAAAAATTGACAAAACTGCATCCTACAGCAGTTTCGTAGCGCGCTACAAAACTGTTGAGGATGCTTCAACAGTTTCGTAGCACACTATGAAACTGCTGAGTCTTCATCTTTCTCAGTTTTTTCCTCAAAATTTCAAGTCAGAAACCTTTAAAACTTAGTCTTCAGGTGTAGATCCATTCTTATAACAATAACCATCAACCTTGAGTAGTTTCAAAAATGGAGCATTACTATATAACCTTCAAAGTTGATTTCAAAGATGAAACTTATTGTTTAGGCTATAGCTCATCTCAAAACTGATTTAACTGTATCTCTAAATCTTCAATTCTCCTTTTGAAACCTATATCTTCAAAAATTTGCAATAACCCCTTCTAAAAACCCTATGTCTTCAGCAAATTAACAATCTGAGTCTCCTGTTGAATAGACTATTTCATTCAAGAATCGAATTCAGCCTCGCTTGATAAGAACTCTGCCTTGCTTGATGACAATTTTGTTTCCACATAAATGAATATCAAACTCATTAAATTAGCAAGCTTTGAAAACACTAGTATAACTTGTATTTGAATGGAACAACCTCGCTTTATTTTATTCAGTTCTGCCTCGCTTGAAAAGTTAACAACCTCACTTGATAAGAATTCAGGTTTCACAGTAATGGATAATATAACCTGAATTTGAATCAGTTCTGCCTCGCTTGAAATATAACCTCTGTCTCAATTAGTAATGAGAAAACACAACCTCGCTTGATAAGAAATACATCCTCGCTTGATAACTAGGAATCTCACCACGAATTATTTCTTTCAACACTTAAGAATGCATGCAGTGTTTTCTTTCATGAGATAAATGAAAACAACCAACTGTTTGAAATTTGAAAGGACCAATAATGACTGACCTCTAATTTATGACAAATGACCTCTAATGATGACAAAGAATGGTTTCATGTGTGGAGGACAACTCATGAAGGACACCCAATGATGGCAAATTTAACTGTATTTAATAGATATGACAGCTCAGAGACAAATATGCAAATTGCCGATTTCGTAGTGCATGGTGTGAAAATTCTAGTTTTTGTGCTACAAATTCACCAGTGTTTTCGTAGCGCAAAATGGAAGTTTCTACGAAAACGCGGTTTCTGGGCTTATTCAATCAAATTTTCGAAACAAACTTTACAAATGGGTTTTAAAACGTGGCATGAGACTTGTGAAGAGTGAAGTGAGGTTAATAAAAAATGTTTAATGATGGTATGAGACCTTTAACCATGATCTAGACCTTGAAAAATATCAAAATGACTCTAACCCTATCTAACACTAGGACTTAGGAAAAAAAGTAACTAACCAAGTTTCAGAGATTTTTTATAGTGATAACAGACTGCATAGGTATAAAGTGTGCAGATTTACTCAATCTGTCCACTACCACCATGATGGAGTCGTTTTGCCTTTTTGTTCACGGTAAGCCTGTAATGAAGTCCAGGGATATGACCTACCACTTCCATTCAGGTATCGGTATGGGCTGCAACAATCCTGCGGGATGTTGATGCTCCACCTTTACCTGTTGACACTCCAAACATTTACTTAAATACTCAGCAATGTTTTTGTGCATAACGAGCCAGAAATATTTCTTTCTTATGGTTGTTAAAATTTTCTGGTATCCCAAGTGACCTGCATAATTGCTGTGATGGTACTCATCCATTATCAGCTTCTTTAGGTCTAGATGGTTTGGTACATATACCTTACTTCTAAAAGTTAACATCTGATCATCATTTATTCCATACTCAGAAGTACCTCCTTGCCTTCTGGTTTCTTCCATTTGTTGCCATAGGAAATGATATTCTGGATTTTTTTGTGCTTCTTCTTTTACTTGATCTAAGAATTTACTTTCAAGCTGATTGTAGTAAATCTCATAAACACAATGAAGCTTTGTACTCAAAGCATCAACCACCTCATTCTCCTTACCCTTCACGTGCTGGGTGTCCATGTTAAACTCGCTTAGAAAGGTGTTCCATCTTACCTGTCTAGAGTTTAAATTAGCTTTCTTGAAATAACTAGTCAAGCTACTATGATCTGTCTTTAACACAAAAAATTTACCCAGCAAGTAGTGTCTCCATACCCGGAGCGCATGTACTACTGATGTTAATTCTAGATCATAGTGTAATATTCCCATTTTAGCACACAACTAAATGGAATATTAAAGTTTTTTTTTACCACCTAGAAGCTAAATAAATGGACGAGGAAGCCCATGCATATTAAAAACATGAATAAAATCCCTCAAATGTGAAATGGGATAGTCATAAGAGCTGGATTTCACACCCTTATGTGTGAAAGATGACATTTTCATGGAGACAAGGTCAAGTTTGACCAAGTCAACAATGTTGGGATAGGAGGTGGAGAACACTTTGATAGACAGCGCAGTATGAATGGGAAGAGCGTTATTTGGTGGAGGAAACCCTAATGAGTGGGACCCATGGAGAGAGGGCTTTCACTTTTTTAAAAGGAGGGCAAGGCAGGCATTGTTATTCATGATTCAGATTATTGATTTCTTTGTTTGTTTAGACTTTGTGCATTCTCCTGCTATTTAGCAGAGTTGCAGTGCTTCTTAGCACAAGGATTTCCTGTTTAGGAATCCTTCTCCTTTCTTGAGAGGCCTCTTGAAGGATTTGTATTTATTTTTCTCACATCCAGGCTTGAGGCCAAGCATCCTCCTTCATCTATAGTGTTATTTATGCAGCAGTATAATGCTGTGTTGCAGGGTGTTGCAGTGAGGGTTCACAACACCACTTCCAACGCTTGTTTTTCAGAGGAGGAGGCTCTCTTTCCTTTGAGATATCAGTTTGGAAACCCTTGGAGCATATTGCAAAACTTGGCACTTTTCCAACACTTTTTCTTTCACCTACAGTGCAGCATCCCTCAGTGACTTCGTTATTTCCAATTGGAATTTGCAGTGAGGGATTGCAGTGATTGTTGGAGGGTGAGATCTTCAATTTTAGGATCAAACTTTCACTTGGTAGATCCATTGGAGAAGGAATTTTTATCTGAGGTAGCATCTTCAGCCTTCTCCATCCATTTCCAGTTCTTGAGTTGTAGCTACTACCCTACAACTCTGGCATTTTGCAGTTTTGCATATTTCAGCCAATCCCTCCAGGATTGCCTTGAGGTAGTGTTTGGGAGCATAGATATTCACTCCCAATGTTGTATGAGCCATCTATATGCAGATGTATGATATTTCACATTCCCATGTAGTAGTGAACCTTCTATGACTGCGCAGTACATGTTCATGAGCATTCTGCAATAGAGCAACATTCCATATTTTCACATGTATTCATGAGAGGCTTTTTTGCTTTGATCATTTGAGTTGTATTGTACATGTTTGCCACTGATTTACATAATAAAATGGCTCTATGGTTTCCATAAATTTTGGTATGATTTTGGTCACTACTATTTCTAGTTTATGTTTATGTATTTCTGGATCTCCAATTTAGGAATACTATAAGATATTCCTAACATTGTATAATTTCCCTATTTTTGGATATTGCATTGGTATCAAAGCATAATATTGGCTCGGCCTGTGGATCTCAGCCATGATTCTATCAAGAAAAGAGAATATGAAGACTAAATTATGTGGAGAAAGAAAGGAATATAGGCTTACAAAGCTTCTTCCAAGATCTGTACAGAGCATTCATGAAGATTTCAAGAAGATAAGGAGGGAGATGTGTACAAAATCTCCAAGAGGGTTTGAAATTGAGTCAAACTCTATGTTTTCTTATGAGGAGTGTGAGCATGCAGCCACACCCTATGTTGCAAAGTGCAGTCACATGCCCAGTTTTTCCATGAGAGAAAGGGAGGAAGAAGGAATGCCTAAGAGGGGAACTCTTAGTGGTTTCTTACATGAATATGAATCTCAAACTCAAAAGTTTAGAGATCATATCACTTTTCCAGAGTTTTGCAAGATCAAGATGAGGAGGAGAAAGAAGCATAATGTAGGTAGATTTCTTCTGTCTACCTTTGATGGTTCCCCTACATGTTCAGCCAGGGCTTGGGTGGAAGAACTAGACACCTTTTTGCAGCAGCATCAAATTTCTGAAAATGAAGCCATCAGAGTAGCAGTACTACATTTTGGAGGTAAGGCATATGCATGGTGGATATTTGAGTCTTTTAATTTAAATAATGCAAATAATTCTTCTTATGCAAGGTTCATTAAAACATTGGTGAGAAGATTTGATAGAAAGAATCCTGAAACACATGTGGTGAATGAAAACCAACTAAAGCAAACACAAACCTTGCATGTGATGGATGGAACTATAAACACCATTCCACCTCAGAAAACCAATGAGGAGGCTGACATCTTGCATCATACCTTGTTAGAGGCAAGAAATTTATCTCATGTTCCTAAACAAAAATACATAGGACCCCTTTTTCAAAGAAGGATCCAATCATTGGGAGTTTTCCCATTCATGTTGAGAAGGTTGAGGGCAATAGTGTTGTCATGTCTAGAGTTGATCTAGTACCTCATGCAAAGTAAGGAGGAGCTCTTGCTCCAACTAGAGGGATTCTTGCATCTTTGCAAGGAAGTCCCCAGGATCTCATGTGTGGAGATCAAGGCACAACTCATGTTCTACATGTGCCATTGATGATGAGGTGTGGGCCTATGGAGATACAAGGAGGAGATAGGGAGGATGTCCAACATTATGTGTTGAGGACCACACACCCCTGTCCATTTCATGAGGTTGATGCACCTAAGAGGAAGAATAGATCGCGTAGTGAAAGTAGGGACAAGTATGTCCATTCATGTATGCAGTCTACTCTTGATGTTGATGTCTCATTGCATGGAGACATTTCACCAAGGAGACCACCATATCAGCAGATGAAGAGAGGTGCTTTGCATTTTGATGCACCATTCATTGATTTCAAAGGAGTGGAGACCTTGGGAGGTCATTGTACAATTCTGAGAGTCTTGGGTAGACTCAAGGAGGACAGAGGCATTCTCTCAAAATCATCTTTACCCACTCTCATTTCAGATTTTGCGCTATGGAAAAATCAGAAGGGGAAGGATAGAAGCCTTCCAACTTGCATCTTTGGCATGGGAGATGTCAAAGGAGAGGATAACCATTTGACAGATGTTCTTCATGAGAGATCATCAATGCTGTCACTATGGAGGATAGATCCATGTTGGAGCTCCCGACTGTTGGTGGAGTATTCCAAGAATCATTTTGCTTGCATGATATTGGATGATCAGTATATGAGGAGATGCATAGATCATGTGAAGATGGAGGAGATACATAACTCTTTGGAAGAGTTAGCACAGCCACCTCTTTTCTCTTTGAAGATGAGAGGAGACTCATATATGAGCCACTCTATTTGCATGAGAAAGACATATGGTAAGGGTATTGTTTGTTTGCATAATGATTTGTATAATGTATATATTCATCCCTTAACCATACATGTGTAGGATGTTTCTCCAAGGAGGAGCATTATTTTTTCTAGATTTCATGGTCTACTTGAGGCCATGAGCAATATTGGTGACCACTCCCTAGGAGGACTTGGGGAGGAGATATATTTTGGAGAACATGCTCACTTTGCACCATACATCATTCACTTTCTCCAAAGATATGAGGAGAGTGGGACATCAAGCAAGTGGTTGAGAAACCACACTTTTTGTCACTCTCTCTTGCAGTTGCGGATAAAACAGTGTTGGTTACATTTTAGAGACCATTTTTCTTATCCCTTGCTACATATGGCAGTAATTATGGTTCTCATTATGGTTCCTTATGTTGCTGTTTTTCTTATTTTTATTGGGAGCATGATTGGGGGAATGGCACATTGGTTCGATATGTCCCTTGGGGGAGATATTTCTCACATTGTTTGCATTGCATGTTCTAATGGGAGAATGAGAGGTAGTATGGCCACCATATCCAAGAATTTTTTCTTCTATGAGGTGAGCCATGGGATTGATTGGATGCCATATGATGGTGAATTCCAAATCATCACATATGAGATGATTTGGGCCAACATGTTTCATAACGTTGGAGGAGAGAACCTTGAGGATCTAATCTTCTTCTTGCCACTTGAGGGAAACATTATCGTAGCCCAGGATCAGCAAACACTCTACACTTATCTTAAGTGGAGAGGAGGACAGTGTGGGGTAGGCTATTTTGTCTACCAATATCAATTTTCAGCCCACCTACATTGCAGGAGCCAAAGGTGGAAAAGGATTTTAAGGATTTGCCATGTTGGGAGGGAACTCATTTTGTAGGATGATTTATTGGGGATGGGAGCTTCATACAAGGATGGTAGATCCCAATTAATATCAGACATCATGCCTCAAGAAGGCCCCTCAGTTTTATATTTGCAGTTGCTTGAGGACAAGAAACATTTGGGAGGGGACCACTGTAATATTCCCATTTTAGCACACAGCTAAATGGAATATTAAAGTTTTGTTTTTATCACCTAGCAGCTAAATAAATGGGTGAGGAACCCCATGCATATTAAAAACATGAATAAAATCCCTCAAATTTGAAAGGGGATAGTCATAAGAGCTAGATTTCACACCCTTATGTGTGAAAGAGGACATTTGCATGGAGACAAGGTCAAGTTTGACCAAGTCAACAATGTTGGGATAGGAGGTGGAGAACACTTTGATAGACAACACATTATGAATGGGAAGAGGGTTATTTGGTGGAGGAAACCCTAATGATTGGGACCCATGGAGAGAGGGCTTTCACTTGTTTAAAAGGAGGGCAAAGTAGCTATTGTTATTTATGATTCAGATTATTGATTTCTTTTTCTGTTTAGACTTTGGGCATTCTCGTGCTATTTAGAAAAGTTGTAGTTCTTCTTAGCACAATGATTTCCTATTTAGGAATCCTTCTCCTTTCTTGAGAGGCCTCTTGAATGAGTTGTACTGATTTGCCTCACATCCAGGCTTGAGGCCAAGCATCCTCCTTCAGCTACAACATTATTTCTGTAGCAGTATAATGTTGTGTTATAGGGTGTTGCAGTGAGGGTTCACAACACCACTTCCACCACTTGTTTTTCAGAGGAGGAGGCTCTCTTTCCTTTGAGAGATCAGTTTGGAAGCCCTTGGAGCATATTGCAGATCTTGGAACTTGACCAACACTTTTTCTTGCACCTACAATGCAGTATCCCTCAATGACTTCGTTATTTCCAGTTGGTATTTGCAGTGAGGGATTGCGGTGATTTTCGGAGGGTGAGATCTTTAGTGTTATGATCAACCTTTCACTTGGAAGATACTTTGGAGGAGGTATTTTTATCTAAGGCAACATCTTCAACCTTCTCCATCCATTTCCAGTTCTTGAGTTGCAGCTGTTATCCTGCAACTCCGACATTTTGCAGTTTTTCATATTTCAGTCAATCCCTCCAGGATTGTCTTGAGGTAGTGTTTGGGAGCATAGATATTCACTCCCAATGTTGTATGAGCCATCTATATGTAGATGTATGATATTTCACATTTCGATGTAGTAGTGTACCTTCTATGACTACGCAGTATATGTTCATGAGCATTCTACAATAGATCAGCATTCCATCTTTTCATATGTATTCATGAGAGGCTTGTTTGCCTTGATCATTTGAGTTGTATTGTACATGTTTTCTACTGATTTACATAATAAAACGGCTCTATGGTTTCCATACATTTTGGTATGATGTTGTTCACTATTATTTCCAGTTTATGTTTATGTATTGTTGGATCTCCAATTTAGGAATACTATAAGATATTCCTAACATTGTAGAATTTCCCTATTTTTGGATATTACACATAGGCTGAATACCTTTTCTCGTAATATTTAGCTTTCTAGATTCATAGGCTACTAATTTTCCTTCTTGAGATAGAACTTCCCCAACACCTTATTTACTTACGTATGTACACACTTCAAACTCCTTGTTGGGATCAACTACCCTTAGCATAGGTGCAGTGGTCAAAATTTGTTTCAACTTTTCAAAATTTTTCTGACAATCAATAGTCCACTTGAAAACTTTTCCATTCTTCTGCAAAGAGGTAATGGGAAAAGAAATTCTGGAAAATATTTCAATAAATCTTTGATAGTAACCAGGTAATCCCATGAAATATCTATTGTTTACCATATTCTATGGTACTCGCCATTCCATAATTTTCTTAATCTTCTCTAGGTCAACAACAATCCCTTCTGCTGAAATGACATGGCCCAAATATTGGATTTATATTTTAAATAAATCACATTTGCTAAACTTAGCATACAACTGATGTTTCCTTACCATCTCCTAATCTAAAAATGGAAGTATTTGTAAAAGTTGTAAATGTTGTGCAAAGTATCCATTTCCATTTAATTAAATGTGTGTAAAATTCTCCATGGCTTGCAGGTTAAACAAAGTGTATTTGGTAATTGTTTCTGAGTTTATGTGTGAGGGAATGTTAATTAAGTTTGTTGTTTATCATATTAAATCAGAAATACATAGAAAAATAAATTTAGCATAACATGACTCAGATATTTGGTGAGCAGTTCACCCCTCCTAGGCTACGTCTGTTGGACCAAGCCTCCCAAATTGGCTTGTCCTCCTGTATTAAAATGCTCCAAAATTATAATACAAGTTTAAAAGTGCCTCAAAAGGAAAATATGATTGTAAATACAGAATCAGAAGACAAGAAAATGCTAAAAATGCCTTTCCATATTCACTAAACAGTGAAAAATTACCAATTATAGTGCCTTCTCCTTCAAGGCCCTAATGGCTCTTTGAACTCCTCTAAAAGTTTTCGGGCTTTAGAAATCCTCAAACAGTTCTAAAACCTCTTCCATTAGGTTTACAAGGTTGAAAATAGTCGAAAATGGTTTTTGGATCACCTCAAACAGTAAGGTACAACTCCAGATAACTCCATTTCCCCAATGGCCCTGGTGTCTCTCCAAGCTTCCCTGAAGCTAAAATGGCTGTAAAACATATCTAATACCTCTAGAAACTATCCCAATGGCTCTGTAATGCTGAAAATAGTCGAAATTGGTTTTTGGTTCACCTCAAATGGTTAAGCATAGCCCAAAATAGCTCCAACTTCCTCTTGGCCCTGATGGCTCTCCAAGCTTCACTGAAGAAAAACTAGCTGAATATCAACTATAATGGCTCTGAAACCTATCTCAATGACTCTAGAATCCTCAGAATACCCAAAATTGACCAAAATTTCATCCAATTTGGTCCAATATTGGAGAAGTTATGATAGAAACAAACTTTTGCCCAATGGCACTTAAAAAACTCCACTAAAAGTGGAGGAACTGCAGATAAGGGTGCTAAAAATGGTGGACCAGCCGAAATTAGTGGAATACGCCCAAAATTGGTGGAACTATTTGGGTTGGCATCAAATTTTTGGCGGGTCATGTGACCACTAGCAAAGACTGTCGGGTTAACCGCTACTTCCACCGTTTAGCATTAACTTTTATAAACCATCGCATTTATGGTTAACCGTTGTCACATGTAATGGTTAACTGACCGTTGACTCCGCCGGTTGTGATAGCCCTTGGTCACGATGGAAAGGATCGTATGGTGAATGGTGTTTGGGGGCTAGCACCCTTTGCCGCCAACCAAATTTCGTTTAAAACTTAAATCAAACTGCCACCAATGATATGTTAAGACCTTTGGAATAGGCGGATGGGTAAGACGTTGTGTTAGTCTGTGGGAGATCCAGGGTTCAAACCCACAGACTCACAAAAATTTTACGCTTCCAAAATTTCTACCTGCGAGGGGGCCATGTGGCGGCCTTCGGGCCTGCCATGTGGTAGCCTCCCATTGGTCCGCCCAATCTAAAGTCAAACCATTGTCAAATCACTGAATTCCACTTGTCACCATTGGATTGGCTCGAACGAAATATTCCAAGGAATATTTTGAGGATTATTCTAGGAATATTCCTTTTTAAATTTTTCAAAATTTGAAAGTCAAATCTGGTCAACTCAGTTTTTTGCAGTATACTGAAAACTTCAAAATTGCATAACTTTCACATACGATGTTGGATTTGAGTGTCGTTCAAGGTGCCAAGATCATATCGATGAGGCCTATCCAGTCATTCTGGTTGCAAGTGACTTTGAAAAATTTCAATTTTGACCTTTTTCCATAGCTCAGACTTGAGCTCCTGATCATTTCCAACACAATCCTCAAATATTCTTTATGTTCTTTCTGGTTTTTAGAATAGATTAAAATTCCATCTATAAATATGAGTAAAAATTTATCTAGGAAAGGATGAAAGATCCCATGCATTAACCTTATAAAGGTTGCTAGTGCATTTGTTAACCCGAAGGGTAATACCACAAATTCATAATGCCCATACCTAGTACGAAATTCTATCTTGCAAATGTCTTCATCCTTGATTCAAATCTGGTGATATCCAGATCTTAAATCAATTTTAGAAAACATTATGGCTCCCTTCACTTGATCAAACAGATCATAATTTCTAGGTAAAGGGTATTTATTGTTGACTGTTAGCTTGTTAAGCTATCTATAATCCATGCACATTTGCATGGTTCCATCCTTCTTCTTCACCAGCAACACTAGTTCTCCCCAAGGGGACACACTTGGACGAATGTAACCCTTGTCCAACAGTTCCTGTAACTTCATTTTCAGCTTTGTTAGCTCTGGCACACTCATTCTGTAAGGAGCCCTTGACACGGGAGAAGCTCCTGGCATTAACTCTATGGTGAAGTCAATGTCTCTCCTTGGTGGTAATTTAGGAATATTTTCTGGAAAGACATCCATAAAATATTGCACCACAGGTTTATTTTCCATCATAGGTGATTTTTCCTTGGAATCAGCATATCCTACTTGAATAGCATAAATCTGGCATCCCTTCCTTATACATTTATTCATTTGGGAAGTTGTAATTGGTCGTAGCTGTAATGGCTTCTTGACTCCCTGAATCTCCTTGCGTGTTCCATCTTGCATTCTGTAATAAATAACTTTTTCCTTGCAGTCCACTAAGGTCCAACATTTTTTTAGCCAATCCATGCCCAAAAAAACATCATAGGACCCTAATGGAAGTATATTCAAATCCACATTCAAATGTTGTTCTGCAATTTCTAATACACAGTTTGGAATCTTAGTAGTCACTTTTCTTTTTTCTCCTGTGGCTAGCTGTACCAGCCATGAATTTTTAAATTTACGTTCTTTTAATTTACACATTTCCACTATCTTGGGACTAACATAACTCATACTTGCACCTGGGTCTACCAAAATAGAAATAGATTGAGACAGTAATTTACCTTCCAACTCAATCATCGTTGGTTGATAATCTCTTATCGATCCTGCAACGTCACATTGATACGAGGAATGTTTCGTGCCACATCACCAACTGTAGAAGCCTCCTGCAAGTTTGCAACTGTGTCATTCCTTGATCGTCATGGATAATTTTTGTAGTAGTGTGCCTCACCACACCTCGAACACTATAAGGGTGGCTTGGTCACCTATCCTTGCTTAGGCTTGCTAGATGCCTTTGTAGTTTTTTCTTCTACTGGCCAACAAGTCCTTTGATGATTTTTGCAAAAAAATTTGCTGACAGAATTTCAGGCAGAATTTTTAAAGTTACTTCTTTTGGCTCCTTTGAAATTTGAGCTTCTTTTCTATCCTTTCCTTGGCGACCAACTTTTCCCAACCTCTCCTTTAGCCTTGGACTGCTGATAGCACATTCATGCCTTACGGATGGCTTCATCCATGGTTCTGGGATTAACAAATTCAATACGCTCTTTCATATGCGTTGGAAAGCTGCTCAGAAATATCTACACCTTAGCCTTTTCCTCACGAAGATATGGAACATATCGTAACAGGGAGGTGAAGTACTTGGTGATATATTCATCCATGGTCATCTGTCCCAGCCTTAAATCGTGAAATTATTTAGCTTTTTCATCATAGAATCATTATGTCAAATAATTATCTTTAAAGTATTGCTGGAATGATTCCCAGGTGACATCTTGTTCCTCAATACTATGAACATTCTTCACTTATTCCCACCATAGAGTGACCTTATCCCTCAACTGTTATATGGCTAATCTGGCCTTCAGGTTGCTATTGTATTCGTACACCTGCAAGTATTTATTCATGTTTATCAACCATGCTTCCGCCACTTCCTCAGCTTCACCATCAAATGTTGGTGGTTTTATTTTTAAAAATCCCCCCTGAAGCTCTAATTTCTACTTCTTAACCTCTTGCTGATTTGACACATTGTCAAATTTTGCTTCATTGTAATTTTTGTTCTTACTTTGCTGGGATGGGCTTCTTTCCACTCTGTCAGTACTAGCATGTTCCACTTCCTGGTTTTGTTTGTCTGGCCGACTCTTTAATACCTTTTCCTACTCTTGCAGTAATTGTTCGTTATCTCTTTGAGCATGCACCATTTCCTCCTGTAGTTGTTGTAACGTGTTCAACAGGAAGTTGGTTTGGTGTTGTTGTTCCTCCAACATTCTACTAGTTTGTCAATGTTGATCGACACTTAACTGAACCCACATTTATGTGTTCATTACTAGTTGATCTTGGGGTTCCCTAGTGTCTTGGGGGGGTTGTTTTGTTTTTCCCCTTCTCATGTTGTTTCTTGCCATGCTGCTAAACTCTCTGTGCATCAATATACACACAAATTTATCTTTAGTTGACCCTTAGGGTCCCAACGTATGAACGTTGCTCTGATACCACTTGTAACATTCAAATAAATTCAAAAATAAATTTTTTTTTACCACCTAGAAAAAATTACACACACCTCATATAGTTTAGAACTGTAACGGTTTAGGCTATACATCTCATATTAACCAACCATATTACCATTGTATTAAAGTTCTAACCCTTCACATAAGAATTAGTCATGGAAATATCTTTGCATTTCGATATTAAGGTTCCATTACTTTAATTACATGTTTTAATTAAAGGAATAAGATTACAACTCAAAACTTAGGTTTATATGATTCATTCATACATATTCGGCATAATTAAATAAGCCTGCCTCGTTACCACTGAGAAATTAGCTGTCACGGAACTGGCTATTATTTATTGAGGTACAGGTCATTACTGTCACTGGACAGCTGTGGAAACTCACCGTGATATACTTTACTTCCCTATTTGATCTTCATTGCTCTCCATCGTTGGATCTAGGTTGATCAACGATTATCGATTTTGGGTGGGAGTTACCTAGATTACTTCGCTAACCCTAGACAATCCTGATTTTTGTTCATTGAGCTTGAGTTGTGAAGTCTACTAACCCTCTGAGTTCTTCTCGGCTCTCATCAAAGTTGTGGCTTCCACTCTGATACACCTTCACTCAGCTTCTAAGGTGTAAAACACATGGTGCTTCAAACGGGAGCAAAGGATGTGGCTTCGCGTACAGTGAGGAGAATCCAAATGCTTAATTGTTATCACGTTCCATTTGGAAACTGAGTTATGATAACTGAATTTACAGGTAAAGGTTCTTCCCTAAATTTTCTTTGCTGCAACTTCGTAAGTTTCTTTTGTAATCCCGATTTCTGGTGTCCTTATATATATATATATATATATATATATATATATATATATTTAAGGATTAACTGTTATCCAATTTCTGTGACTTATTGGCAGTTATCGGGTATGATAATCCCCAAAGGAGAAATGGGTATGCCTCAAAACCTTTAGGTACGCTTACTAAAACAGATTTCTCCTCTCTTAATACTTATTTAATTTGCTTCTTGATTGGATTTGTTTTGAACCGTTCCTCTGGTTTATGTCTACAAGCCTATTTTTCCATGTTAGCATTCTTCGTGTCTTGCAGAATCTTGACTTGAAGTTCCCTTTTTTTTTCTAAAAGGTTTACATGTATATATGATCAGATGTAATACATGAGCTATTTATACAGGTATTTAATCACTCGCACCGCCATGCGACCATGATTCTCTTCCAAAGTTTTTTCCAAATCTTTCTTTTTCGGGGTTTATAAATCCAATTTATATGACTTGTCATATTTCGGCCTGCCATAGGTCTAGATTCATTTTCTATATACATTTTATTGTAATGATTATCTTCCTAAGGAAGACAGATTTCATCCAGATCTCAAGCTCTTTCCTTGCTCACTCTTTTAATGGAAGATATCTTTATTTTAACGTAATCAGTGATGTACATAAGTCTTAGCATTCTGATTATTACATTTTTTTTTTAGTAGCATGTACTGTATAAACTGCCCAGATATAATCTTGATTTTTCTTGAACCTCTTAACATTTAAGCTTCATATCTTGTTATTTTTGTGAAGATAAATTAATTGGCTTGTTCTTCCTGAAAAATATAGAGTACTAAAGGTTTTCTCATTTTGGGTTTTTCCTTCCGAACTATTCTTTTATTTTTAGGTATTGTTTTAGTTCACTATCTTTCCTTTGAATTACAATGTAAATGTTCATAAAGTTGTCTTGTTTTGTATGTTTTTATTTTCACGGTTAAGATGGCATGTTGGAGTTTTTATTCATTTAAATTTGAACATAGGTATTCTGGAATGTTATTTGTTTTTGTTACTCTTTTATATATTATCTTCGCCAGATTAGACTAGTAATTTTAGTTTGTTCCTACAGAACACTAGAAATGGTGACTGTACCACCACCCTTAGAGTCTGTGTAATGAAGTTTTCCTGAGAGGCGACTAGACTTGGGATTGGGGGTTTCACCCAAACCCTCATCTGACAGGCTACTCGGTTTTTAGAAAAATATTTGTAGATTAAATCTTTTACAGTAGTGAATGCATGCATTAGCTTACCATTTTACACCCACACCATATACTTAATGTATAGTTTGGAAGTTTATAAAGGACCATAGGTCTTTGTAGCATATAATGATTTCTCTGTTTTTCTTTGTCATCCTTATTATTTACTGTCTATATTTTTTTAATATATATTTTATTTTACTTTTTAAAAAGAAATGTACTGCTATTTGTTTTTTCTCCAGATTCCACATTCTACCTTAGTCATTTACTTTTCTATTTTCACAGTTACTGATGAGAATCTTCAGAATATAGTCAATCTTCCATAGCTTATGTACTTAAAAAAAAAATGCAGAATAATAATTCACATAGGAATAATTTTAAAAGTAATTCTCAGAGCCCTTATTAACTAAACATTCATCTTATAAAATTCTCATTTGTTACCATTTACTTCTTGAATAAGTAAATACATCCAAATAACTCTCTGTTGGATTTCATCAAATTCTCTAACTAAAGAAATTGCATATGTACTTATCTTTTTTTCTTAAAAGTTATCAGTTGTGGTCCTCCCAACCTTCAAGAGAGGTGATTACGTCCTCCTATTTCCCACAAGATCCAGTCTTGGATGGTATGGGTTAACAGTGGAAATTGCTTCTATGACCTCAAGACACCCAGTCCAGTTATTACCATAAATTATTTTCAGGATTGCTGAATGTTTTCCACTGGTCTCTACCAGCTTTGGAAAATCTACACTCTTCCTTCCACACAAGAACATAACCCCTACTCCTCACTGGGATGACTCTCTTATCCCCATAGGAGTAGGTAACTGTTTCCAACTGTCTCCAACAACTTTCCAGTTCTTGGAAACATTTACCATCAGCTTTTTACTTTTATGAATTTAACTCTCTTAACTGATTTATTATTCACAAGTAATTACTAGTTAAAATAACTTTTCAAACAAATGATAATAATTCTAGTCTTTTTCCTCAAACAATAATAAAAATTGTCTTTTAACTAGTTAAAAAATAGTTATCCTTATTGAAGCTGTCACATCTCCCTCACATTCAAAAGTGAAAATAATTTATTTATTTTTTAATACTTTATCTCTTTTAAAAGTATATATAAAATTATGTTGCTTCACATGAACATAAATTTTTTTAAGAGTTAGACTGAAATATTTATACCACATCTTTGAAGTGAAAATAGAATTATAGATGTTTTGTAATTCTTTCAATTAAAACTAACCAAATAAATATAATCATTTTGTTTTTTGTTATAGATAACATTGTTTTTTATTTTGAATATATATAGATATATATATATATATATATATATATATATATATATATATATATATATATATATATATATATATATATCTGTGTGTGTGTGTGTGTGAACTCCACATCGAGCATGGATGGAATCACACAGAGAACATATTAGGATATAAAATACTGAGAACATATTTGTCAAACTGAACAATTTAGTGATAAATTAAATTCGCTACAAAATGAATGAGAGTTTATTAAATAACTCAAATTCAATGACAAATTAAATTTGCTATAAAATAAATGAGATTTTATTAAATAAATCAAAATCCTTTACCACCTCGCCATGTTTTTTTCATCATCACCTTAAAGAAACAACTTCAAATAGCATCTTTGATTGTCCAAATTCACTCTGAATGGAAAGGGGGATGCATACCTATAGTAGAAACTAATCCAATACTCAAACATGATTTTAAGAAAGAAGAATAGATTAATTTCAACCTTGATAATAAAATGAATAGTGTCATATTGAAAGGAAAATGGATGTTACCATATTGAATACTAATATTAAATAATAACAAGAGAAGGCTTTGGGCCAGAGCTATACCACATATGTATGTTTTTTTAATGCCAATTATTATAACTATGTTACAGTATAAGTATGTTAGTATTCTTTATAATGCCATTAAGATATCAAGTTTTAAGCTTATACTATTTTCTTGTGAATGACTTACAAGTATTGTTTCTAGAAATGAAATAGTATACAGGTTGGACCTACACTCATCACCGTATCCCACATTAATTTGGGATTGAATTTTTTCATCACTCTTGTAACACCCCATGATGACCCTTATATTTATTCTATATATTTTATTGTTAAGTTGGAGATCCAGGTTGTGATGGCCCTATGTGACCGTGTATATATCTGTGTATATATTTTTGAAGTTTGCATGTGTTGTGAAACCAGCGCCAAAAATAGAAGAAAAGAGATATAAACGCCTTAGAAATAAGCCACTTAGAGGGGGAAACCTCCAATACATTACATGAATGAACAATTCTTGGATGATACAAATGAAAAAACCTCCTTTCTATATATAGGAGTCCATGGGGCCACAATGTAACCCTAGCCGACCTAAAAATAATAATGTAAGGGCACAATAATAACAATATGGGGGTTACAGGGGTACAACAATAACAATAAGGGGGGATGCACTAACATAATAAGGGACTACACTATTAATATAGGGACTTAACATGCCCCTCTCCTTCAAACAAGTGTTTTCCTCAATGCTTGACTATTTCTTGATGCTTCTGTATAAAATTCTCGTCCTCCCATATGGAATATTCTATAGGAAAGTTCTTCCACTTGCTGATATACTTTGAAATTGATCGTACTTGTCGAGTTCTTGTTTTTGTGACTACTTCAGAAATTCTTTTGATGCGATGTTGATCTTCCTGTTGTCTCATTAGATTCTGCACCAAAGTTAGGTTATCCTTTGAGAGTTGGAGAACTTGTTGTTGATGCTCGATGTGATCTTCCACTAATTTATCATCCATAATAGCTATTATTTTATCCTTCAAACCATCCAAATTAGCCTCCATTTCTTCTTTTAAACCATCTATGTCATCTTCGGTTGCTCTTCGTAAGAAATAAATTTGTTGCACTTGGTACCGTAATTTTGATATGTCATGTTTCCATTCTTCGTATTCATGAGTCATAGTAGAGCCTTATAAAAGGCTTAATGGGTGTTGAATTATTTTTAGGGGCCATTTTAGAATCCAATACTAATATCTATTTTACAATATGTGCTTGGAATCAATTCAACTTGATTCTTCAAACAAGACATATGAAATTCGGAAAAAAAATACACACCTTTTACTTGCTTTTGAGGAGCTCGATATTGAAATTGATGTATCTCTATACTTGAAAATCATCAATATCTGAAATTCGGCCCTATAGTAGTCCTCTGAAGCTTCTTTCAAATATCACAGGTCTGTCTTGATTTGGATTCTTCAAGGCACAGTTATGTCCAATCTCCCACAATGACCTAATTATGGACTGGTTCAGTAGAGAGAACTTGTATGAATTTCCACGTGTCACTGTTTTCTCCTTTGGCTCTGAAATTTATAGACAGAAAACTACAGTCCATGTGATTCTTGTCACTTTTTACAGAATTCCAATATGATGCTCAGAGATATATTTATGAATATTTTTCCATGATCACCTCTTTGAGATAAAATTCAAGAGCCTGAAAAATACCTAACTTCCACAGATCATATCTCCAAAAATATTGCGAACCAAGCTCTGAAATTTTTTGAAAATGGTCCTCAAGATTTCAGCTTCACTCTCTAAAACTTTCAGCTTCTGAACCTTCGTATAAAAAACTTTATGGCGTAAATTCTGCGATGACCTTTTTAACTGAAATTCAAGAGCCTGAAAAAATCCCTAACTTCCATAGATCATATCTCCGAAAATATTGCGAACCAAACTCTAAAATTTTGTGACCACGTTCCCCAGGATTTTGGCTTCGCACTCTAAAAATTTCAGCTTCTGAACCTTTGTAGAAAAAAATTATTAGCGAAAATTCCACGATAACCTATTTGGAGCAGTGAACCCCTAGAATCCAAAGCTCTGATACCAAATGTTGTGAAGCCAGCTCCAAAAATAGTGGAAAAGAGATATAAATGCCTTAGAAATAAGCCACTTCGAGGGTACAACCTCCAATACATTACATGAATGAACAATTCTTCAATGATACAAATGACAAAACCTCCTTTCTATATATAGGAGTCCATGGGGCCACAACGTAATCCTAGTGGGGCCACAATGTAACCCTAGCTGACCTAACAATAATAATGTAAGGGCACAATAATAACAATATGGGGGATATAGGGGTACAACAATAAAAATAAGGGGGGATACACTAACATAATAAGGGACTACACTATTAATATAGGGACTTAACAGCATGCCTATGTATATGTGTTTTGAGGCCAGAGTACCTAATGTAGAAAAGCTACAATATAATCAGAATACATGTAGAATTTCTTACTAGAGCGTCCCAAAATAGTATAAACCAATCAGATACAAATCGTACTTCTCAAATTATATGATTTACCTTCCCCAAAAATTTTCACTTTTAAAAATTTAATAAATTTGTGATTTCATGATTTCGCACTTCGCATACTTTAATACTTAACTTAGTGGTTAACCCTTATTACATGCGATCTGTGATCACATCACATCACACAAAAACCAACTTACCATGTGAAAACCTTAACACTAAACTCTAAATTCACCGATGTGTGATATGTGCTAGAGCACTAGGCCGACACGTGGCTCTTCCCTTTATCCCTTTATCGCATCACAACTTTCAATCCTTACCGCATCACAAGTTATTTTGTTTAACTTGTGAATTCCTTAACACATAAATACTATAATCATTGATTTGTGATGTGCACTTTCATTCTTTGCCTAACACGCTTCGACACTTGTTTTTGCCGATCTACTTTGCATCACAAGTTAAATATCTTATCTTGTGAAGTCTTAACCATAAATACTAAAACCTGCGATGTATGAAGTCTTCACTGGGTTGCGATATGATCCCCGACATTGATCTGTGTCAGATCTAATGATCCTCATTGTTTCTTTCTCATCCGATTGGCCTTCTGTTATGCGATTAATGCGATATTCAACAGAGAAATAAAAAACATACAGTTTTAAACTAGAGAGCCAAATTAAAATACAAAACACCTGGAATTAAATCAGAAATGAAATTACACAGATTCAAGCCCTTATATGTCTGTATTTTACATTTCCTTTCCTCTCTTTCCACTCCTCTCTCACTATTCTCTTGAAGCTATTCCACACCTTTCTCTCACACCTATTCTACCCTTTTCACTCACACCTATTCATGCATATATATATATCTACCTGAAAGCGATTCTTCACGTCTTTTAATAGCTTTCTGTTTGAACCACTCTAACAAGAAAATGCTATCTGATCCTCATGATGTAATCTATTTGGTTTAATCTCCTCACAGGGAGAAACCAATTGCTATTTTATTTCTAATTATTTTAGCAAATCAAAATAGACTAACTCCTCTCATTGAAAAATAAATAAAATATTAATAATCAATGTTTCTCCACCTCTTGTTAGCCACAACATGTGAACACAAAATCACATTTCTGGCTAAATCCAGATGCTCCTACATCAAAATTCCAAGGAAGAAAATATTGATCCATTAATGTTTCAGGATCTGTATTAAAATTTTGTAACTCTGCTAATGTCACCCAACCGGAATCTTTCACTGGGTTTCCTTTCCATTTTACTAGATACTGATAATAGGTTTGTCCCCTAGTATTTTTTGGCTGCTCTTTTCTCCATATTGGCTTCCACTTTTTTCTTTGTTGTCTTTGGCATATGTTCCTTCCAATTCAAATTTTGGTCCTCTTCTTCTATAGATTCTTCTTGTATTTTTTCCCCTGTTCCTTTATAGGGATACAAATCTGAAATATTAAATATGGGCGATATTCCAATTCTTACTGGTAATTCGATCTCATATGAATTTGAGGAAAACTTCCTCAAAATTCTACATGGCCCTATATTTTTCATTTTTATCTTGTTATAAGTCCTGATTGGAATCCTTTCCTTCCTTAAATAAACCATGACTCAATAATCTACTTGAAACTCCCTTTCAGTCCTCTTCATATCAACTCTTTGTTTATACTTTTGGGCATTTTTATGTAAGCTCTACTTGACATCTTCCTGCAAATTTTGTATCTGTTCTGCAATTATTCAGCTTTTGCACTCATTGTCTCTTGTTTTCTCAAATATCTAAGTTCATCCACTCCTCTTGGATGCATCTGAAAAACAATATGAAATGGACTCATTATAGTACTCCGATTAGGAGTATCATTATAGGAAAATTCAGCTTGAGCAAGTACTAAATCCCATTGCTTTGGATTTTTAGAAACCAAACTCCTTGATATATTTCCCAAGCTCTTGTTCACCACTTCAATTTTTCCATCCGTTTGAGGATGAAAGGCTGAGATGAAACTGAGGTTTGTACTGAGCTTCTTCCATAGAGTCCTCCAGAAGTGTCCTACGAACTTTGTACCCCTGTCTGAAACAATACTCACAGGAAGTCCATGTAATCTTATAACTTGAGAGAAAAACAATTAGCAATGTGATTTGCATCACTAGTTTTCTTACAAGCAATAAAATGTACCATTTTAGGAATTATATCTACAACAACATAGATAGAATCATGTCTTGTTTGAGTCTTCGACAATCATAAAACAAAATCCATGCTGAAAACATCCCAAGGTCTATTGGGTATTAGAAATGGCTGATGTAACCCACTGTTTTGGCTTCTTCCCTTGGCATGTTGACAAATCATGCAATTATCAACAAACCTTTTCATATCAATTTGCATTTTTGGCTAATAATAAAAAACACTTACTTGAGAAAATGTTTTATCCTATCCAAAGTGGCCAGAAAGTCCTCCACTGTGTTTTCCTTAATCATATTTTCCCTCATGGAACACTTAGGTATACACAGTTTATTATTCTTGAACAACAATCATCCTTGAATCAATTAATCTAACCATTGGCTTCTATTATGAATCACTGGATTATTAATAGCTGCACATAATTCTTTGAAATCTGTGTCTTCCTCATACATGTCATTCATCTCTTCAAACCCCAAAATGCCAATCTTCAATTCCTGCAGAACCAAATTTACTCAGCTTAAAGCATCAACAACTTTGTTTCAATTACCACTTGTGTGTTTGATTACAAAGGTAAAAATCTTCAAAAAATCCACCCACTTTGTATGCTTTTGGTTCAACTTCGGTTGATTATTTATGAACTGTAGTGGATGGTTATCTAAATACAACACAAATTCTTTGGGCAAAAAATAATGCCTCCATTTCTTCAAAGCCTACACAATAGCATATAACTCCTTATCATAGGATGATTACTTCTTCTTGGCCTCATTTAACTTTACACTAAAATAAGTTATCGGTCTCTACTCTTGACTCAAGACAGCTCCAATTTCTATCCCACTGGCATTAGTCTTAACTTGGAATATTTAATCAAAATTTGTCAAGGTCAAAACAGGTCTTTCAGTGATCTTCTTTTTCAACAACTTGAAATTTTGATATGCTGCTTCTATCCATTTAAATGGCTAGTTTCTCTCCTTTATTGTCTCAGTTATTGGTGCACAGATCTAACTAAAACCTCTTATAAACTTTCTGTAAAAACTTGCAAGACCATGAAAACTCCTTACCTCAAATACACTTCTCGGAGTTGGCCAATCCAGTATTACTTGGATATTTTCTAGGTCCATATTCAAGCCTTCTTTTGAGATTATAAATCCCAAGTAAATGAGCTCCTTCTTCATGAAAATACACTTATTCAAATTTATGAGCAACTTCTTCTTTTGCAAAGTACTTAACACCATCTTGACATGCTCCAAATGCTCCTCCTTTCTCTGACTAAAAACAAGAATGTCATTGAGATAAAATATCACAAAATTTCCTACATACTCTTTCAAAAACTCATTCATTAGTCTCATAAATGTGCTTGGTGCATTATTGAGCCCAAAAGGCATCACTAATAACTCATACAATCCATTTTTGGTCTTAAAAGTAGTATTCCATTCATCTCCTTCTCTAATCCTTATTTGATGGTATCGACTCTTCAGATCTATTTTAGGAAAATATTTTGACCCACTTAAAGAATCCATCAAATCATCTATGCGTGGAAATGGAAATCTATACCTGATAGTGATCTTTTTTATGGCTCTGGAATCATTGCACATGCCCCACTCACCTCCTTTCTTTGGACTAAGCACGGCTGGTATTGCACATGGACTAAGAATTTATTTGATTAGTCCTTTATCTAACAGCTCATGTACCTATCTTCCAATTTCTTCATTCTCCCGAGGGGTCATTCTATATGTTGCTTTGTTTGGTAAACTTTCACCATGTATTAAATCTATGTGATGACTGATACTTCTAATTTGTGGAAATTTACTTGGTAATTCATCAAAAACTATATTAACATAATCATCTAACAGATTTTTAATTTCCACAGGAAGATTGTCTAAATTTGTAGAAGTCAGAATTACCTTGGGTTTACCCACAACAACAAAATGCATTTCTTTCTCCTTTTTGACCTCTTGCAGTAACTCCTTTCCACTAATCAGCATTACATTATTCTCAGTTGTTCCTTTATCTACTTCATCCTTCAAAGGTAGCAATGTGTTCTTCTTTCCATCCTTCTCTATGGTGTATCTATTCCTTTTTCCATCATGAATGGCTTTTGCGTCAAATTTCCAAGGTCTTCCCAAAAATACATGGCACACATCCATTGGCATCACATCACACAATATGACATCCTTATATGTATCGATCTGTATCTCTACATTGCACTGTTTTGTCACCAAAATCTTATGTCCCTTCTATAGCCACAAAACTCTGTAATAATTAGGGTGTACTATCTGACTCAACCCCAATTTCTCAACCATCTCTGTGGAAAAAAGATTATCAGTGCTTCCACTATCAATCAAAATTTTGTAGCACTTTTCTTTGCACTTGCATACAGTCCTTAATAGACTATTCCTTTGAATTTGCTAATTTTCTTCCTTCTTTGCCTTAAGAAATACTCTTTTGAGCAATAAATACTCTCCAGCCTCAGGTGGTTCTTCTTTTCCCTTGACCTGAGGATTTTCTTCCTTTTCTTCAGCTACATTCACATTCAATTGATTTCTTGTTTTGTTATGAGGACAATCCCATGAACTCTGTCCCCATTCTCCACATGTGTAGCACAAAATTTCTCTTCCTCAGCCTCTGCCTTTGGTTGAAAATATCCCTCTACCAAAGTCTCCTCTTTGTGGCAGTTTTCTACTTGAACATCTTGTTTCATTCTGAGAGTGCTGAAATCTTGATCTGAACGTTCCTCTTCCTCTTGCTGGACTTTTACCTCTATTCCTCTGACTTTGCTTCCTCCACATTTTATTCTCTGCCTTCAAAGCTTCCTGGTAGGCATCCTCAATTGTCTTCAGACTCAAAAAACTGATTTCATATGTATCTGGCTACTTTCTCCATATCTTCTTCATCATGTCCTTCTCTAATGCTCAGCTTGTAAAACTCCTCTGTATACTCCTTGATAGTCATTCCTTTTTGCCTCAAATTCTGCAATTGCTTGAAAAGATTCAATTGATAGTCCCTTGGCATAAAATTATTCTTCAAATTCCTTATCATTTTATCCCACTGCTTGATCTTAGGCTTTCCTTTTCTAACTCTAGATGTCTGTAGTTCATCCTACCAGATAGATGCATGGCCCTTCAACTTGGTAGCTGCACACTTTACGATATTTTTATCTTCGATATCTTCCAAAAATAAATACTTATCCATTGAATTGATCCAATCCATCAGCTCTTCTACATTAAGGTTCCCCTCATAAGAAGGAATCCCCATTATTGGTTTCCCACTAACCTTTCCTAATATCTTCAAAACTCTAGCTGCCTCATCTTCTACAGCCTCTTCTTCCTCAAAAGTTTCCTCTGTTGCGCTGAAATATCCTTCATCAAGTGCTCTCCGGTGATCAGTTGCTACCATCTCCATTGTTGTACGAAGATCTAGAATCTCATCTAGCAAAATTGCATTAGCTTTCGGCCTTCCACGACCTATGATGACTCCTCTCTTGGCTGGCATATTTTCTCCAACCTTCCAGAACAGAACTCAATGTCGGCTCTGATACCAAATGATGTAGAAAATCTTCAATATAATTAGAATACATGTAGAATTTCTTACTGGAGGGTCCAAAAACAGTATAAACCAATGAGATACAAATCGTACTTCGCAACTTATATGATTTACCTTCCCCGCAACTTCGCACCTTTAAAAATTTAATAAACTTGCGATTTCGCAATTTCGCACTTCGGATACTTTAATACTTAACTTAGTGGTTAGCCCTTATTTTATGTGATATACGATCACATCACATCCCACACAAACCAACTTACCATGTGACGGCCTTAACACTAAACTCTAAATTGGTCGATGTGTGATATGTGCTAGAGGGCTGGGCCAACACATGGCTCTTCCCTTTATCACATCGCAAATTTCAATCCTTACCACATCGCAAGTTATTTTGTTTAACTTGTGAAGTATTTAACACATAAATACTATAATCGTTGATTTTCAATGTGCGGTTTCATTCTCCTTTTGACACGCGTCCACACTTTTTTTTTCCAATCTACTTTGCATCACAAGTTAAATAACTTATCTTGCAAATTCTTAACCACAAACACTAAAACATGAAATATTTGAAGTCTTCACTGGGTTGTGATATGATCCCCACCATTTATTTGTGTCAGATCTAATGATCCTTGCTACTGCTTGGTCATATGATTGGCCTTTTGTTGTGCGATTAATGCGATATTCAACAGAGAAATGAAAAATAGACAGTTTTAAACTAGAGAGCCAAATTAAAATACAAAACACTTGGAATTAAATCAGAAATGAAATTACACAAAGCGAAGCCCTTGGATGGCTGGATTTTACATTTCCTTTTCCCTTTGTTCACTCCTCTCTCACTCTTCTCTTGCACCTATTCCACACCTTTCTCTCACATCTATTCTACCCTTTTATCTCACACCTATTCATGCATATATATATCTACCTGCAAGCAGTTCTTTTCATATTTTAATAGCTTTATGTTTGAACCACTCTAACAAACAAATGTTATCCTATCCTCATGATCTAATCTATTTGGTTTAATATCCTCGTAGGGAGAAACCAATTGCTATTTTATTTGTAATTAATTTAGAAAATCAAAATAAACTAACTCCTCTCATTTTAAACTAAATAAAATATTAATAATCAATGTTTCTACACCCCTTGTTAGCCACAACATGTGAACACATAATCACATTGCTGGCTAAATCCGGATGCTCCTGCATTAGTACCTATGTGATTAAGACCAAGAACCTAAGTGTTAAAATACCAATGAGCCTAGAGATGCAATATGTAATAAAATCAATGTTAATAAAATACACCATTGCTTCAAACCAAGTCATACACTAGAGATGGAGAGGATATGATTCCACAAGAGACAAAGGTAAACGGTGGAACTAGAACATAGTTTTTAAGCAAAATAGGTAATAAAATATTAATAATGTCACTCTATGAATATAACCCAAGGTCACAAGGACAATGTATAAGCTTAAGTCACAACTTGATGTTATAACCTAAATCCAAAAAGTGAAGGAACAAGTGGTATACCTGAGTTCCCTAGATGTGGGGTAAGTTCCTTGCGTTCCTCGCATGACACGTGGTAGAGGATACCACATGCATACATAATTTGGGTTTTCCATGGTAGTGGATCATTCTTTCCAGCATTTGACCATCATTTTTTCACCATTCTTCTCGATTCCTTGTTGGTTCATTTTATATACTTGAGGGTAAGTGATTTTGGACCACCAATAAGCCCTATAAAATTATAATTTTTTTTGAAATCCTTGGTGGGATTCTATGGCTAGTTCTCCTTGATTGTATTGAGTAATGTTGGAGCTTGGAGGGGGAATTGGATGGGTAAGATTTCCCATTGTGATGATTGAGGGATGCATGGAAGAACAATGAGGGAAATTAGAACTCTGAAAGCTACAATTATCTGAGACTTCTTGGGTGACCTATGCTAGAATCCCTAGAAGGTTAGTGTCATAGCCTAAAGAAGGGGGTGCATTACCTTCGGTTGTGAAGGTTGGGGGATGTGGGACTAGATTTAGGGAGGTTTTTGGAGTTAGTACCACACTTGATACTTGTTGGTATTTAATGTTTGACCATGTAGTTAGCTCTACGTGATCTTTTCCTTGGTGGATTCATAAATCTAGCTAAGAGTGACCCACTTCTAGGAGATTTAGAACAACGAGGTCTGTGGCTAGGTGAATTATCTAAGCTCCAAAACCAATTGGTGACTTATAAAAGATAAGTGTTCCTATTATGTTATTATATGCTTAATGCTATGTTTATTCTTTTGTACACGTGTTGTTTATAAATTCTTTGTGTGTTCGTGTATATCTTTATTTTTTTCTAATCAGATTAATTGATGCATAACATGGTAGTATGCATGAGACATCCATGAAAAAACTAAATTATGGTATAGGTATATTGTAATGGAGGAATTTAGTTTGGTAATGCACCCAACATATTTTATATAGTTAAAATGATGACATAAATTAGAGCCTAATGTGCTTGATTAGTTATGATATCAAAATTTATCAGCCAAGTTCCACGGTAAATTTCATGTATGTAGTCAATAGATAGTTAAGAGATGGTAGACTCATTTATGTAGTCATGGGTCATTGATGAATGGTACATAAGTCTATCTAGTCAGCGACAGTCAAAAATATATTTAGTCAGTGGATTGTAGATCCAAGTGGCTAGTCAATGAGTAGTTGAGGAGAAATAGATCCAAAAATATAGTCAATGGATAGTTAACAAGGTAGTTATAATTGTTCAGCAATGGGATCTTTCGACTTTTTAGAATTTCTTTATACTGGAAATAAGTTTTAAGATGTGAAATTTAGCATCACATTAGAAATAAATGGGAAATCATAATTTCCAAAGTGCCCCATACTCTCAATAGTGGGTTGACTGTGCTGGGTATGCTTTGTTGAAATGGAAACAAGAAATATTGAAAATGGCATCAAAAGGGATTCTAGTTTAATTTTCCCTTAATTAAATTAGAAGGAAATTGTAGTTCCACACCACATGACAACTTGTATGAGTTAACGGAGTTGTGTTGGCAATATGATGCAGAGTGTTGTCCTTGATGGCAACCCACTTGATGAAGATGATGGCAACCTACTTAATGAAGTTGTTCTTGATGCTTGATGAGTTTATTAATGATGTAAATCTGATGTTCTACAAGTAATACAGAAGTTGCAGAAGAAAGAAATATCATTATGTGCAAGAATAATGATGAACAAGGTATGTCACAAAGAATACGCGGGTTTGTTTAAGTGAAGTCGCATATGCACGCGGAAAATATCGTGCCAAGTCGCGTATGATCAATTGCGCTCTAAATGTGTAAAACTAGGGGTTACTACCATGGTATTGACCCATTGTATTAAGCGCTGGATTGTCTATGAGATCCCGTCTAGGAATACCATCGGAATTGATCTGGTTTTGGCTCATGGTATTGAGAAAGGGTAAATCTATATAAGGAGAAGAAATTAATTGTGCAAAGAGGCGGCATGAGTCTGGGTTTGAATGAATACTTCACTCTGAAGTATGTCTGAATGGAAAGGGTAATAGTTTGATGATAGATCTGAATCTGTGATGCACCGATGAAGAAAAATGATGAAGAAGGGAATCTAGATCTGAAATGTATTTGTATCTTCTAGATCTGTTTATGAATGTCTAGATCTGAGATGAGGCGAACATGTTTCTGAAGTAAAGGGTAAAATTTGAGCTATGCATCTGTTCTGAAGAATTGTGCTGACCTAAAACGTCTGAAGATCTATACGCAGGTTCGTCAAGGAGAAAGCGAGTATATACGCGTTCTATATTCAGCAAAAGCGCATATGGGTTGTGAAATTAGTTTTGTAATATGTGCAGATGTATACGCGGGTTTATATACATGAAAGCGGGTATATACGCCGAATCAGTGAAAGGAAAGCGCGTATGAAAATTAGGGTTTGCTGAAGTCTGTGGAATGAAATGTATGATCTGTTCTGCTGGTTTACTGCTATCTGTTAATGAGTTTCAGTTTGATGTATGATTGAGCTTAAATGTGTGGAGTGGGTCCAGTCTAAAAATATGATGAAAAGTGGTCTGCAAGTTGTGATCTATTGAATTTATTGTATCCAGTATGAAAATTGATGAAACGTGGTCCATGGTGGTGCTGAGGGTTGTAGCCTTCAGTGAGGGGGTTGTAGCTCCCTTCCAGGTGAGGCTGGTAAATGAGAGCAGGGGGTCGTAGTTCCCTTCCAGGAGAGGCTGGTAAACGAGAGCAGGGGGTCGTAGCTCCCTTCCAGGAGAGGCTGGTAAATGAGCGCAGGTGGGTGCCTGCGTACTGGTATGAGTCTGCGCCAGTACATAGTTGTAAGATGTTTTATTTATAATAAAATATTGAAGGTTGAGACAACGACAACGATGGTTTTCTCCCGACTTGGGTTTCCACCTAAAATCATGGTGTTTATGTGTGATGATTTATTCTGTTCTTACTGCACATGTTTACTTTTTATTGAACATCTAATGAATGAATGATGGAATGATATAAGTGAAGAATTATCTGCATTATAAGATCTCTGGACATATGCATGTTTTATTAAGGAGATCCGCGTGTATACGCGAGTTGGCTTCATGAAAGTAGCGTATGGGTTTTGAAGTAAGAAAAAGTAAAAAGTTTTGAGTAAGTCCTAAATACTGATTCACCCCCCCCCTCTCAGTATTTTTCCCAACAATTGGTATCAGAGCGGGTCCTTCTGCAGAAGCTTGATCGCTTGAAGGAGATCCGTTGAAATGGGAAGTCATGAAGGGGTAATGTCTATAAATCCACCTCTATTCAATGGAAATAATATGTTATTCTGGAAGATACGTACAAAAGCATATCTGCAAAGTCTTGGTGCAGAAGTATGGGCAATCGTGGAAGGAGGTTATCAGTATTCGACAAGTATTCCTACTGATGCAGCAGAAAGGAAGAAATATGAAATCAATTCCAAAGCCATCAATGTCTTATTAGGAAGCATGTCTGAACCAGAATTTGCTAAAGTGATGCAACTAAATTTAGCAAAAGAAATATGGGACAAAATCATTCTGAGCTATGAAGGAGATACAAAGGTAAAAAGTGAAAAACTTCAAACTCTGAGAATTGAATATGAAAATTTAAGGATGCATAGTGATGAGAGTATTTCCAGTTTCTTTTTTACGTCTAGATGATATTGTAAATCGTATGAGAAGTTTGGGTGAAACCATAACCGACACTACTCTGGTGGAAAAAGTCTTAAGATCTTTAACTTCAAAATTTGAGTCAAAAGTATCAGCTATTGAAGAAAGGCAAGATCTGCAAACTCTTACTATTGTTCAACTACATGGCATTCTGACTGCTTATGAAATGAGACAAGGAGGTCCCTCTCAAATCAAATAAGTTGTTTTTAAGGCGTGTGCAAAAGGAAAAGAAAAGGAAGTTGTCAAGGAATCAAATTATATATCAAAAGAAGAAGAATAAAATTTTGTGAGAAGACTTCAACCAGGTACTGGAATATTCAAAGGTAATCTTCCCTTCAAATGTTTTGATTGTGGAAGAGTTGGTCATTATGCTGTGAAATGTCCTTATAAAGATAATCATGATAAAGGGAAACAATTTGTAAAGGGAAAGAGTTATTATGCAAATGAAGATAATAATGAAATGTCAAGTGAATATGAAGACGATTCTGACCAAGATCTGCTAGTGCTCATGGCAAAGAAGCAAAAGAAGAAGGCTACTCAAAAGGAGATATCTCAGAAAATAAGTGCAGCAGAAAATGAAGAAGATGAAACAGGTATTGATTGTTGTTCTCATGATTCACTTTCTTGTGCATGCAATGGTGAAGATGGTGAAAGTAATAGTATAAGTCTAGAAGCAAATCTCAAGATCAATGATGAAAGCAATGATTGGAATCAATTTCATAAGAGAGAATCTATCTACAAAGATATGATCTCTAGAATAAATGATCAGAAAGAAATACTGAATGGACAAATAGAAAAGTACCAAAAGTTGTATGTTTATGCAACCAATCAAAGTGAAAGACTCGAAGCAGAGATCATCTCTCTCAAAGAAGATATGGAAAAATCAAATAAAAATAATGAAGAAACCCTACTATTTGAAAAAGAAGGACTTGAAGCAGAAATCATCTCTCTCAAAGAAGATCTGGAGAAATCAAATAAGAAGAATGAAGAGCTGTTACAAACATGTGAAGAACAAGAAAATTGGTTGAAGGAATAAATTTTAAAATTGAATGATCAAGTAGAAGAAGGAAAAAGGGTCGAAGAAAGCATGAAGAAGCAATGCCAAAAATTGGAGGTTGAGGTAAACATTCTCAAAGGTAAATTAGAAGAAAAGGATAAACTGTTGAGGTTTCAAGATAGTACTAAGATTATGGATAATATTCTTAGTAATCAAAGGTCTCCTGCTATTAAACTTGGTCTTGGTTTTCATGAAACTGTTAAAGGAGAATCTAGTTCACAAGGAAGTGTTAAAGATTCAAAGGATGTCAATGCAAAACCTGAAGAGTTGAAAGAAACAAGAAGTCAACCGGCAATCACGAAATCTCAAAGGAAATCATTCAATAATGTTGAATGCTTTAAATGTCATAATTATGGGCATGTTGCAACCAATTGTAGAAGCAGATCATTTCAGTCACATACAAACAGATTCTACACAGAAAGGTACCCTAGATTCTTCAAAGGATATTGTTTTTCATGCAACAAGTATGGTCATAAAGCAACTGATTGCAATAGAAGGAAGAATAGAACAACACATTATGATCCTTATGCTTACTTTTCTGGTCACATAAGATGCTATACTTGTAACAAGTATGGACATGTAGAAAAGGAATGCAGGATGAATAGATCTGAGAAATTGGAGAACTTCCAGCACACAATAAGGAATTTCAAGAAAAGCTGGAAAAAGAAGGAAGACCGGTCAGAAACGTAGGGAATACTGACCCTACAGCAGTCATCCGCTTCTAAAGCTTACTTCTCTGAATGACTGCAGGAGAGTTGTGAGATACATTATAAGGATTAGTAATGTATCATCACAGGGGGAGAAATGTATGATGATTCACATGGTTGGTTTGGTTATTCTGGTTATGTGTATTTCTGACAGAGCATCTGATGTGAAGAAGACAAGTACAGGTGGTACAACCACAGGGGGAGAAGAAGGAGTGTGAAATTTTTAGTATTTCACTTTCCATACATGGGTTTAATGAAGTAAAGTCACGTATACATGCGAGTTACAGTGGACACAGATGCGTATGCGTTTATGATAAGAAAATTAGTATGACAGCTCAAGAACAGGAGCACAGGTTCAGGGGGAGCATCATTCTGACTACTAATGAATGCATTGTTGGCACTGTATCTGCTTATTCTTCAGTTTTCGTAATACTCTTATGATGATGATATGATACATGGTTTCTTATGATAGGAGTATGGATGAGCCCTGATTTCTTTTTTCTGAAGAGTATCTTTTGTTTTCACACATGGATAAGATGGAAGTCTTGTGATTCAGAGATAAGGATAAATCATGCAGAGTTTGTTGCTGGTGGAGACCTCTTTTAATTCTTACACATGTTACATCATTATCATGATAAATATTGAAGATCTTGGTGATATCATATCACATGGATGATTGCTTGACACGTAATGTTTATTGTAGAAGTTGTTCTGGTATGATAATTCCTCTTGGGAAGAATATGTTGATGCTGCAAATAGTTTGAAGGCTTGGTTACTAATGTGCTTATGCTACAACCATTGGATGACGCTTGAAGACACAACTACATTGTCCTATCTATCTACTCTCATATATTCCAGGGAAGCATTCAAATATCTCAGAAAGAAGCTGAAAAACTGTCTCTGCCTCACAGAGGATCAGATCTAGTTAAAATGAAGAAGATGAAATTGGATACGTGGATTTCCTGAAACACAGTCGCGTATATACGCGAGTTCATACACAAAAAACCGCGTATGTGTGGTTGCTGGCAATTTCTCTGGCTTAGCATTTCTTCAGCACAAGCTGTGGTGTTGTTTGGTATCTCTGATGCTATTTGGAGTCTCTGGTGATGTTTCAGCTCTTATATTTATGTTTCATTCTTGATACTGGGTGAAGATGCCTTGATGATTTGCTGTTGAAAGTATTCAGGTTGCATAAGCTAAGGAGGAGCCTTGGTCATATGGAAAGGAGGCTTGGATGCACATTTTCAGGGGGAGCATTAGTCTTGCTGAGTATAATGCATTGTTGGCATTATGATGGTTCTAAAATAAGATTTCTCTTGAGGTCTTTCTGGTATTGGTCATAAAAGGTCATATTTGTAATTTGATGAAAAGGTCATGTTGAGACCTATGATGTAAAATTGTAATATTCATTCATGTAAGGACTTGTTCAAATTTGTAAACCCACTTGGTTGGGTACTTGAGTCAAATTTGTAAACCCACTTGGTTGGGTAGTTGAGTCAAAATGTGTAAACCCACTTGGTTGGGTACTTGAGTCTCTTATGTAAATCCACTTGGTTGGATCTTTGATGTAAGTATGAGTCCTTTGTGATAGGAAGGTCATAGAGTCATGTACTTCATTGGAAAATATGTTTGAACATTGAGCATGAACTCAGGGGGAGCATGGTAACTTCAATGCACATCAGATCTACTGCGCTCTTCTTTCCACATGAGGAGAAAAACCTTGTGTTGGTTTTTGATCTTCCCTTTGCCCTTGATGTCAAAGGGGGAGAGTAACATGGTGTTTGAATAAGAGGGAGAATATCATGGTATCTATCTGCTGTAGTGATCAAACACCATCGTGGTTGCCATCAAGTCCAAAGGGGGAGATTGTTGGCAATATGATGCAGAGTGTTGTCCTTGATGGCAACCCACTTGATGAAGATGATGGAAACCTACTTAATGAAGTTGTTCTTGATGCTTGATGAGTTTATTAATGATGTAAATCTGATGTTATAAAAGTAATACAGAAGTTGCAGAAGAAAGAAATATCAGTATGTGCAAGAATAATGATGAACAAGGTATGTCACAAAGAATACGTGGGTTTTTTTAAGGGAAGTCACGTATGCACGCGGAAAAGATCGTGCCAAGTCGCGTATGATCAATTGCGCTCTAAATGTGTAAAACCAAGGGTTACTACCATGGTATTGACCCATTGTATTGAGCGTTGGATTGTCTATGAGATCCCGTCCAGGAATACCATCGGAAGTGATGTGGTTTTGGCTCATGGTTTGACAAAGGTTAAATCTATATAAGGAGAAGAAATTAATTGTGCAAAGAGGCGGCATGAGTCTGGGTTTGAATGAATACTTCACTCTGAAGTATGGCTGAATGGAAAGGGTAACAGTTTGATGATAGATCTGAATCTGTGATGCACCGATGAAGAAAAATGATGAAGAAGGGAATCTAGATTTGAAATGTATTTGTATCTTCTAGATCTGTTTATGAATGTCTAGATCTGAGATGAGGCGAACATGTTTCTAAAGTAAAGGGTAAAATCTGAGCTATGCATCTGTTCTGAAGAATTGTGCTGACCTAAAATGTCTGAAGATCTATACGCAGGTTCGTCAAGGAGAAAGCGCGTATATACGCGTTCTGTATTCATCAAAAGCGCGTATGGGTTGTGAAATTAGTTTTGTAATATGTGCAGATGTATATGCGGGTTTATATACATGAAAGCGCGTATATACACCGAATCAATGAAAGGAAAGCGCGTATGAAAATTAGGGTTTGCTGAAGTCTGTGGAATGAAATGTCTGATCTGTTCTGCTGGTTTACTGCTATCTGTCAATGAGTGTCAGTTTGATGTATGATTGAGCTTAAATGTGTGGAGTGGGTCCAGTCTAAAAATATGATGAAAGTGGCCTGCAAGTTGTGATCTATTGAAGTTATTGGATCCAGTATGAAAATTGATGAAACGTGGTCCATGGTGGTGCTGAGTGTTGTAGCCTTCAGTCAGGGGGTCGTAGCTCCCTTCCAGGTGAGGCTGGTAAACGAGATCGGGGGGTCGTAGCTCCCTTCCAGGAGAGGCTGGTAAACGAGTCAGGGGGTTGGAGCTCCCTTCCAGGAGAGGCTGGTAAACGAGCGCGGGTGGGTGCCTGCGTGCTGGTAGGAGTTTGCACCAGCACATATGTTGTAAGATGTTTTCTCTATAATAAAATATTGAAGGCTGAGCAACTGCAGCGGTGGTTTTCTCCCGACTTGGGTTTCCACCTAAAAATCCTGGTGTTCATGTGTGATGCTTTATTCTGTTCTTACTGCACATGTTTATTGTTTATAGAACATCTAATGAATGAATGATGGAATGATATAAGTGAAGAACTAATGGCATAATTAGATCTCTGTGTATACGCGAGTTTTATGAAGGATATCCGCGTGTATACGCTACTTGGCTTCAGGAAAGTAGCGTATGGGTTTTGAGGTAAAGAAAGTAAGCGTTTTAATTAAGTCTAAATGTTCACCCCCCCCCCCCCCCCTCTCAGTATTTTTCCCAACAAGTTGGGAATACTTAGTTAGCTCAGTCAATTCGAGTTGGGGGTCAAACTGGAGGCATGTAGAGCTCACTCTAAGTTTTAGAGGGCTCGGTTGTAGTTTATTTTGAGTTGTAATTATTTAACTTAATTATTTGAGTTAAAATCAGTTTAACTAGTTCTAGCTGATAGATGAGCTAGTGAGAGGTCTAGTGAATTAAATATGATTTAATTCACATGTAGTGATCAATCAGATAACTGAAAAGTCACTCTAAATAGTTGTTGCATGTCATTTATAAGGAAGACCCAGTTGAGATTGGAGTTAAAGGGAAGTAAACTATCAGTTGTATAATTAGAAAATTATACAGGTCATGCATGAGGTTATCAGGATGCCTTTGATGTATTTTTCAACCAATTAGTTGGAATTTCCTAATTAGTAAGGGATTGATTCCATAAAAAATGCATGAGCAAGGCTGGTCATATAGGGGCAAGGAATTGATTAAGTATTGGAGTAAACCTTCTTAGATCAGAGTGAGATAGTCAGAGATAGTGCATATATCTTTTAATCTTGAGATAAGCATTGTATTGTTTCATATTATTTACTTTATGCGATATACAGATAGCGGGTTTTTTAGTTGAGGATTTCCCCAGATACATCTTTGTGTTGTGCGATTGGAATTCTTTCTCTTTCTTGTTCGTGTGATTGTGCGATTGTAATTGATTTACACAATTTGTAGAATATATTCAAGTATTTTGTTTTAGCATATTACAAGATCATTTGAATCTATTTGGATTTTCTAAATGGTATCAGAACAAGAATTTATTGGGTGATGAATTTTTAGAGAAAATCTAAAAATTTTGGTGCAAATTTTTCAAAACCAAATAGCATAGTTGTATTCCTTGAAAAAAATACCCAAATTTAAATATAAAAAATCAGCTGAATCAGACTTTAAATCAAGGATAGTTCACTGATTTAAATCAGCACTTTTTTCATAAACTGTTGTGATGGCAGGACAATTACAACGCATATCTGAGTTTCTAGAGTGCCCATACAATTTCATATTTAGAAAAGGAAAGGTTTTCATTAGACACGTCGCTACGGGATAGATGAATCAAATTGTTGTGCAAGTCAAGAACCTGTGTGAACTTAAGGTACCAAATGCATGAAAATATTTCAGGAGCAAAGAAAAGTTTAGAGACTTGGTGGTTGAGAGGGAGCATGGACTACCTCTAAACATACAGCCTCAGAAGAAGACCAAGTGGAGGCATCCACTCAAGTAGAGACCTCCAGTAGGGGGAAATTTCGAGCCAAGTGGGCAGAGGGAGCACATGAATCCATACATCCAGGTGAGAGGTGGGGAAATGTGAAGTCATAGTCCCAAGAGTACAGAAATTTGGGTGGGGTCCATTGAGATTTTTTGTTTCATGGATCATTGCCTTGCTACAAGAGCCAAAAATACACAATAGCAGGATGGATCAGTGGTGGTTGATGAAATCAGATGTTAGAGTGATAGATGCAGAGATTAGCAATAGCCAAATGCTGGAGCGCAAAGCAGAGTTGACAACAGTGTAGATGGAACAATGTAGATTCATCAACATCACAAAGTTTTTAGTTGACAGTGTAGTAGATAGTAGCAGTCATACATTCCGATGTCAGATACATCATATTGATTCAGTTTGAATGTTTTTCAGTTTTGGAAGCTACAGTAGCAACAACACTAGAGAGAAGTGTTGCATGCATAACATTCCAAAGATACTAGATCTGGATAGAGTTGAATTCTTTTTTCATTGAGAGGGAGTGCTGAAAATGGCAACAAGAAATATTTAAAATGACATCATAATGGATTCTAATTTAATTTTCCCTTAATTACATTAGAAGGAAATTGTAATTCCACATCACATGAAAACTTGTACGAGTTAACTAAGTTGGGAAGACATAGTTAGCTCAGTCAATTCAGGTTGGAGGTCAAACTGGAGGCATGTAGAGTTCACTCTAAGTTTTATAGGGTCCAGTTGCAATTTATTTTGATTTGTAATTGTTTAAATTATTTATTTGTGTTAAATTCAGTTTAACTAGTTCTAACTTAGATGAGATAGTGAGAGGTATAGTGAATTAAATCTGATTTAATTCACATGTAGTGGTAATTCTGATAACTGATAATTCACTCTAAATAGTTGTTGCATTTTAGTTCTGAGGAAGACCCAGTTGAGATAGGAGTTAAAGGGAAGTAAACTATTAGTTGTATAATTAGAAAATTATGGAGGTCATCAGGAATCCTTGGATGTATTGCACGATAAATTAGTTGGAATTTACTAATTAATAATGGTTGAATTCCCTCAGGAATGTGTGAGAAAGGTTGGTCATACAAGGGCAAGTAATTGGTTAATTATTGGACCAAACCTGCTCATATCAGAGTGAGATAGTCAAAGATAATGTAGAGATCTCTCAATCCTGAGAGAAGCATTGTCTTGTTTCATATTCTTGACTTTATGCAATATACATATAGCATGATTTTTATTTGATGCTTTCCCATATACATATTTGTGTTGTGTGAATGAAATTCTCTCTTTCTTATTCATATGATTGTGCGGTCGTAATTGGTTTCCACAATTTGTAGAATAGATTCAAGTATTTTGTTTTATCATATTACAAAATCGGTTGAATATATGTGGATTTTATACATGCTACAAAATGGTATTAGAGTGTCAATACAAACACTAGGCTTGCAATTTGCATGCACTAAAGACAAAACACATCAATTGTTTTTGAAAAATATGATTTATTAGATCAACTAATTATTTGATTTATGCATTGTCGTGGTTGAATGCATTATAGTGAGTGATTCAACTAATGGTCTCTAGAAATTTTATATAACTGAAATTGCTCAAGTAATTCAATCCAAAATCAAGATACACAATTCTACCCTACTGATCTGTGAAATGAAATTCACAATTCAGAACAACATGCGTATACATGCAATAAGAAAAACCACAAATACATAGTGATTTTTAGGGGAACCCAACCGGTAAAAAACCCTCAAGCATGTTTTAATTAATCAATGAATTGAGAAACTATTACAATTGATAGTTCCAACTCTGGGCTCAACCTACAAAAGAATAATTTTTCTTTCTACTCAATGAACAACATTTTGCTAATACCTAGCCAAATATTTTCTCAGCAAGGCCCATTAAATAACTTGTGAGGTCTAAAATGGGCCTCCTAATAAAAATTTACAACCAAAATAAATTTAATAAGAACCAATAGGATTCAAGATGATGATGTCAACCATGGGGGACGATTCACCATTTTTGGGGTAAAAAGGTAAAAAGATTAAAAAATAATAAAACTAATTTTTTAACTTGTATTTTCAACTTATCTCCCCAAGTTTTTACTCAAATTTTGAGTGATATTATTCGTTGGATGCAAAATTTAATTCCCCGTCCAAGGAGTACCCATGTTGCATACTTTTGATGGACCCCGCTACATGAAAATTGAGAAATACATGAAAAAATTGATTGTAGGGTCCATTGAAAGTATGCAATATGGATACTCCTTGGATGAGAACTCAAATTATGCATCCAATGAGTAATCCCGCTCAAAATTTGAGTAAACCCATAGGGTTATAAGTTGAAAAAGTAGTTATTTATTTTTTCTCTCTAAAAATTTATGATGTAATCGAATCTTATTTTATTATTTCCACTACTATTTTATAATTTCTTAGGAGGCCTATTTTATACCTTAAAAGTCTTCTAATTTTTATTTCCTTGTGCAAATCTTGAGGAAATTGGCCCAATGATTTCATGCAACACATGTACACTCAAAACTAGTTTACAATTGATGTTACACTTCCTTGGAATATCACCACGTGTAATGTCCCTTTTTTTGAAATGTCACAAGTCTATTCCAGAGATAGACTGTGGGGGAATTTTCTGGATATGTCACCTCTAAAGTGAGGGTGAGATCCAGAGGCTACCTGGCCCTTCACAGACTCTGTCTATAGCTATGTGAAATTCCTATTAGGAAAAGCTACTCTATTGAGAATGTCTCAAGATAGAGCTACAGCAATAAGAAAATACATCTAATGGAAAATAGCAGTGAATCCATGAACACATAAAATGCTAGAGATCTCAATGGCCATCATATTATGACATAGAAAATAACAATACAGATACTTGAGGAAATGATCACTCAATAAAGGCACTAGAAGCCTCAAGAAACCTGTACATGAAAATGTGAAATACATTCCTGCATAAACAAAGCCCTAGGCCATGACTACGCAGTTCATATAAGGGACTGCTGCATAAAATATAGAAATACAAAGATATAGCAATGATAGGCTCAAATAAGAAGAGGGAGCATGATCTCAACACCTAAAAATACAATACATCAATCCTCTAAAAGGATTGGCTGAAATCTATACAAAAATGGCATTTTGCAGAAATGTCGGAGTAGCTGGGTAGCAGCTACTCAAGAACTGGAAAGACATGGAGAAGGCTGAAATGGCTGAAAAAAATGAAGAGCCCTTCTCCAATAGAAATTTGAAGTGAAAGGCTGATCCTTTCAACCAAGTCTTCGCCTCCAAAATCTGTTAATCCCTAACAGCAAATCTGCACCAAGAAAAACGTTGTCTAAGAGAGGGACTGCGCTGTCTCTGATGGAAAGTGGTTGGCCTGATGCCAAAGATGATGGGATATGCTCTAGAACCTCATTTTATGATATCCCAATGAATATAACATCTCTCCATTGAAAAAAAAGCTCCGGATGGTGTATGGAAACCTCCCCGACAACACCCAGAAACACTGCACAATCTCTACTGCAGAAACTGTGCTGATGTAGATGACTGAATCTATGGCCTGAATGCCTGAATGTGGGGAATGGAGTGCAATCCTTCATGATATACTCAAGAAGGAGAGGAAATCCTCAACAGGACTCCCTCGTGCCCGAGGGCACTGCAACTCTGCTGAATAGCAAGAGGCAGCAACAAGTCTCTAAGACTCAAATGTAAAAATGATCAAAATATGTCCACAATGGTTGTCTTGCTCCTCTTTTATGCTAGTCATCAGTATTTTTCATTTGTTGGTGATGACTAGATCCATAGCTGAGTTTTCTAGAAGCTAATCTCCACATGTCAATTTGTCATCTAGAAAACCCTCATAAAACTTTTTTTCGCCCTCCTACTTTTCAGTCCGCCCATGTCAAGGTTAAACCTCATTATCAATATCCTATCTAGCTTTAGCCCTACTGGTCTGCTCATCAGCTCTAAAAGACAATCCAAGTCTGTTTCAAAAGTCTCCCCTAAGTTAGGAAGTGGCGCTTTAAGGCATTTTACCCTTGGCAACCATCAGAAGGCCAAAAACCTCCATCTGCTATAGACCAATCATGACAGACCTCCCGCTCTGCAAAATGAAATTGATCACAGCTCTAAGTCGCGCCACTTACACACCCCTAAGTCTCAGCAATGCATAGACCACAGTCTCAAGTTGATTTTAGGTGTTTTACAGTGTTTTATGGATTTTACAAAGGCAGGAAACATGTCATCATCTCAGGAGAAAATTTTTGAATCCACATTCAGAAGAACAGCTGCTTCTCAATGTAAACACGAGCCTGAGATACATCTGCAGGGTAAGGAGTTACTCATCAAAATCTTACAGCTTCATTAAGCCTGATAGCACAGTAAAAGAAAGACAACACTGTAAAACAAACTTGTTATTTGTCATGGCCAAAAACCTCCTTCATCTATAAGCAGAGGGTTAAGGCGTCTCCTTCATCTACAAGCAGAGGGTGCTGGCCAATATTGACTTGAAGAAATTACAAAACTGAATATAAGCACAGGCTTGTTTTTACTAGACAGTGAAACAGTGATTCAAGGTTTCTGAAGGAAAATGATGATCAAAACAGGGCTAAGATCTGAGATGTGCAAAACAAAAGAAAGCAGAGTATTTGGTCTTATGCCCTAAGAAAGAAGATAAATTGAAATTGCCAGCAGTCATCATCATGGCACATCAAAAGGACTCCTTTAATCAAAGCTGTCATAAAAAATATCTCTGCAGGGGTGTTTATATGGATGGCTCAAATCAATGTTGAGCAAGAAGACACTTCAGTAAAAGAACCTCTGTGTGTTCTTATGTTTCTGTTAGGCTGTGGGATAAAGTCTATGGTTTCCAGATAAACATAGAGAAAAAGCAGGCAAGTAGTATACAGTCCCAGACCTAAGACATCTTGGTATCAGTCAAAGTGCCAGTGTAAGTCCAGTTGTTGCAATCTACACATCACCACAAAGAGAAATGTATCCTTCAGATGCAGTAGGGTTGGTGATTTCAGAGTTTCATTAGGAAGAATATGGCTAATAAAAGCCTTGGTATCTATGAAATGTTCCAGCAGTCATTCTACAACTCATAGGGAAGCAAATCCCTATAAAACGTCAGAGGTATCATATTAGCACTCGGAGCAGATGAAATATTGTAAAAGAAAGCACCTTCTTAGACAAAGGATGATCAAACCTGGGTGGGTACAACTACATTTTACACCTATATTCAAAATTCAGTTCACAGTGGGCATCATTTAATTCCAAAAAGCATTAAGAGCAAGATGTTAGTTTGTGTTGAAGAAAGGGAAAAAGAATCTCTGTCAAAATGTCAAAGAATACCCCTGCAGCATGAAATATCCTCTACAGTTGTCCTCTTTTCATAGCAAAGCACCATAATTTTTAAAAGGTTATTGAGATGATAGTTCACTGTTACAAAGGAAGGTAGTTTCCCCATGAAACAATTCAAAACACCCTGTTGTTACATTTTGAATAAAGGAAAGCTCTTAGAAGAAAATGCCCCTCTTATTAGACAGAGAATAGTAGGAGCTCAGAAAATAACACTAGGTCTCACCCACAGTCAGAAAGAAGCATCAGTTGGAGACATGCAGCTACAGTCCTAAGGTAGATTTGATCCAGTTTTCCTCTAGCAAGCAGGTGGAGGTATATGGAGCAGAAAAATTCCAAATCAAATTTTGAAGTGATAGGTCATTTCCTTGAAAATTTCAAAGGACGCCCCATCAATCATTGGTGTATTACTAAGTGGACCTTCCATGTTGAAAATGTCACCAAAAAGGGCCAGAAATAGCAGAGGTTATTTCCCTAATGTTAAAACACAGTGAAAAGAATCTAATCCTAGAGGTTTGTTATTATAAAGAATCATACTCACCAAAACTAGCCAGAATGTATGACACTTTTTTGCCAACAATATTTAAAGGTAAGAGCCATTATAGCACATTTAAAGGAACTGTGTATTTCAAAAGGAGCAAAGGCATTTGTTTCGAAGGCAAAAATTTCAACAAACCCTCACAAAGGTAATCCCAATGAGGCATTAAAATTGTTCATTGTTAAAGGGTTTAAAGACCGTTTCCAAGAGTTATGTTGCATTTCAAACACAAACAAATACTCCCTTTGCTGTTCACTGACCAAAACAAAGATTTTTTGAGCTAATTTGCACAAGTTTGGAGCCTTTTGATCTGCACGGCACGCCTGGAAAGCGCACGGCGCGCTCAGGCGGAGAATTTACACTAGGCAACAAGGCTGCGCAACGCGCCTGTAGGTGCGCGCGGCGCGCCTGTAGGTTTGGGTCATGTCGACCCGACCAATGACCGGAGAAACCTTTTCTGCGCGGCGCTTTCCACAGCCAACGCGTCGCGCATGGTTTGAAATTCCAAAACACCTCCAAAGGTTTTTCTAAGTTGCTCGAAACGCCTGCCCGAGCTTGTCATCAAATTCTAAAGGTATTCTACGTATCTTTTTATGCTTCTTCAAGACTGCTAAGAGAGAGTGAAAGGGATGGAACTCATGGGGTAAAATCACAATTTTGAGGTTTGTGTTTTATTTGAAGAAACAAGTTTTGCTGTAGTTTCTGGTGGATAGAGATGAAGCATTAAAAGCCTTGAAATGTTGTTGGTAAGAAAAACAATGAAACTGCCCTCAAACTTTGTTGAAGCTTATCTGAGAAAAGATAAGAGCATAGGGCTTAAAGGGCAAAACAATGGGTTATTTTTCTTACACAATGGTCATTAGATGAACTTTGGTGACCTTCCAAGGGCATCCTCTATATGTTAAAAGAAAAAAAGCGGTATTGTGACCCCCCATTCCATCAAGCCTAATCAGCGAATGAAGTCATCATTGGTAGTTCAAGATATTGTCAAACTGATATGAGGGACAATGGAGCATAAAAAAGGCAGTTTTTGTTTGAAGGGAGTTTTTTATGGTTGAAAGCTATATGCCTCTTTTACCACATCATAGAAAACAAAACAAGCCCTGTTAACCTATCTTATAAATAATGACTTTGACTGAGGGTATATGATTCGAACAAATGCAAAGAATGAAAGAGTTAAATAAGGCAAATTGTTGAGTTTGACTAAGTTTATATGTCATCATATATCTTTTGAGCTGCATATAAGGGTTAAGATTCAATCAAATGGGAGCTTATCCACTTTTAAACTGCTACATCACCATACATGAAAAACAGTGCTTTGCTGTGTGAATATCCGTTATTTAAAGCTTTGCTAGAGTGTTTGATATGATGATAAAGGTGCCTACAGGGAAAAGAGAATATGTTGAACAAAATCCACAGTTGAGAAAACTGTGTGTGTTCACCTTCCTAATCAAGGAACAAAGATATCCTATATCTTCAAAACATAAAAAAGCAGGTTACCCCTATCAACCATAGAAAAAGACAGATGTTCACTATGTATACTTTGACTGCCTTTTCTGTTCTTCAAGCTCACTGTAAGTTGATATTCAGATGATTGCATAAGTAATTCTCTAGAAGGACAGGGATTCTATATTGAAAATGGAGTTTTGATTGTTTGAAAGGATAAATTTCCTACAGGCTTTGTTGAAACCTTTGAAACATTTTCAAACTTCGTCGCCTTTGTTCAATTAATAGTGAATTTGACTGTGTGTCTGCACTAAAGATGGTGTGAGCTTTGTTCATTAATTGGCATACCAGACAAGGGCAGGATTGTGAAGTCGGGATGTTTACCTTGGCCAAAGATACAAATAGGTTGTTGAGCTCCAAACAACACAGAGCAAGGTGACTTGGTCACTATACATAGCAGTTCCAATTGACAGCCTGTTTTCCTTTTCACAGTGTTTTTTCTTCTGAAAGGTCTGCTGGCTGAAATACATATTCAAGGTTGAGAAAGCTACATTTTAAAGAAGCAGAGGTTTTGTATTGAGAAGGATATTATTCACAAAACATCCAAAAACATTATTTCCTTATCAAAACAGTGGGATTGACAGAGTTTAGTTTAAAGAGGGAATTCCAAAGACTTGGAAGTAGTTTGGTGTTTCAGGAACACATTTAGATCAAGATGCCCTTCTAGGCAAGACAACAGGAGCAGCATGGCAGTGGTAAAGATGAGCAGCAGCAGAAAAAGAGGAGAAGAGTGATGAACATCATTAACTCAGTAGTGATAAACAACAGTTTCAAGAAGAAAAGGGAGAAAGACACCTTCAGACTTGGGATTTTGGCCCGATCTTTAGAACATATTGCTAGGAACCCTTGAGGGTCATGCACACCAATTTTGGGCCCATTTTGACAAATTTTGGTTTTTTGGCATTTTTGAGTTTTTGATCAAAAACTCATAAATTCGCCATTTCATTTTGAGGATTAATCAAGGGAAGAGAATGGTATCATCGGATGCCATAATTTCATGAGCATGTCCTCAGCGATTTTCAGAGAATTTGGAGATCATCCGCCCCCTCAAAACAGCGAAAAAGGCTCGCATTTTGCACACTCTGCCCGGTCTATCAGCAGATTGTAATTTTCTGGCTTTTTACACACAGGTGCAGATTTGAAGGACTTATGGGCATCGGATTGGAGAAATTTCAGTTGAGACGGAAAGTAGACACTCATATATTTCTAACGAGCTATCCTAAGCCTCATTTCGACATCAGGAAGGCTGCCAAATGTTTCCGTCAAGTCAGGGGACCTTTTGCTAATAAAAATTTGAAGTATTTTTGTAATTTTTGAACCTCTAAAATCTGTTTTTTCCAAATGTGCGTTTAGCTATTTTTGCACATGGAAAATGATGAAAAGTCAATTATTTTTCCTTTTTTAGTACTTTTTAGATATTTTATGAGATATTTTTGTGCCTTGGGCTTTGCAAAGCCTCAAGGACAAGTTTAGATATTTTGATTAGGCCAATAGGAGAGGAAGTTGAACCATGAGGTTTTCCTCACTTGAGCCTATTTATTCCACAAGGCTTTCATTGTAAACAAGGCTAAACTTGAGAAGAGAACCAATATATTGGTCATATGAGCTTTGAAGGAAATACTTGTGTTATGCTTTTGGATTGACTCTTGGATGTTCTTGGATGAATGAAGAAGGATTGTTGATGGATTCCATGACTTGGTAGAATGGTATAGTGTCTCTTGCTTTGTTGTTTTCTTCTAGTTTTCATTCATGATACATGTTTCTTGCTTGCTATAGATCAGTAGAGAATAAATTTGAGATATGCCCATGGAGGCACCTCAAATTTCCTGAATCTTCATAGCTTTCATGTTTTCTTCCTCCTTAGTCATACTAAAGAATTCTTAACTGCTCTTTAGTAACTTAAGGATATTGTAGCTAGTTTCATTCATAGTTCTATGCATGTTAAGTAGGATGTATGGTGTGCCCTGCTTACCTATGGCTGTCCATAGTCCAATCCATGAAACTGTCTCTTTGATTGATTAGATTATCATTTTGTTTGAAACAAGGAGGCCTAGTCCCGATCTAGCCCTTTGCCTAAAACTATAAAAGCTTGTTTGTCAAAGTGCCCAATAACTTAAAGACTGTGTTTAGGCATTCCGGCATAGTGTTTTGAGTTGTTAGTCCGTCTTATGTGTTTTTCCCCAAAGTCTGATAGCCATTTCCCAAAGTTAGAGGGTCTTATACTTCTATGCATGGCTTGAATGTTTATTTCTATGTATTATTTAGCTTGTAGTTACATTTTGCATGATTAATGGCTTGCCATAACATGTTTATGTCTGCTATCAAACTATTTATGCTTGAAATCCTTCGTCTTTCACAAACTTGATGTCCATTTACTCCATTTTGCCCAAAGATCCTTTCTACCTTGAATCAAATCGGCCCTTCAACAGCCTTGTATCGTCATCTAATAGCTTTCTTGACCTTTTGACCCCATAGCCCAGTTAATCTACATCTTGTTATCTATTTTATATCTTTGATCAGTTTCACCCCTCACAACTTAAAAAACCAAAACCAAAAAAACATACTCCATAACTAGCCTAAAATCAGAACACGATAAGCAAACACATAGATATCCCTTACACATATAGAGAGAGCCCTCTCTGAGTCCAGGAAGGCTAGTTCCTTGGGCTCCAAAGCTTGGTTTGATGTTACACTATCATTTGGCTTGCCAATCAGCCAAATCACGGGAACCTAACATAATGGCGATCACGGTGGGACTTTGAGTTAGTGACAATCTAAGGACACCTTAGAACTCTATAAGTCCCTTATTTTCAAGAATACCCGCCTTTTAGCCACCTCATCGCCACACTAACATAATGGCGATCACGGTGGGACTCTGAGTATTAAACAAACTTAGTTTCCCTAATCTTTAGAGACTTTTGAGAATATTAGCTTGCTGACTTATCCCACCGCTCTCTAACATAATGGCGATCACGGTGGGACTTTGAGTCAAAACATCCTAGGTATCCCTTAGAAACTCTCAAAATCTCAGTCAAACTTAGAAGAGTAGAATCTGGTTGTCTCACCATCCTAGAAAAATGATGACTCAGCTGTAGGACACTCTTCCAAACCTTAGGATTACATAAAAACTCAAAAAACCCCAAAAACTCCCTTAGATTGGTTTTTGACAGTATTGGTGGTGGACCATACACATATACCTCAAAACAACTAAAAATCCACCTGGCGACTCCACTAGCCTCCAGTAGGCCTTACTACTTTGCTAAATTTTAGAATACCATCCGATTTAGCCACCTCATCGCCACACTAACATAATGGCGATCACGGTGGGACTCTGAGTAATAAACAAACTTGGTTTCCCTAGACATTCTAGCAGCCTTAAGAATACTATCTGATTGAGTTATCCCACCGCTCACTGACATAGTAACGATCACGGTGGGACCTTCCAAGTAAGTGACAATCTAAGTACACCTTAGAATTCTCGAAGTCTCAATCAAACTTAGAAAACTTAAGTGTTGTTTGAAGAGTAGAAGCTAGCTTTTTCACCATCTTAGCAAAATGATGAGTCAGTTATAGGAAACTTTTCCAAACCTCGTAGGCACATAAAACTCAAAAAACCCCAAAACACTCCCTTAGATTGGTTTTTGTCAATATTGGTGGTGGACCATACACACATATCTCAAAACAACCAAGTTCCACCTGGCGACTCCACTAGCCTCCAGTAGGCCTTACTATTTTACCGAACTCTAGGTTACTATCCGATCAACCTATCCCATCGCTCACTAACATAGCGGGAGATGGTGGGACACTGAGTACATGACAGTCTAGAAAACTCTTATAGACTCTTTAGTCCTTTAAATATTTAAACAAGCAAGCAGTCCATGAGATCATTTAGAGTAAACTCTTTTTGATATCACCACCTTGGCAAAGTGACGAAACAAGTTTAGAATACTTTAATAAACCATAGGCTGCACATAAAACTCAGAAAAACCTTAAAAACATTTCCAGATTAGTTACTGGTGGTGTACCATAGCTACATCTCTACAAGAACAACCAAGTTCCACCTGGCGACTCCACAACTCCCAATAGACCTAAAGACTCCACTGGAGGAAGAACCTAAAACATGACTGGTCATCCTAGAAAGAAAAAGCACTCAGGCCTTAGTTGGATTCAAGAAATTATTGTCTTTATCTATAACTATGTTCTATCCTACTTTGAGCCTGATCAGGAATACACCGATGAGATCTACATTGATCATTGGAAATATCTCAAACCTCAAAAAGCTAAGCCTCAAATCTCAGACCATGAGCAGGCTTGTACACCTATGCTTACCCCAGATTCACCTATGGGAAACCTAGCAAAACATGAGCTTCATGCTACCTTTCCCACTCTGGCTGAAACCTCAAATAGTCACGAACCTCTTTTTACACTACCTATATCCACAAAGGTCCCAGAAAGATACAAGCCTCTGGTTTTACCTCCCATCTTACAAGCCCTTCCTCCAAATCTTCAAAATAAATTACCCAGGTTTGATGGAGAAAGCTCCAAAGTTACCGCTGAAGAGCATGCCCGAAAAATTGAGGATTTACTTGACCTTTATGACATAGAAGAAGATGATGTGCGTATTAGAATGTTTTCCTTTTCATTACAAGGAAAAATTAAGAGTTGGTTTCAAGACCTTCCCACTGCAAGCATTACCAATTTTCATCAGTTCGCTCAAATTTTCCTAGATAGGTGGGTGGTCGTGGGTAATAAAGTTCTCATCATAAAGGAGTACAATCAGTTAAAAAGACAACCAGGGGAAACAATACAAAACTTTTCAGCCAGGTTCAATAAAGTATACCATGCAATGCCTGCTAACCTAAAGCCACCCCTCGGATGTGTTCTCTTACATTACCCAAATTCTTTTGACCCAGAGATGGTTTTCCAGATAAAAAAAAAAAATCCTTTGACCCTAGAAGAAATGCAAAGGATAGAATTTGATGTAGAATTCAACATACTAAATAGGGAGGCACAACTAAGAACAATAGAGAAAGACAAAGCAAATCAAGAGACACTAGCATCTTCAGAGGAAAAGCTGAAAAAGTTGGTGTGTATGGTAGGAAAACTAGAGAAGTTACTTGATAGGAAAAAACACAAGGTTAACATTGCTTATTCAAACCAACCTACCCTTCTTCCTCAGGTTAAACACACTCAGCTATCACAAGACAAGAGTTATAAACAAAATATGCCTAATGGGAAAGTTGCAAATAAAAACATAGAGGAATGCTCTAAAGAAGCTATCAGCCATTTTGAAATCACAGATTCTGAAATGGAAGAAGAATCAAAACCTTTAGGTTCTATACCATTATGCTTTAAATCATTCCCGACTTTGAAAGAAAATTTGCTCCCTAAAGATCTCTCAGTAGTTATTCAGGAAAACCCTTCTCAAGTTAACTCTCACCTAAATCAAGAAGAGCTGATTGAAGAAGAATTCAAATCTGAGATAGAAGATAAATCAAAACCTATAGGGTCTCTACCTTTATGTTGGGAGTCATTTGAGTTCATAAAAGAAAACTGCCCCCCTAAGAATCTATCAGAAAAAACTCATGAATTACATGATAACTATCCTCAATATCACAAAGAATTGGTTAAAGATGAAAATAAGCAAGAAATGACAGAAAACCCATAGGATCTCTCTAAGGGCATAAGTGATGATTCATCATCTCTCATAAGTGAAGCCCCAAAAGACATTCATCTTTCAAATCAGATTTCCCAAGAGAAAGAGGATTACAGTAGAGAAATGAAAATACCTCCCTTTTTAACTGAAGATGAAATAGATCAACTTATAAACATGCAGACAACCTCTGAAACTTCATATAAACAAAAAAATTTTGATCTTTCTCCTGTTAATCTTGCATGTCATAAATCAGAAAATAGATGTGTAGATCAATTTGAAGAAAAGCAATCTGATAGTCCCATGTGCATGGTTGATGACATTTCTTATGTTAATGATTCTCCAAGGTTTGATCAATATGTTGATGATTGTGATTTCCAAACAGAAACTAACTTTGCAGAACACTCAGCTTTTGATTTTTGGGAGGAAGCTCAGTTTCATAAACTTGAGAAAAGTGAGCAGCCATTACAGGTCATCTATGACACTGATGAGGAGAGCATTGAGAGTTTAGAAGTAAGTGAAGAGTCTTGGACTCTTTGCTCCACTTCACTTCAGTCCATCAGAGATAACAGTCACATAATTGGAAATCAACAGTTTTTTAGCTTTGATGATGAGGTTGAGGAAGATGGTGAAATTCTTGAGCATGTTGTAAATGAGAAGCCTTTTCCTGAAATGGTTGAAGAAATCATTGTGGACATGGAATATTCCTTAACTCCAAATTTGCAGCCACCAAGTTCCATTGAGTTACAAATTGCAGATGAAGAAAGAGAGGTTGATAAACACATGAGAGTTGTCACACTGTCCTTTCAAGATAATTTACTGTCAAAGTGTATCCCTGCTCACCAAACTGATAACCTCCACACAATTTTCAGTTCACTTAATCAGAACACGTCAGCTTGGAATGAAAACTACACTGCAATATATGATGAACCTGTCATTTCAAGTGATCATAAGCAAGAGGAAGAATTGCTTTACCAGGGGGATCCCAATTATAGCCAAGTGGAAGAAAGAGTAGTCCTGAAAGAAGCCTATATATCAGATCCTCTAGATCAGGTATTATTCCAAGATCCATTTGTTGTTTTCCTTGAGAAGTCTGAAAGAGTAGTCTTGAATGAATCCTATATCTCAAAACCTCTAGATCAGGTTTTATTCCAAGATCTATTTTTTGTTTTCCTTAAGAAAGTTGAAGGAGTAGTGGGTTCTATCATGAACAAGTTGCTGCCAAGAATAAGAAAAAACTTAAGCACTACTGTCCAGAAACAAACCAAGTGGGAATGGCCTTTTCAGTACTTCAGCTTCATGAAAGAACTAAACCAGAATGACCCATGTGAGTATCTACTTGACTGGTTGCATTGGAAAGAAGAGTTCACCAAGTGTATGTTGTGTACAGATTAGATTAGGATAGAAAGACAACTGTAGAAAATAAGCTCAGCCTTGTGAGCACCTTTTCATTTGTAGTTTGTTTGAAGAAAAAGTGAAAAAGCAGAAAATAACAAAAACAGTAAACAGTAGAAAAAGAGGGCAGTTTCTAAAAAGCAATGGTAAAGCCCCATGTTCCAAAAAATAGTCTTTCGGAAAGCGCACAAGTCTAAATGCCGCTACTTGTACTCAAATGTCTTGTTCAGCTATCTAGCCTAATCATAGCTGAGCATGTTTAAATTTATTTGCTGATAAGTTAGTGAGTGAAAAAGATGGTCAACATTGTGTAAGATTGACTTATCACAGAGAGTAGATTAGGAAGAGATTCTGGTTCCACATGCCTAAAACAGAACCAAAGAGAGAAGCGAGGGATGAAAAATACATTGTACATCTTAGCCCCGCTTTTCTAGTTTTCCTTTTTTGCAAAATAATATTTGTGTGCAGTTTGTCCTGTCATGCCACAAATACATGACAAATCAGACTGTTTAACCCTGATTTGATCATTTTGAATTTCATGTTTTAGATTAGAGAACAAAATCCTGTCAAACAGTTTAATATTGATAGTTGATCTAGTTTAGGTAGAGTAATGAAAGGAGTTCATCAGTTTAATCTAAACTCCAGGCAGATATAAGTGTAGAAATAGATAGGTTCATTTTACAAAAAGAAAAATATGCATTGTCAAAAGGCTGCTAGTTCAAATGCGCCAAAAAAGCAAGAAAAAATGTTAGGAAAGATAGTGGGTAGGTAGAAATATCATTGATGCTAATCATGCTGTCTCTTTTCAAAAGTAGCATCAAAGAAGAGTGAAATTTTGCGCCAATGGGTAAGGCACTGGTCTTCGTAAGCCAAAGATCTGAATTCTGAACACCTCCTGACGAGGAGCTGCCCTCCCCAAATGGAGCCACTGTTAGTCATCAGTATTTTTCACTTATTGGTGATGACTAGATCCATAGCTGAGTTTTCTAGAAGCTTATCTCCACATGTCAATTTGTCATCTAGAAAACCCTCATAAAACTTTTTTTCGCCCTCCTACTTTTCAGTCCGCCCATGTCAAGGTTAAACCTCATTATCACTATCCTATCTAGCTTTAGCCCTACTGGTCTGCTCATCAGCTCTAAAAGACAATCCAAGTCTGTTTCAAAAGTCTCCCCTAAGTTAGGAAGTGGCTCTTTAAGGCATTTTACCCTTGGCAACCATCAAAAGGCCAAAAACCTCCATCTGCTACAGACCAATCATGACAGACCTCCCGATCTACAAAATGAAATTGATCACAGCTCTAAGTCGCGCCACTTACACACCCCTAAGTCTCAGCAATGCATAGACCACAGTCTCAAGCTGATTTTAGGTGTTTTACAGTGTTTTATGGATTTTACAAAGGCAGGAAACACGTCATCATCTCAGGAGAAAATTCTTGAATCCACATTTAGAAGAACAACTTCTTCTCAATGTAAACATGAGCCTGAGATACATCTGCAGGGTAAGGAGTTACTCATCAAACTCTTACAGCTTCATTCAGCCTGATAGCACAGTAAAAGAAAGACAACACTGTCAAACAAACTTGTTATTTTTCATGGCCAAAAACCTCCTTCATCTATAAGCAGAGGGTTAAGGCGCCTCCTTCATCTACAAGCAGAGGGCGCTGGGAAATATTGACTTGAAGAAATTACAAAACTGAATATAAGCACAGGTTTGTTTTTACTAGACAGTGAAACAGTGATTCAAGGTTTCTGAAGGAAAATGATGATCAAAACAGGGCTAAGATCTGAGATGTGCAAAACAAAAGAAAGCAGAGTATTTGGTCTTATGCCCTAAGAAAGAAGATAAATTGAAATTGCCAGCAGTCATCATCATGGCGCATCAAAAGGAATCCTTTAATCAAAGCTGTCATAACAAATATCTTTGCAGGGGTGTTTATATGGATGTCTCAAATCAATGTTGAGCAAGAAGACACTTCAGTAAAAGAACCTCTGTGTGTTCTTATGTTTCTGTTAGGCTGTGGGATAAAGTCTATGGTTTCCAGATAAACATAGAGAAAAAGCAGTCAAGTAGTATACAGTCCCAGACCTAAAACATCTTGGTATCAGTCAAAGCGCCAGTGTAAGTCCAGTTGTTGCAATCTACACATCACCACAAAGACAAATGTATCCTTCAGATGCAGTAGGGTTGGTGATTTCAGAGTTTCATTAGGAGGAAGATGGCTAATAAAAGCCTTGGTATCTATGAAATGTTCCAGCAGTCATTCTACACCTCATAGGGAAGCAAATCCCTATAAAAAGTCAGAGGTATCATATTAGCACTGGGAGCAGATGAAATATTGTAAAAGAAAGCACTTTCTTAGACAAAGGATGATCAAACCTGGGTGGGTACAACTACATTTTACACCTATAGTCAAAATTCAGTTCACAGTGGGCATCATTTAATTCCAAAAAGCATTAAGAGCAAGATGTTAGTTTGTGTTGAAGAAAGGGAAAAAGAATCTCTGTCAAAATGTCAAAGAATACCCCTGCAGCATGAAATATCCTCTACAGGTGTCCTCTTTTCATAGCAAAGCACCAGAATTTTTAAAAGGTTATTGAGATGATAGTTTACTGTTACAAAGGAAGGTAGTTTCCCCATGAAACAATTCAAAACACCCTGCTGTTACATTTTGAATAAAGGAAAGCTCTTAGAAGAAAATGCCCCTCTTATTAGACAGAGAATAGTAGGAGCTCGGGCAATAACACTAGGTCTCACCCACAGTCAGAAAGAAGCATCAGTTGGAGACATGCAGCTACAGTCCTAAGGTATATTTGATCCAGTTTTCCTCTAGCAAGCAGGTGGAGGTATATGGAGCAGAAAAATGCCAAATCAATTTTTGAAGTGATAGGTCATTTCCTTGCAAATGTCAAAGGACGCCCCATCAATCATTGGTGTATTACTAAGTGGACCTTCCATGTTGAAAATGTCACCAAAAAGGGCCAGCAATAGCAGAGGTTATTTCCCTAATGTTAAAACACAGTGAAAAGAATCTAATCCTAGAGGTTTGTTATTATAAAGAATCATACTCACCAAAACTAGCCAGAATATATGCCACTTTTTTTCCAACAATATTTAAAGGTAAGAGCCCTTATAGCACATTTAAAGGCACTGTGTATTTCAAAAGGAGCAAAGGCATTTGTTTTGAAGGTGAAAATTTCAACAAACCCTTACAAAGGTAATCCCAAGGAGGCATTAAAATTGTTCATTGTTAAAGGGTTTAAAGACCGTTTCCAAGAGTTATGTTGAATTTCAAACACAAAAAATACTCCCTTTGCTGTTCACGGACCAAAACAAAGAGTTCTCGAGCTAATTTGCACAATTTTGGAGCCTTTTGATCTGCGCGGCGCGCCTGGAAAAGCGCGCGGTGCGCTCAGGCGGATAATTTACACTAGGTAACAAGGCTGCGCGGCGCGCCTGTAGGTTTGGTTCATGTCGACCCGACCAATGACCAGAGAAACCTTTTCTGCACGGCGCTTTCCACAGCCAACGCGTCGCGCATGGTTTAAAATTCCAAAACACCTCCAAAGGTTTTTATAAGTTGCTCGAAACGCCTGCCCGAGCTTGTCATCAAATTCTAAAGGTATTCTACGTATCTTTTTACTCTTCTTCAAGACTGCTAAGAGAGAGTGAAAGGGATGGAACTCGTGGGGTAAAATCACAATTTTGAGGTTTGTGTTTTATTTGAAGAAACAAGTTTTTCTGTAGTTTCTGGTGGATAGAGATGAAGCATTAAAAGCCTTGAAATGTTGTTGGTAAGAAAAACAATGAAACTGCCCTCAAACTTTGTTGAAGCTTATCTGAGAAAAGATAAGAGCATAGGTCTTAAAGGGAAAAACAGTGGGTTATTTTTCTTACACAATGGTCATTAGATGAACTTTGGTGACCTTCCAAGGGCATCCTCTATATGTTAAAAGAACAAAAGCGGTATTGTGACCCCCCATTCCATCAAGCCTAATCAGCGAATGAAGTCACCATTGGTAGTTCAAGATATTGTCAAACTGATATGAGGGACAGTGGAGCATAAAAAAGGCAGTTTTTGTTTGAAGCGATTTTTTTATGGTTGAAAGCTACAGGCCTCTTTTACCACATCATAGAAAACAAAACAAGCCCTGTTAACCTATCTTATAAATAATGAATTTGACTGAGGGTATATGATTCGAACAAATGCAAAGAATGAAAGAGTTAAATAAGGCAGATTGTTGAGTTTGACTAAGTTTATATGTCATCATATATCTTTTGAGCTGCATATAAGGGTTAAGATTCAATCAAAGGGGAGCTTATCCACTTTTAAACTGCTACATCACCATACATGAAATACAGTGCTTTGCTGTGTGAATATCCGTTATTTAAAGCTGTGCTAGAGTGTTTGATATGATGATAAAGGTGCCTACAGGGAAAAGAGAATATGTTGAACAAAAGCCACAGTTGAGAAAACTGTGTGTGTTCACCTTCCTAATCAAGGAACAAAGATATCCTATATCTTCAAAACATAAAAAAGCAGGTTACCCCTATCAACCACAAAAAAAGACAGTTGTTCACTATGTATACTTTCACTGCCTTTTCTGTTCTTCAAGCTCACTATAAGTTGATATTCAGATGATTGCATAAGTAATTCTCTAGAAGGACAGGGATTCTATATTGAAAAGGGATTTTTGATTGTTTGAAAGGATAAATTTCCTACAGGCTTTGTTGAAACCTTTGAAACATTTTCAAACTCTGTCGCCTCTGTTCAATTAATAGTGAATTTGACTGTGTGTCTGCACTAAATATGGTGTGAGCTTTGTTCATTAATTGGCATACCAGACAAGGGCAGGATTGTGAAGTCGGGAGGTTTACCTTGGCCAAATATACAAATAGGTTGTTGAGCTCCAAACAACACAGAGCAAGGTGACTTGGTCACTATACACAGCAGTTCCAATTGACAGCCTATTTTCATTTTCACAGTGTTTTTTCTTCTGAAAGGTCTGCTGGCTGAAACACATATTCAAGGTTGAGAAAGCTACATTTTAAAGAAGCAGAGGTTTTGTATTGAGAAGGATATTATGCACAAAACATCCAAAAACATTATTTCCTTATCAAAACAGTGAGATTGACAGAGTTTAGTTTAAAGAGGGAATTCGAAAGACTTGGAAATAGTTTGGTGTTTCAGGAACACATCTAGATCAAGATGCCCTTCTAGGCAAGACAACAGGAGCAGCATGGCAGTGGTAAAGATGAGCAGTAGCAGGAAAAAGAGGAGAAGAGTGTTGAACAGCATTAACTCAGTAGTGATAAAAAACAGTTTCAAGAAGAAAAGGGAGAAAGACACCTTCAGACTTGGGATTTTGGCCCGATCTTCAGAACATATTGCTAGGAACCCTTGAGGGTCATGCACACCAATTTTGGGCCCATTTTGACAACTTTTGGTTTTTTGGCATTTTTGAGTTTTTGATCAAAAACTCATAAATTCGCCATTTCATTTTGAGGATTCATCAAGGGAAGAGAATGGTATCATCGGATGCCATAATTTCATGATCATGTCCTCAGCGATTTTCAGAGCATTTGGAGATCATCCGCCCCCTCAAAACAGCGAAAAAGGCTCGCATTTTGCACACTATGCCCGGTCTATCAGCAGACTGTAATTTTCTGTCTTTTTACACACAAGTGCAGATTTGAAGGACTTTTGGGCATCGGATTGGAGAAATTTCAGTTGCGACGGAAATTAGACACTCAGATATTTCTAACGAGCTATCATGAGCCTCGTTTCGACATCAGGAAGGTTTCCAAATGTTTCCGGCAAGTCAGGGGACCTTTTGGCTGATGAAAATTTGAAGTATTTTTGTAATTTTTGAACCTCTATAATCTTCTTTTTCCAAATGTGCGTTTAGCTATTTTTGCACATGGAAAATGATGCAAAGTCAATTATTTTTCTTTTTTTAGCACTTTTTAGATATTTTATGAGATATTTTTGTGCCTTGGGCTTTGCAAAGCCTCAAGGACAAGTTTAGATATTTTGATTAGGCCAATAGGGGAGGAAGTTGAACCATGAGGTTTTCCTCACTTGAGCCTATTTATTCCACAAGGCTTTCATTGTAAACAAGGCTGAACTTGAGAAGAGAAGCAATATATTGGTCATATGAGCTTTGAAGGAAATACTTGTGTTATGCTTTTGGATTGACTCTTGGATGTTCTTGGATGAATGAAGAAGGATTGTTGATGGATTCCATGACTTGGTAGAATGGTATAGTGTCTCTTGCTTTGTTGTTGTCTTCTAGTTTTCATTCATGATACATGTTTCTTGCTTGCTATAGATCATTAGAGAATAAATTTGATATATTCCCATGGAGGCACCTCAAATTTTCTGAATCTTCATAGCTTTTATGTTTTCTTCTTCCTTAGTCATACTAAAGAATTCTTAACTGCTCTTTAGTAACTTGAGGACATTGTTGCTAGTTTCATTCATAGTTCTATGCATGTTAAGTAGGATGTATGGTGTGCCCTTCTTACCTATGGTTGTCCATAGTCCAATCCATGAAACTATCTCTTTGACTGATTAGATTATCATTTTGTTTGAACCAAGGAGGCCTAGTCCCGATCTAGCCCTTTGCCTAAAACTATGAAAGCTTGTTTGTCAAAGTGCCCAATAACTTAAAGACTGTGTTTAGGCATTCCGGCATAGTGTTTTGAGTTGTTAGTCCATCTTATGTGTTTTTCCCCAGAGTCTGATAGCCATTTCCCAAAGTTAGAGGGTCTTATACTTCTATGCATGGCTTGAATGTTTATTTCTATGTATTATTTAGCTTGTAGTTACATTTTTCATGATTAATGGCTTGCCATACCATGTTTATGTCTGCTATCAAACTAGTTATGCTTGAAATCCTTCGTCTTTCACAAACTTAGTGTCCATTTACTCCATTTTTCCCAAAGATCCTTTCTACCTTGAATCAAATCGGCCCTACTACAGCCTTGTATCGTCATCTTATAGCTTTCTTGACCATTTGAACCCATAGCCCAGTTAATCTAACATCTTGTTATCTATTTTATATCTTTGATCAGTTTCATCCCTCACAACTTAAAAAACCAAAACCAAAAAAGTTACATCATAACTAGCCTAAAATCAGAACACAATAAGCAAACACATAGATACCCTTACGCATATAGAGAGAGCCCTCTTTGAGTCCAGGAAGGCTAGGTCCTCGGGCTCCAAAGCTTGGTTTGATGTTACATTGTCATTTGGCTTGCCAATCAGCCAAATCACAGGACCCTAACATTTTATACAATGAGATTTCACTCCATGGACCCTATTTTGAATTAGGGTTTCCTCTTCTCTATAATCTTCCCTCCTACATTTTCCCACATAGTGCTTTCCAACTCATGCCAATGTAGTTTGACTTGGTCAACTTTGGCAAAACATGTTTGCAAAAACCTCCTTTCACACATGGAGGTGTGAAATCCAGCTCTCAAGTGATCCTCTTTCATACTTAGAGGATTTTTATTCTCTAATCATGCAAATAATGGGTCCCCTACCCATTTTATTCATCTCTTCAAAAAAATTTAATGCCCCATAAAATTTGGGACATTACAGTCCTCCCCTCTCAAAATATTGCTTGCTCTCAAGAAATTGCATTGATGAACTGAGTTCCTTTCTGCCCTTCCTCTTGTAGAATCCTTATGTGATGATCTCCTCAAGAAAAGGGTATGCCATATCAGCAATCAAATCTCCAAATTGTCCCTCCAACAAATGCAATCTAGCCTTGGGGTGAACATTCCCAAATAGCTATCATGTAGAAACAAATATCCATGAAGGAAATAAGAGCTTTCCAAGGGCCTTTTTGAGGCATGAGGTCTGATATATAATGGGACTTATTATCCCCATATGAATCTCCCATCCTCAAGCCACCAATCATGAAAAAAAAGTTGCCTCCCAATAAAGCAACTCATGGAAAATCACCCTCCACCTTGAGCTCCAGAAATGAAGGTGGGATGAAATCTGATCATGGAAAGTACGATAACTTGCCCCATGCCGTCCTCTCCCCCACTCATTGTTGAGGTATAAAAGGTGTCTTTTTAACGCCTATTTATCCTACATTAATTATCAATCTGGGAACGACTTTTTATTTCAAGAGTGTACTCAGTCTGAGGCAGAAATTTATCCAAGAGCAATGCTGTGTGAGATGTAGTACAGTATTCTAAATACAAAAGTAAAAAAATGCTTGGAAGGGAAATCTAATTACAATAAAATAAATTCAAATTCTCTGAAACTTAACTATTCACTCAGCAAACATCAATCGAGGATACAGTAGCAATAACTCATTCCTCTAGAAATTGATGCAATTAAAATCAAACTAAACCAAGACAATCAATCTGGGAATGAGAAAGCAATAACCAATGTTCTCTACAGTTGACAGTCCTTCTCTCAATAAATCAAAGGGAAATCGAAATTGAACTAACTGTTGTTGAAAGCAAACAAAGAAGAACTCTTATTAAAAGAAAGAATTAGAAATGAAAAGCAATTTGTAATTGAATGGCTATGTGCATAAACAACAAACTGTAATAATGTAAATAAACAATCTTTCTGCAATCTGAAGCTAATGAATCGGAAGTGATCAGTGTTAGGGTCTCTGTAATAAGCAAGATTGGCAAAAGTCCGATCACAGAGTTAACATCATTTCAACCAACTTTGGGATTCTAGGATCTATCCCTCCTGAATCCGGAGAGAGATCTCTCCAATATGTACAAAGATGGATTTGTCTTTGAAAAGCTTAAGGTAATGATATTAGGCTAGTTATGATGATCAAGGATTTGGTTTTGTGTTTGGATGGTTGAACATAGTTGTTGTCTGAGGCGGAAATATCTATATGCAAATAGGTTCAAAAGTGAGAAGTTGCAAGCAACAAGAGTAAGCTTTAGCTAAGATGAAAGATGATGGCAGGTTTTCAGTCCATTGGGATATGGAGTCATAAGAGGATTTAATTGAAGCAAATCAGGTTCAAGAGTGGTCTATGGGGCAAGTCATCTATGCCTAAGGATCTCTTTAAGGTTTGATTTATGGAATGGAGTGATACAATAAGAAAGAGAAATAACAGATGCAGAACAAAGAGCAGCCCAGGATCTGGTAAGTACTTTGAAACTAGCCAGCCTTTGACCAGGCACTTAAGAAAAACATAGAAGTAAACTAGGATCTGGTAAGTACTTTGAAACTAGCCAGCCTTTGATACACTTCCAATAGAAAACATATGAAAAACAAAGGGAAACTTGAAGGCAACCTTTGGAGTAGAGACTAATGGGCCGGGCTCACCACAAATCCTCTCCTAGCTCTTCTTTACTTGGTTGCTTTCAGGACAATCACAAAGATGACACAGAATGGCCTAAGATCTGATAAGTACTTTGAAACTAGTCAGCTTTTAACAAATCCTAAGGGAAACAATCAAATAGTTGAGCAAATAAGAAAGGGACTCAGGGCTGACCTTGATTTCCTCAGTTCATCTTCACACAAAATATATTGAAAGTAACATTTAAAAATAACATTCAGTCAAGGCGATAAAATGAGGGAACGCCAACATGCATATGCCTAAAATGAATTAATCATTTCCAAATAACACAGATAGAAGAAAACATCTAAATAAATATTTCTCAGCCAGAGAAGGTTACTGGTATACAATAGGTCCTAACTCTGTTTAAACTTTTCTTTATAGCAGAAAATGAAACAAAATGGAAACAGAAATAAAACAACAAGTTACAATGAGAATAACATCACCGTCAACATAGATCAGGATCCCATAAATCAGCTTGTATTGATGCTCCAAACCAGTTACAATCTTCAAATCCAGTGTTTTAATTCATCTCTCCTCACAACCTAACCTATCTGTTACAAGCAGAGCTCCAAGAGCCAGTGAATCACTATTTACAAACAGAAGCCTTCAGCTTAGTTACATAGAATGCTTCAGCAATTACATTGACAACCAACCCCTCACTCATTTTCTACTGAAGTATTTATAGAAGAATGAGGAGGTGAGATCTGATAAAAGATCTCATAATCAATTAATACAGGAATTAATGTCTTTCTTGGCCCTTGGGGGCTCAGAAAGGAAAATGTACAGGTGTTCTATTGCATTAACTGATTTATACTCACGATTTAAGCTCAGTGGGAGCTTCATTTGACTTTTGAGGCTCTGTGTATCACTAGGGTTACTCTGTGGACATCAGTCAATAAATTCCATGGTAGAAGTAACTTCTTTGGCTGTTTCGAGGCAGAAACCTGATCTTATTAAATAAATTCAGCCTCTGATTGAGCGTTTTGGGACAATAGGTGGCACTGCGGTGGTTGAGGAATCAATTCGCCTCAAATATGGCGGTGGAGGCATTCTGTCTGAAAAACACTTTTAGATTTACTCTTTAACTGTGTTTTTAGATCGGGGATTAGGCGTTTGATAACTGTCTTAGCCTTAATCCCCATAAATCTGTCCACCTATGCTCTGTTCTGGTTCTTTTTTAGTCTTCAACATCTGATACTCTTTCTCTGCATTGATCTTCATGGTTTTTTCTGTTGTGGAGGGCTGCGCAGGGCATATAAGGCATCAATGCCTAATAAAACATCAATGAAACGTGATATTTACCCCTGCAGATGATCTTCCTTGGAGGAAACGAACAAAGGAGGGTCATCACCCTCTGTCGCCGAACCTTCTTTGGAAATGACGGAAAATACATTCAAACCTACAAAAACACGAAAAACGTTATATAATCCTGTGTATTTGGTTTACTGCATCGGGGACTGTGCGGAGGAGCGTGGGCCGTTGGATGGCATCATCCAACGGGTGGGATTTAATCTCAGAATAGTCGAAAAAGCATGGGGGAGGAGGATTAAATCAGAGCCGTCGATTCGCGCCAAGATCGACGGTCGGGGATGAATACGGGGGGTTCAGATGTACGGAGGAAAATTTTTGGGGGCATACCCCCGTACTGAAACTGCGCCGTTGATCTGGATCAGTTTGGACGGTCAAGACGGAATCAGGGGGCGTTGAAAGTCAAACGGAGGGAATCTGGAGGATGAGTTTTGGAATCAAGCATTTGAATGTGGACCGTCGATCTACAAAGATCGATGGCGGAGATTTATTCTCGGCTGCGCTGGGGCCCGGCTAAAACACGCACAGCTTCGTTAAAGAGCGGGTGTTTTAAATGGATGAGAGCCGTCGGATGCGCGAGGTCAGATCAGACGGCTATCATCGATTCCGCTGGGCGGTTATGGTCTGAAGGATAACGCGTAGGGGACTGACTTTATGCGGCGGTTTTGAAACAGGGCGGAGGACACGCGGCGCGCAGCGTATGGAATCGCTGGCCAATGGGAGAAAACAACCTTGGGGCCGAAAGCAGTGCGGAAAATACTGCGCAGTTTTTTGGAGTGGGGAACAGCTGGCGGGGACCACTGGTAAGTTGCGCTCGGCGTCGTTTATCTGTGGATTGGATGAACGGCTGAGATCGCTCCACAATTGCACGGGCGGGTTTTTAATAAAAATAATGAAATGACGGGTTTTTATAACATTCAAACGTTTTTTAAATGTTTTTGGGCAGAGAAATAATATTAAAATGGACAAGCGCCCGAGGGTCTTGCAGTTGGTTCTGGCGCTCGGGTGCATGGAGGAAAAGAGGTAGGGGGCTTAGCCTAAGGGGCTTAAGACCAACACATAGAAAATGTGCGTTTCTATGGTTTTTTAATGGTTTTCAAAGGGAAATGAAGGTTTCGGCAAGGCCAAGAGTGAGTCTTAGACCTTTAGGAAATGAATTTAAATGAAATGAAAAGGGAGAAACATGAAATTGTGGGGTTTTCATGGGAAATGGAGAATACAAAATGAGGTTAGTGGTGGAAAGAAGAAAAAGGGAAAAGGGTTCTTTGCAGGAGTATCCAACTGTGGATTTTTATAGGATTTCAGAGGCTTTTGAAGTATGAAACAACAGTATGGGATATGGATAGAGGGAAAAGGCTGGAGGTCTTATAGAGACTTCAAGAGCCAACAATTTTTAGAGATGAAATTTGTTCCTTGAAGGCTCAAAACAAATTTAGCCACCTTTGGTATGATCAAATTTTACAGGTGGCTAACAATCAGCAGCAAATATTAACTTAAAACAGCAATCTATTAAACATCAAGCCCACAACAAACGTTATTAAACAGTAATCGACATGAACAACAAGCAAATGGAGTTAAATATTGAACAAAAAAGCTTTAGTGAACAATAACAAGATGAATAATACGGGAATTAAGATCCTTGTTGAAATGGAACAGCGATGCAATTCATTAACGTAACACACCAAGATCCATAAGCAATTAAATAACAAACCGATTAGCTTGCAAACTATAATAAAATAAAATATGAACTATCTCACAACAATAATGAAAAGATAGAGATACAAACAGCAGATCGATCCACCAGGGCCGGGCTGTCAACCACCGGTGAAACGCCGCTGGGTTTTACTTCAGAGCTTGAGAAATGGAACAAGAACACGTCTTTGTATTAATCAAACATGAATAGATTTTACATCAGTTGCTCTTTGATCACGAGAGTCAAGGAATTACAATGTTACAAAAGGAATTCAATAATCATCCATCGTTCTCTAATACATAATACATGCTCTCCTTTTATAATCAGAAAGAGGAGAAATTAAATAGAAAATATGATTTCTCATAACAATATTGGATTGTTCCCAACAACTTGATCAACCAGAAAATATATTTCCATCAATCTTTCAACAAAACCAAGTCGAATTTGGATTTGCAGCTGAGATAATTTGGAGGACGACCGTAACAGTAAATCTGAGAAAATCATGCTCAAATAACCTTGATTTTCTCTCAATACATGCCGAATTTGGGTAAACCATTCTTTTACAAAAGTTAATTTAGTCTGTTCTGGACAAAACCCATGTTCCGGATTTTCCATATTCTTCTTCATTTTCCTAGAATCTCAACCGAAAAACTGTCACTTCTTATTCCAACGAATTTATGAGTTGGAATATTTGATGATGATTTCGAGATCAAATCTGCAATCTGGAAAATATCTTGGAGGCTAAAATGGTGAGTGATGTTAAAAAATATATTATTAAACCATCATTGATAAAATTATGTATAATAATCATCAATTTATTAAAAACAAAGGAGAAGAAATAATATTCATCCATAAGAGCATAAATCATTATAAAATGGATTTATATAATAAATTATAATAAATGATATGATAAAGAAAAGTAAAAATGGATGAAATAAGTGTTAAAAAGTGGTCGTATTCATGGCCCAACATACCCCCAAACTGAATATATTGCATGTCCTCATGCAACCCAAAGACAAAACCCATGTGTTAACCAAGCAAAGAAAATTGTTCATCCCAACTCATGAAATGGATGGAACAAATGCATGTTTCCTCAAATAATGAATATTCAATTTTAGCAATAGAGACATAACAATGTTTACAGTTGACGTTCAACTATATGTATATGAAGTTGCAGAAAAATGTGACATAAGTAACAACAAACTTCATTAACCATTTTCTCAAAAATCAAATCGTTTTGATGCATGGATCATGAGATATAAACAAAATGGTTGTAGGTGATAGTGCATAATTTTTGAAATTTTTTGAACTAATTTAGCATGAAATTATCTGGGTTTGTGTATTTTAATGATACCTCTTTGTTATTCAGAGATCACAAGAATTCAGTTCATAGTTTTAAAGATATATGAAAATCAATTTTTTCACTGTATAAAAATGAAATTGTATGCCTTAAATGAGAAAGAAAGTAGAAAAAATCCATCACGTGTAGCAATTCCCCCCCCCCAAACTGAAGAATTAGCATTTCCTCATGCGATGCTAGAAAAAAAATAGAGGTGGTTGCTACAATCTATTGAAATCTATGCTTGGTGTAAAATAACATGGAATAAGAGAGGTGTTGAGAATGAATAAGAATATCAATGGATGATAAAGAATTTTACTGACATGGTCATAAGAAAGAAATGAAGGAAATCAACACTCCCCCAAACTGAAAGATGAGACGTGTCTAAAAAACGGAAAGTGGTAAAGATGTGGAATGTATGATGATAAATAATGCTCAATGGATTTTCATGAAATTCTCCTAAATTCATAATAAATCAGAAAATTATGATATTTTACCTCAAGTGTTACCTCCGAAAAAGTGTGGAAGGACATGTAGAGAGTGGCCTTTGTTGAAGTTGATGTAGGCTGAGCGGATACTGAAAATGATGCAAAAGGTGGAAGTCATGCAAGCACATCATATTTGAAGAGTTATGCGCATTCGTGAGCCTTTGTTGTTAGTTGCAATAGTGTGGTCATGCTGCGAATAGAATTTCCCCCCATATTTGTTGTTCTCTTGTAAACAAATCACAATTCTGTATGCAATTTTCTTGAATCCACAGTTTTAGTTTTGAATGGCAACAGATAAGATGCATGCAAAAAGTTCAATCAACAAAATTTTTGTAGAAATGCAATATGAATATTGTGGCAAAATGGCAGCATACTGCACAGCAATTATACAACATGGAAAGACATACATACTTATGATATGATCAACAAATTATGGCATTATTGAAATCAATGCATATTTTGAAATCATGAGTAGATATGGAAATGTTTATTTAATGATTCGAAAATAAGGGAAAATGACAGCTGATGTGAAAAAAGTACTTATGCTATCATTATCCACATAAACCATTATGATCGATTTATAAATAAATTGCATGCATAAGAGGTTCCGAACAAAGGGTTTAGGAGCCTACTCTCATTTGATATTAGATAAGGATATAAGAAAAGGGTTTATCATTACTAGTGATTTGTGAAAAATATGACTCCAATACCATCAGCAGAGCTCTGTTGCCCACAGGTGTCTATAACCTTGACAAAGTTGCTTTCTCACCCCTAGAACCATTATCCTTTATTTATGCATAGGGAAGTGTTGTGTGATGTCATGATGGAGGCCATTGTGCTGGCTTGGGAACCAGATGAATCATAATGCCATTCACCAGGAAGGAGTGAAAGGTGGGCAGGTCGGCTCGTGATGAGACCTCCTGTACCAAGGACTTTTTATTTTTCTGAGTTATCCATTAGATCATATCCCTAGTGTGGTGGCCATAATGGGAATGCCACTTCACTGCTCCCTTATGATCATGGTAGGCTGGCTCTTGATGAGACCCCCTATCCTCCATCTGCAATATCATAGAATTGTTAGTAATCATATAGAAATTATTTTATTTTATTTTTTATTTTATTTTTATTTTTTTACATATAGAACTTCCCTATTTATATATAAAGGGTGGCTCAACACTCCTTAATAATAGGTATAATGGAAGAAGTCTGAACATCTCAATAGAGAAAGTATGCCCTTATTCTTATTTAATAAGTAAAAATCAAAGAGAGTTATGAAGATTTAGGGAAGAACCAACATGATAAAGATAATCGATCATATTAATTTTAGTGAAAATAAAGACAGCAAAGGGATATAGATGTTTGTGTCCTTTCCTTTTTCTTATCACTACAAAAAAATTTCTTAAAAATGACAATTTATCTTGATTAGCTGATCCCAGTAACCTTTAATTTTTGTATCCTTGCATGAATTGTATGTTTTCCTTTCAAAGAGTCATGAAAAATTCACAAAAAGTCCTAGAAATGTTGTTTAAAAAACAAGAAAAATGCACTCAAAAAGTGATGTTCCTTTAGAAAGGAACAACAAAAACAATAGGCGAAAATTTTGTTCCTTTCTAAAGGAACAACAAAAACAATCTGCAAAAATGTTGTTCCTTTGGAAAGGAACAACAAGAACAATCGGTGTTGTTCCTTTTGAAAGGAACAGCAAAACTGCTGTTCCTTTTAAAAGGAACAGTAAAAACGAGCGGTGTTGTTATTTTTGAAAGGAACAACAAAAACATGTAGCAAAAAATGTTATTATTTTCTAAAGGAACAACAAAACTAATCAGCGAAAATGTTGTTCCTTTTGTAAGGAACAACAAAAATAACACACAAACGCACTGTTTCTTAAGAGGAACAGTTGCTATTCCTTAAGAGGAACAACAATTGTTCCTTAAGAGGATCAACAAATAGATATAAACACGCAAAAATGTTGTGGGGAATAGCAAAGGAACAAAAATAGAGGAAAGAACAAAGCTAATGTACAATCAATTGTCAAGCAAATCCAATCAGATAGAAAGGAAAATCTATGTACAGGTTTCAAGACAAAGTAATTTTTTATAGAATTGGTGCTACCGAAGAATTTCCTTCTGCAATTGAAACTTGCATGGTGGGGTCCTTATTGTTCAATTTCCACTGGAGCGGAAACTATAATTTGAAGGGATCAACACCTGAAATACAAAAACATAAAATAAATCAGAAAAGAAACAATACTTTATTAAGTTACAACAACTATGATGTTATTTCCTAAGGGAATATCAATCTGTTAATGGAAAAAAAATGATCTTTTTGAAAAATGTTTTGGCAGCAGTGACATGAATCTTAAAATGGAGACCAATTATTCATTTCTTCTTGTTATTAATCTGTTACATAATGAACTGGATGAAATTCCCTTATTTTACTAAAATTTCTCTCAAGAATCGCTTGTCCATAAATTGACATTTTTTGTTCTCCTAAGACCTGCAAAAAAACGAGTGTCTACCTGCAATAGAACATTAAATCATGGATAAAGAGAGGTGTACAGGCTCCCTTAATCCAATAATTATGAAAAAAATAACAATTAGTTACTCTGTAGAACAAATCCACGGAAAAACAAAACAAATTTTATTTGTCACCTGCAGGAGAGTAGTGGTCGACTATACTAACCAGCGGTGTTTTAATCATACCTTCTTTTTTTTTCGTTTTATTTGAGTGATTCAAAAGAAAAATGAGATCTAATTCAAAGGTTTATCTCCAATAGAATTTTTTTTTTTTAAATTCCATGTAATGGTATGTTAAATTTGCTTGGAACAACCTGCATAATAGAGTCATTTTCGATTTTCCAGCTCAGACCAACAGTTGATATTTCAAGAATATATTTTTCGTTTGATGGCGGATTGAACTGATTCAAATTGGAGATTAAATTAGATTTATTTATTGATCTCCAATAGAAAAAAGTTTTGAATACAAGAATAATTGATGGGTCAAATACGTTAATGAACAACCGAGAAAACAGAGTTTCAAGAATGTTGATTTATGATAAGGATTCAGTATTTTGGTCATAAATTCCTCATACGATATCAAAATTGAGTGATTCAAATTTAGTTGTAAACTAGATTCATAGAGGAATCTACTATAGAAACAGACTTTAAAAATATAGTCATTTAGGCCTCCAAAAGCTGACTGTCCCAACTCTGTTGTTGAGCTGCCTACTAGACACCCTATCAATGTTTTGGTTCTAACTTTTTCGTTTCAAATCCAAATTAAGTGATTCAAATTGGGTTGGAAATTAGACATCAATGGATGATTAGGATAGAAACAGGTTTTAAAAATATTCAATTTTGGTCCCCCAAAACATGACTGTCCCAACTGTGTTTTCAGAAATTTCATCAAGCTCGCAAGCCAAAAAATATTACATTCAATAAAGTTTTCCATATTGGTGATAAAAATGGATATGAGTGTTTGTAGAATTTTTATTTTAAATATAATGCATCTAAATACAAAATAAATTAAAATATTTATCACCGATGTTGATTTCCACAACGTGTTGCAACAAAAACAACTATTTTTACAAAAATAAAATAATAAAAAAAATGTGTTTATTTCCTTATTTATTTTATTTTCTCCACTAATCTACTCTTCTTTGAAAATCAAATATGCTTATTATAAGAGTATTCCCAGTGGATCCATTTCCAAAATAAGGCCTCTAGCATGTACATACCCAAATTTGAAAAAACGCATGTTGATAAATAGTAGGGTATGAGAAGCCAACTTCCCTTCTTGTAAAAAACATTGGGCGAGAATTTTCAATTTCTTGGGAATCTTGCTCAGTCTCTTCTGTTTGGCTATGTACCTCAGCAAAGGCTACAAATGGTGATTCTGTGTCCTGAAGGGAACTAGTAGGTTGTCTAGAAATAACTTTCCTAGGTCCTACTGATGGCTGAGATTCAGTTTTCTTAAGAATTTTGTCAATAAAGGTCGTTCTCCCAAGGGTCACCGGTCCCTTAGGTTTTTCAGGTTTGAGAGGAATTTTGTCTTGTTTATATTTTCTATTCATTCAAAAAAAAAAGGCCTTCATTCCTACCTAAAGAAATAAATTTATCAAATTCTGCTGTGAAGTGGGCTATAAGCAAGTATGTTCCTTGCTCGGTGCATAGGTTCTTACCTTCCATCTTTAATACCCAATTCTTCCCAAGCAGAAAAAAAAAAAAGGTCAAATGTGCATCACTCCTTCTAAATGGCATACACTCTCCTTGGCCACGGCGCCAAAATGTTGAGGTATAAAGGGTGTCTTTTTAACGCCTATTTATCCTACATTAATTATCAATCTGGGAACGAATTTTTATTTCAAGAGTGTACTCAGTCTGAGGTGGCAATTTATCCAAGAGAAATGTTGTGTGAGATGTAGTACAGTATTCTAAATACAAAAGTAAACAAATTCTTGGAATATAAATCTAATTACAATAACATAAATTCAAATGCTCTGAAACTTAACTATTCACTCAGCAAACATCAATCAAGGATACAGTAGCAATAACTCATTCCTCTAGAAATTGATGCAATTAAAATCAAACTGGAACAAGAAAATCAATCTGAGAACGAGGAAGCAATAACCAATGTTCTCTACAGTTGACATTCCTTCTCTCAAGCAATCAAAGGGAAATCAAAATTGAACTAACTGCTGTTGAAATTAAATAAAGAAGAACTCTTATTAAAAGAAAGAATTAGAAATGAAAAGCAATCTGTAATTGAATGGCTATGTGCATAAACAACAAACTGTAACAATGTAAATAAAAAATCTTTCTACAATCTGAAGCTAATGAATCGGAAGTGATCAACATCAGATATTAACTTAAAACAACAATCTATTAAACACCAAGCCCACAACAAACGTTGTTAAACAGTAATCGACATGAACAGCAAGAAAATGAAGTTAAATATTAAACATCAAAGCTTTAGTAAACAATAACAAGATGAATAATACGGGAATTAAGATCCTTGTTGAAATGGAACAGCGATGCAATTCATTAACGTAACACACCAAGATCCATAAGCAATTAAACAACAAACCGATTAACTTGAAAATTGTAATAAAAGAAAATATGAACTATCTCAAAACAATAATGAAAAGATAGAGATACAAACAACGGATCGATCCACCAGGGCTGGGCCCTCAACCACTAGTGAAATGCCACTGGGTTTTACTTCAGAGCTTGAGAAATGGAACGAGAACGCATCTTTGTATTAATCAAACATGAATAGATTTTACATCAGTTTCTCTTTGATCACAAGAGTCAAGGAATTATAGTGTTACAAAAGGAATTCAATAATCATCCATTGTTCTCCAATACATAATACATGCTCTCTTTTTATAATCAGAAAGAGGAGAAATTAAATGGCAAATATGATCTCTCATAACAATATTGGATTGTTCCCAACAACTTGATCAACCAGAAAATATATTTCCATCAATCTTTCAACAAAACGAAGTTGAATTTGGATTTGGAGTTGAGATAATTTGGAGGATGGTCACAACAATAAATCTGATAAAATCATGCTCAAAGAACCTTTTGTTTCTCTCAATATAGGCCGAATTTGGGTAAAATTTTTTCAAATGAAGTTAATTGGTTCGTTCTGGTCAAAACCCATGTTCCGGATTTTCTAGATTCTTCTTCATTTTCCTAGAATCTCAACCATAAAACTGTCACTTCTTATTCCAGCAAATTTTTGATTTGGAATATTTGATGATGATTTGGAGATCAAATCTGTAATCTGGAAAATATCTTGGAGGCTAAAATGGTGAGTGATGTTACAAAATATATTAATAAACCATCATTGATAAAATTATGCATAATAATCATCAATTTATTAAAAATAAAGGAGAAGAAATAATATTCATCCATAAGAGCATAAATCATTATAAAATGGATTTATATAATAAATTATAATAAATGATATGATAAAGAAGAGTAAAAATGGATGAAATAAGTGTTAAAAAGTGGTCGTATTCATGACCAAAGACTCATGACAAGCGTGGAGTGTATGTTGATTCTGGGTTGCAAATATATTTCCCTCAAATGGCAAAATGAAGAGTAATCCCCCAAGAATCTCTCCTCCATCAATGAAAAAAATCAGTTGGCCCAAGACATGTCATCCATGATGAATAGGACAAGATCACCATAAAATTCCCCCATGAAATGTTTGTTGTAGGTTATACCACGTGCAGCAAGTGCAAACAATGCCTCATAGGGTTATAATGCAACCTCATCCTCTGCAGCTACAAAAAATAACATGGAAAGAATTGCACAACAACAAATATCACATCTACTACTAAATAGTAAATAGACGAGTGAATCAGCAACATAAGGTCAAACACATGTCCATATACATACAATGGATGGATAAAATTACCAAGCTCATGGTTTACCCCACAATTAAGCAAATATGTGGATGTATCCATGCCTCCTCTCATGTTCCCTTTAGAACATGCAATGCAGAAAATATGGGAGTCCTTCCTCATCAAGGACACATTCATCCATGTGTCTCTCCTCTGATCATGTCCTCCATTAATATAACAGAAATATCAGCCAAGAGACCATACTCAGCAATAAAATGAGGCAAGTACTGAAGGTTTCATGTTGTGCAAAGTTGTACCAACAGTCTCCCAAGTGGTCACAGCGCAGTTTCCCAAACTGCTGCTTTGAAAAATGATATGGCAAGTTGTTTTCAGCTCATGAATAATAATGTATGTTTTGATAATGCATGGTAAGTGGCTAAACATAAATTCTGAACATACATGGAAGGTAACATTTTCCCAAGGCCATATAAGAGATGGTTGTCTCCATTATACAAATTGGCCCAATTTTGATCCATGGAGCAATATGAAAAGCTTGCCCTCTTGTAGAGCCATGCACTGCAAAATAATGGTAAGAGTACACAAATTAGCCAATGTCAAATCAGATCTCTTACCATATAACGAGAGTAAGATGATGTATGGATCCATGAATGAACCCTCCATAGTTGTTTGGCATGCTCCCATGAAAATGAATGAACTAGGTGCTACAAGAAGATCCTTCTTCTCATGCTTGGGCATCCAAGTCAAGAAGAATGTAGCACAGTCATATATGGAGGTGTGAAATCCAACTCTCAAGTGATCCTCTTTCATACTTAGACGATTTTTATTCTCTAATCATGCAAATAATGGGTCCCCTACCCATTTTATTCATCTCTTTAACAAAATTTAATGTCCCATAAAGTTTGGGACATTACACCACAGGTGAGAAATTTTAATTAATTTCATGTATGAGCTATTTTTGGTTGATTTATCAGTTATTTGAATGATCTCTAAGTTATATTGTTGTCCCACTGCACAACTGACCTCCAACTAGTTCTATTAACTATTATAACTAGTTTAACTGAGTACAACTGGAAATAATTGAACTAGATTCCTATAAATTAGATATCAACACATGCAAACTAAAATCCAAGCCCACTAACTCAAATTTACTGAGATAACTGAGTGACAAAATCCATGTCACCTAATTTATTTGCCTCCAAGTTGTCTACTAATGTGGAAATTTCAAATTTTCTCAATTTGACCAAGGCTAAGTCAAATTGAGATTTTCTTGCTACACTTCTCAACGCTCCCTCTCAGCAAGAAATGGATTTTCAACCACCCCTATCCTGCACCTATGGAATTCAAACTTCCCTTTTGACAAATCCTTTTTCAAGATGTCATCATCTTGTTCCTTAGTCAAAATTTATTGTATCAACATTATCGTCCCTTGAACACAGTCAAATGATGATACCGGATATGTATATTCTTTGATCAATCGTGAAATACCAAATTTTTAGAGAGCTTAATGCAACTATGATTATCACAATAGATCACAATTGAATCCATATTTTAACCAAACAGTCCCACAAGTATCTTTCTCATCCAGGTCGCCTCATGTGCTGCTTGATTTGCAACCATGTATTCATCTTCTGTTAAGTTGAGCACCATAGACCTCAGCCTTCCTGATGTACCAGGAAATTATTGTAGACCTAACACTGAAAATTTCATCGGATGTACTCTTTCAGTTGGATGGAATCCCTACCAAATATACATATGTGAATTCATGCAACTTCACTCCCTTTTTTCATTTGTACCATAATCCAAATTATGTAATTCCTATGAGGTACCGTAAAACATGATTTGTTTCCTTCTAATATAATTCAGTTGGCATAACCATAATTTGGCTCATTTGGTTGAATTCATAGAACATATCTAGTTATGTGTTCACAAGTTACATCAGTGAACCCACTAGTTCCGGTAAATGCTAACATTAACCTCTTCACCTGAAGTGGAATTATACTTCCTCTAGTTGGTCGCTAGAGGGGTCTCCATGGGCTTACAACTCTCCATGAAAAATATATGTAGTATCTTGGTGGAATACTTGCCTTAAGATGCAAACAATTCCCCATCACCTTGCCATACTTCTAGCCTTGGGAAGTAGTGCATGAAACCCATGTCTTTCATCTCAAATTCCCTTGCAAGGTCCTCCTTGCAAGAGCTCATCAAATACTCATTACCTTTCAATATTAAATCATCAACATATAAAAAAATGATAAGAAATTTACGTTCTACCAAAATATGATAGATGTTTGAATCTACTTCACTTTCTGTGAAGCCCAATCCAATGAGATAACTATCGATCGAAGTGTACCTAGCTCGTGTGCTTGTTTGAGATCGTATAATGCTCACCTAAGTCTACACACATGAGAATTTTGATCAAAAGTATAAAAACCTTTTGGTTCTCTATGTACACTTCCTCATGAGTAACATCATTGAGAAATGTTGCTTTTACATCCATTTGGTGGATCTTCCACCCCATCTGCCCAGCCAATGCAAGAATTGATCTAATGGATGAATACCTTGCTATGGGAGAAAAGACATCATCATAGTAAATTCCCTCAACTTGAGAGAATCATTTGGCCACAAGTATGGCCTTATAATTTTGTATTCTTTCATTTGCTGCATGCTTAAAATTGAAGATCCATTTTGAACCCACAAGTGTTTTTTCTACTGATCTTGGGACCACTTCCCAAACATTGTTCTTTATAATGGATTCGTATTCTTTCACCGTTACATCAACCCAAACTAGTTGCTCAACTTCTTCCTCAAAAGAGGATGGCTCAGTCTCTTCAAGCTTAGTCATTAGAGCCATGTAGCCAGTGTACCTCTCATGTGACCTCCTTTTCCTGCGCAAATTTGAAGGAGCTCCCACATTCTCCCTTGCATGGCGCACCAATATTTCATCTTCCCTAGTTCTTTTTATAACTTATTTGGACGGTTATGATTGAGTGGGTGTCTCCACTTTGCCTCTTTTATGCTCCTCTATTTGTGGATTCCCCACAACTTCGTGAGGCTCCACCTTTGGAGCTAAAATCTCCTCTTCTGGTGGGATTGGCGGCTCCCTCTCAAGAGAGCATCTCATTCCTTTCTCCTCTGAAAATTTACATCCCTTCACACAACTTTCATTCTTAGGGAAGGTAAGTACAGATGGTAATTGTGTGTAGTTTCGATGTAACCCACAAAAACTCCCAAATCTATTGTTGGCTCAAGTTTCTTCCTTGAATCTTTGGAGACATGGCAATAAATAGAGGCTTCAAAAATTATGAAATGAGACAAATCTGGATGTCTCCCTGACAAATACTCGTATGGTGTAATCATACCAATAATCCGATGAGGAATCTTGTTCTGCAAGTAGATTTTTGGTTACCTTCCTTTTCCCACAAATGTAGTGGTAGCTCTCACAACTCCCACAATGCTCTGGTTCTTTCTCTCAGCTACCCCATTCTGGTGTGGGTTGTGGGGAACTGTCAATTCTCTTTGAATTCCTTCTTTGGCACCAAATTCCTTGAAGACATTTGAAATATACTCACCTCGATTTTCACTCCTGAGAGCCTTCACCTTCTTTCTGGTCTCTTTCTCAAATAGTACCGTGAATTCTACAAATTATGAGAATGTCTCATCCTTCTTCCACATGAATAATATCCAACACTTTCTTGAGAAATCATCAATAAAAATAACATAGTATTTATGTCTGGGAGTGGAGGTTTTCAAGAAGGGTCCACAAACATCATAATGTAATCTCTCCAATACTACATTTTCTTTGTTATCTTGATCATGGAATGTGTATTTTACATACTTCCCCAAGGTACAAACCTTGCATACATCCTACTGTCAGGTGATCCTATAGGGAGGCCAATGGTTATTTGCTACATAATTTTAAGGGAACCATGGTGAAAATGACCAAGTCTTCCAAGCCATATTTCACCAACATATTGACCCTTCACTTTATGTGTCTTACTTCTTAATGCATCACAATATTCCACATCAATTTTGTATAGTTTCTTCACATAAACCTCGATCTGCTTCACCTGCCTAGTGGATATGTGTCTCAGAAAGGATTTCCCTTTACTAAAGATTACATCATAGTCATGGTCTTCCAAAAATTCTACAGAGATGAGGTTCTTCTTCAGGCCTAGTATAATAATGAAATTTTCGAGGCAAAGAGGGGATCTTGACTCCCTCTTAAAGGTTACTGTACCAATCTCAGTAGCATTGTACCTTTTGTCATCCCTAACCTCAATATGCATCTAGAGATATTCCTCCTCTAGGTCAGTTGTTAGGTCCCTATATTACTAGTATAGTCCCTTATTATTGTTAGTGTAACCCCCTTATTGTTATTATTGTGCCCTTAATTTATTATTGTTAGGTCGGCTAGGATTACATTGTGGCCCATTAGGATTACATTGTGGCCCCATGGACTCCTATATATAGAAAGGAGGTTTTGTAATTTGAATCATCCAAGAATTGTTCATTCATGTAATGTATTGGAGGTTGCCCCCTCGAAGTGGCTTATTTCTAAGGCGTTGATATCTCTTTTCTTCTATTTTTGGAGCTGGTTTCACAACATTTGGTATCAGAGCTTTGGATTCCAGGGTTTCGCTGCTCCAAACAAGTCATCGTGGAATTTTCGCTATAACGTTTTTTCTATGAAGTTTCAGAAGCTAAAAATTTTAGGGTGCGAAGCTGAAATCCTGAGGAACATCGTTAAAATATTTCAGAGCTTGGTTCATAATATTTTCGGAGATATGATCTGTGGAAGTTAGGCCTTTTTGCAGGCTCCTCAATTTAATCTAAACAAGTCATCATGGAATTTGCGCTATAAATTTGTTTCTAGGAATTTTCAAAATCTAAAACTTTTAGGGTGCAAATCTGAAATCCTGGGGAAACTTTTTGAAAAAATTTAGAGCTTGGTTCGTAATATTTTCGGAGATATGATGTGTGGAAGGTAGTGTTTTTTCAGGCTCCTGAATTTCATCTCAAAGAGGTGATCATGGGAAAATATTCATAACTCTCTCTCTCTGAGCATCGGATTGGAGTGCTGTAAAACGTGGTTGCAATTACACGGACTTTAGTTTCTTTGCTATCAATTTTAAAGCCAAAGGATGAAACAATGACACGTGGCAAGTCTAAAAATTTCGCTCTACTGAACCAGTTCAAAATTGGGTCATTTTGGGAGATTGGACACAACTTTGTCTTCAAGAATAAAAATCATATCAGACCTATGGCATTGGAAAGAAGCTTCAGAGGGATACTACAGGGCTGAATTTCAGATATTGAGGATCCGCAATTATAGAGATAATTCAATTTCAATATCGAGCTCCTCAAAAGCAAGTAAAAGGTGTGTATTTTTTTTCCGAATTGCATAAGTCTTGTTTGAATAATCAAGTTGAATTGATTCCAAGGGCATATTGTAGAATATATATCAGTATTGGATTCTAAAATGGCCCCTAAAAATAATTCAACACCCATTAAGCCTTTGGAAATATCTACTATGACTCATGAAGACGAAGAATGGCAACATGACATATCAAAATTACAAGAGCAAGTGCAACAAATTTCGCTGTCACAAAGAGCAACAAAAAATGACATGGAAGTTTTGAAGAAAGGTGTAGAAACTAAGATGGACGGTTTGAAGAAAGGCATGGAATATAATATGGATGGTTTGAGGAATGGCATGGAATCTAAGATAGATGGCATGGAGGCTGACATGGAATCTAAGATGGATGACATGGAATCTAAGATCGATGAGAAAATGGAAAACATAAAGAATGTTCTAAAACCAGACATGGAAGGTTTGACAAAGTTGATACAAGAAATGTTTCCTAATGGTGAAAAGATGGTAGAGGAAACTCATGATGAGAACAAAATAAATGTTAATCGTGATTTCATAAAATATAATGTTGGCAGGAAGAAACACCATATTCCAAAAATGGATATGAGGAAGTTTGATGGAAAGGATCCTGTAACATGGATACTATAGATGGAGCAATATTTTGATCTCCATAATGTGAAAAACACACAAAACGTACGCATTGCAACTTTACATTTAGAACAAAATACATTTGTATGGTATCGATGGCTTTGCTCCTGTAAAAAAATTGTCACTTGGTCAATTTTTACAAAGGAAATGATAGCACATTATGAGGATACAAAGAGAAACACCTTCTTTAGCCAATTGATAAATCTCAAACAAAATGGTTTAATGGGGGAGCACATTGAGGACTTCCAAAAATTGAATATAAGGGTAACTGATATTCCAGAGGAACACATTATTGATCTCTTCATATGCACTTTAAAGGATAACATCCAACATGAAGTTTGCATTTTGGAACCTGATTCATTGGAGAAGGCATTCAGGTTGGCAAGAAAAATTGAATGTAAAATTATGGCGATAAGGAAGCCTACTACTCACTTCTATAAAGAAGGAAGTGTTGCTACTCCTAGATTTCCACAACCTACAATGTTACACCATTTTTTGGTCATCTAACCTACTATCATTAGATGGACCCAAGTACACCACGTAAGACCAGTTTTACCCTAAGTAAAATTGCTTTCACTATGTAAAATAACTTAATAAAACACATTTATTAGGTTGTTTATGGTCTAAACGGGAAACCCCAAAAGGAAATATTAAACAAATCTATATTTGTTTGATTTTCCTCATGGAATAATTAATTAAAAAATAATTTAATTATTATTCTGGGTCATATTTAACCCAAAACAAGGAAATTAATTAGATAAATCCTTATTTGTCTTATTTTTTTCTAGGAATAATTATTTATATCTTCTTTAAATAATATTCCTTGTTAAATATGACTAAATCATTTATAAATAATTAAATAAATCATTATTTATTTAATTATCATTCAACCACTTCCTTAAAATAATAAATAAATCATTTATTTATTTATTATTTACAAATAAAGGGATTTGACCCAAGTCAAATACCTTTTCCCCCCAACAAATATAATTAAATATTCCATAAAAGGTGGATCTAGATTTGGTTAATATTATTTTAATCATGCACCAAGATCTAGAATGACCCAATATTTTGTTATAAATAGGAGGTTTTTTCCTACCATTCTTCACCTTTTGTTGCCTATTAGATCACTCTGGATCTATACCCTTGGTCTGACTTTGAGCCATTATCATTGTCATATTTTCCATTATTTGTTGTGTGAGATCCCTTTGAGTTCTATCTTTGTCTGGGTTTTCTACACCAACAGGAGAGAGAAATGCTAGATCTGAAGTGCTGAGGACTTCCAAGAACCCATCCCATTGAGGAGAATTGGAAACATCTTCTTTTTTTCCTCCCAGGTGCCCTTAATACAAAAAATTCTTTCAAAAATTTTTCTTGTCTTTTCTATTGGATATATGGAGTAAAACCTTCTTTTTACTGCTTAATGTTTTTCTATGCATAGATCTGGTTTTTTGCAGCTCTTGTCTTGATCAACTAACTGCAGATCTGAAGATATTGGAAACCATATTTGATGTTAGGGCTATTAGTTATGTGTAGATAAAGTGGTATTTTTTCGTACACTTCGACAAAGGATTCATACTAACAACTGGTGACTCCACACGGGTTTTCAATTACGACCGCTGTCGTTTTTCATATTCCTGCATATCCAGCTACTTCAAACCCTAGGTTTTCTTTTCAGATTTTTTTTTTCCTATTTTCATGTTGTTTTTCACCTATAAAACCCTAAAACATTAAAATTTCTAACTTTCACGTGTTTCTGGCCCTATTGCGCAGGTGACAAACATCAGCCGCAACTGAGACGACAACTTTTTCGGAAAACTGCCGCCGGGACACCCGGAGCTTCAGGTCGCACTTTTAAGCCCAGAAATTGCGACCTGGACTCCAGGTCACACTTTTTAGCCCATTAACTATGACCTGGGAAGCGGAAAACAGCCCAAAAACTACTACCTGAGCGAAAAACAGGTAAAAAACTGCGACCTGGACTTTTTTCTGGAATTTTTCTGAAATTTTTCTGGGTTTTGTCTAAACCTCTGTCAGGGTTGTCTAACCTCCGTCTCCACCCATTTAGACCTATTCTTGCTATGTTTTACTCAACTAAGTGGGAATCTAGCCCCCTAGGGCCTCAGTACCCTCCACTTTTTGTGGAAGAGTTTTAGCTGCTGTAAGTGTCTAGATTTTCAGAGTTTTCAGCCATTTCTTTTTTAGATCTGATCCCTCCTTTTCAGATCCCTTTAAATAAGATCCTCTCCCTTTCAAATCACCTCCTATAGTTTTGTTTGGACCTGCCTTTAGGGCCTCCTTCTTGTCCCTTCTGCCTTTAGCTAATTTCCTCCCTTTTTTACAGCCACCTTGCCTCTGCCTCTTGGTTGTGTTCTGCACCTCTTTTCAGCAGTTTTTCCCTTTAGATCCCTGTCCCTCTTGACCTTCGATCTATTGGCCTCTTTTTAGTGTGTTTTGACTAGATTTCTTCCCTCTTTTAGCTTAGTTTTGAGAGACCTGCCTTCTTGGGTTAGATTGATGCACTAGTAGCTATTAATTTTCTGTTATTTCAGCATTATCTACTGTTTTTTACAACATTATTTTCAGTTACGCAGCACACTTTTTCTCTTGCTCTCAAAACGAAAAGGGTTTAAAAATTAAAATTAACGCACGCCACACACTCACCCTAAGCGAAGAAGAGCCTGGTTTGCACCGCCAGGCAAAGACTTTAAAATCAATTGACACTGCACCTATCTGCCCTTGTTTCGACATTGTAATCCCTTGATTCTGCACCTCCCTGCCTTTGTTGATCATTATTCTTCCCCTTGTGCCGTGTTTGTGTTGTCACCATTGCGCCCCCAAGGCGCACATCCCAGATACTTCTTGGCCTTCACCCTTAGTTTCCGGTCGGTCGACCTACTCCTTCCCATCGTCGACGAGTTATTCCTCCTCCGAGTCCACACTCCGACTCCTCTTCTGATTCATTGGGTTCTCCTTTTACTTCTGGTTCTCCCCCTGTCACCTTCACTATGTCTGGTCCAGGGCCTAATGCTAGCAGTAATCCCGGCCCTAATGCCGGGACTGCTACTAGCGGAACCGCCATAGGAACTACCTCGGCTTCACCCTTGCTCCCCTTCATGGTAGGCCTCAGCCTTTCTGATTTGGACCGGTTGACAAATGACCCTATACACCATGACGCTAGTTGGCCCGCTATGCCGACAAATCTCCCTTCTGACATCCCAAAGTTTGAAGGCCTTGCTGGAGAAGATCCTTCAAATCATGTCTGATATTTCCACATGTGGTGTTCATCTACCTCCATTACCGATGACTCTGTCCGTCTTCGGTTGTTCCAATGAACGCTTACAGGCGCAGCTTCTAAGTGGTATGTTGATCAACCCCCTTCTTCTCATACCACCTTTGCGACTCTTTCCCGAGCCTTTTTATCTTACTTCCAGCTTTCCCTTCGTTATGACACTGGTATCAAACTTTTGACTTCTTTCTGTCAATCATCTGCAACCCGCCTATCCGATCATGTCCAGGAATGGCGGAGACGAAAGAGCCTATGTCAATCCCCTACTTTCGAAGACCGTGTCTACATGGACTGGTTCCTTAGATCTCTATTGCCTCCTATCGGGAAAGATGTTGCATCGCATTTTCCCCAAACTGAGGAAGCCGCCCTCCAACTGGCGTTAAAATATGACTTGATCTACGCTCAGTCAGGTTATGTTTATACCGTTCTACCTGATCTCCCCAGACCCAGTGGTGTCAACGCACAGGGGGAACCTCATGCTGCCGACGGTATTGTTGGAGCTCTCTCTCATCCCTATGCCCAACCTCCCATGGGTTATGGTTTTCCTGGGGGAGGGGGCAGCACCTCCCGCACTTGTCCCCCTCCTGGTAGCATGTATCCAGGATACAACATACCTCCTCTTTTGGCCCAACCTCCTGATCACCATACTGTTACCCAACCCCATTATTATTCGTATCCACAGTTTGGTGCTCCAGCTCCTCCAGCATCAACACATCCACCTCCCTTGCCTTCTCAACCCCTGCAACAGCAGTCACCTCCCCCTCAAGCGCAGGTGGATGCACAGCAGGGATTCGTGGCTACCCAACCACCTAACAGACAGGTGGCCACTCAACCTTCCCCTTCTGGTTCCTCTAATTACCAAATCCTCATGATGAAATCTGCTCCACCTCCAACCGTCGACCTTAACCTTCAAACTCGGGCCCCTTAGTACCCCAAGCCTCCCGCTCCGTCTGTCCCCGAGTCACCTTCTTCAGGTTGTACAGAGCCTCTTTCGACATCCAATGGTCCCTTGCCTATCCCTCAACCCAACGTTGAGGTTCATACCAATATTCCTAAAGGACCATTACGTAGAAATACTACTTCTGGTCGAGCTGCTCAGTCGTATAGCATAGTAGATGATTTGGCACAGTTTCCTGCTGCCATTTCTACATTGGAACTCCTCCAGTCATGCCCTTCTCAAAAGGAGGCTCTACTATTTTCCCTGGGTGCTGTAGATCCTGCTGCTGACCAATTGATTGTTTTCGACGCCCATCAATCAGAACATCCTCCTCTTCCTTCTTCCATCGCTTTCCAAATCCCAGTCAAAATCCGGAACGCTAACGTTTCTCGGTGTATCATTGATGAGGGGGCATCCACCTGTGTGATGTCCGCTTCGGTTTGGAAACAACTCGGTTCTCCTGAGTTGGCCCCTTCCATGATCACCCTTCGAGCGTGGGATGGCCACGCCTCCTAGCCCATTGGCCTATTCTGTAATTTTCCTATCACTCTTGCGGGCAAGATTGTTTGCGTTAACGTTGAAGTCATCGACGCCCCTCTATATTACAACATTCTCTTAGGGTGGAGCTACACCTATGCCATGTCTGCTGTCCCATTCACGGTTTTCCACAAGATTTCTTTCCCTCATAATGGAAAGATAGTCACCATTGACCAGTTGACATATCATGAGCCAGAATCTCAGACCTCCCCTGAGACGACCATCTCTCCTGTAGCCAATAAGAAAATAGTCGATTCCTTGACCAGTGTCTCTCTCGGCGTCTACAAAGACTCCTCTTTGCTTGGCACCTTCCCTGGTCTTCCTCCTCCTCCTATCTCCGACCCCAGCTCATCGAATGTTTGCATGATGCAATCGTCTCGGGTTGCTCTCAAGAAACCTGCTTCAGCTAGTCAGCAACCGCGCTCTCCGCAACCTGCTCCTAGCCCTTCACCTGCAGCTGGTATTCATGAGCCTCTTTACCCTCCTCGAACGGTTCCTCCAAGCCTTATCCATTTAGGAGCCGTCCCACCTGGCCATTACCCCTCTGGTCAGATACCGTTCCTAGCTCCCCCACCAGGAGTGTCCACGGTACCGGTCATGGCCACCCTCTCTCTTCCTAACCTGACCCTTGGGATTCCCGTCTGGTACCATGATCCTCCAGTTGCAACCCTACCTGGTCAACCCAAACCTTATATTGCTTTGACCCCGGTTCAACCGGTCCCCGTGACTTCTCCCGCTACAACAGTGCCTCAGTCACCTCAACAGGGAACCACCTCCTTTTGCGACCACTTCGGGTAAGAAGAGCAAAGCTTGCAAGGGGGCATCAAAGGAAAAGGCTGCCCCAACTAACCCGGCCCCTCCTCGACCTCCACATCATACCATCCAGTGTGCTTTGTGTGATGCTGTCAGTCACGCCACCCATACCTGTCCTGAATTGCTTCATCTCAAGCCCATGGTTAATGTTGCGTTCCCTGAGTCCACGGTCCCGGAAGCCTTTGTTCCTTCCGCGACCATGGCCAAGAACCCAAAGACTATTCACACCAACCACCCCTGTGCTTTGTGTGATCTCCATGGCCATTACACCCACCTTTGTCCCTGCCTCGAGGATTTCTGCACCTCTCTAGCCGCGGTCCGCCAATTCGAGGCCAAGCGCAATGAGTCCACCTCTCCCCTATTTGTGCATTTTTCTTTGGAAAAACTAACAGACATGACTGCTCCCATTGACATTCCCCCTCTTGATGTCGAGATGACGGAGCCTTCATCCAGCATTTTCTACCTATCATCATCCATGAGACCCTCGGGGAACATTCCATCTCAATCTTCCCCTGTTGTTTCGCTTGACCTTCCTTCAGGGATCACCTTGGGTTCAACATCGGTAGATCCTTTATCTTCTTACTCTTTTGTCACCCGTTGTGACGACGCGCATGTGACCCTCTCTTCTCATGATGATGATTCAGGTAGCTTCGCCACATCAGGTGGTATTTCTTCCACCAGTCACCCCATCTTCTATCACGATGACGACATTATGGAAAAAATCCCCACCCCTGACTTTCTCTATTCCCCCTTACATCGAACCCATGTGTTTACACCACATACACCTTGTGGCCATTACATTGAAACCCAATGTTTGGTTAAGGGGGCACCCACATTCGAGAGACAAAGAGAAGCAATTCTCCACAAATATCCTAGTGTATCTGGTCGTGCTGACTTTAGTACCATTATTCTTCCACATTTAGAAGAACCTCTAGAGTCCCATATCACTTCAGATCACTCTAAGAATGATACCCCTTATCATTCCTTCATCTTACATCAGCAACTCCATCTCTTAGACATTGTTGTTGACCAACCTATAGCTTTTCTACGAGAGCATTAGTTCATTCTCTCCAACTCCTCTCTTTGGGATAGTGACACCAGGTATGCCAACCCAGAAACTTAAAGTCCATTTGCTTCCTATATGCAGTACCAAAAGAGATTGGTAATCCTCCATTCCCTTTCTCAAACTACATAACCATAATGAAAACAAATGGTGCACCACATCATTAAAATGTGTTTAGATTCCCCCTTTTCTAAATACATTTTGGCATGACCACACCATGCTTGGGGGCACCTATGCCCCTCAACCATAACCCTCCTCAAAATTGGATTTCTTCACTTGCAACACTCATACTAGGGGCACCATTTGGCCTCCATACTTATCTATGCTCGTGATGACGTTTGTCATGAGTTACCATCTTGTACTCATGTTTTCATGGTCCCCCATTGGACATTTACTGTGTGGCAGCACCATCAAGTCGCCCTTGTTTAGAGCATCCAAGTTGAGTCATCATTGCATTCATGGAGTCTATCCCGAGTCCCTTTGTACCCCGCCATAGACCTGCATCCTTCATTGCTTGGTCCCTCCCTTGTGTCGCACATTATGGCCTTCAGTCCCACTGTCCCCTATCCCTCATGATATTGTGTCAGTCGTTGCCATGTCATTCATGCCCTTTATGCTCTAACAAGGGAAGTTGTCCATTCTCTGCTCATTCCCCTCCATTTCAACATCATCATTGGTATTATTCTTTCCGTCGCTCTACTATTTTCTCTCGTGCCTTAGTTGAGGATCTCTCATTGCCTCACCTATGGCGGACCTCCTTCTGTCGACATCAGCTCCTTCATTACAGAAGACAGGTCTAGAGGGCGGTGTACCTTGGTTCCAGCTTCCACTCTTTTTCGGTGCCTCAGATCAGGCAAAGGGATCTCTCCTTCCCCTTTGACTTGATTGTTTCTCCACTCCAGCTCCTTTCAGCATGCTCGAGATCTGTATACTTGATGGTTCAGTGATGCAGCAGCAGCTCTTGGTGATTCCCGGGTTTGTGTGAGATGTCTCAGCCCTCATGAGGGGGTGGCCCTGCAGGTAGCCCCCCACATGCCCGGATGACCTCTTCCTTGCAGCCTTCGATGCAGCTCCATATATTTGATGATGTTGGCATTAGCCACTTGCAGCGCCTCTTTGATTTGCATGTATCAGTCAGATTTTGCGAGCCCTTCCCCATTTTCAGGGGGCATTTGGGTTGTATTTGTATCTCATGTACTCAGATATTATTGTATAAGTCCTGGATGTTATCCCAGGCACAACATGTATGTGGGATTCCTCATTGTATTTTAATCTGGCTTATGTTTATGCCGACTATACTTTATGGTTCGGTCCCTTGTTTACTGGACACACTATTCTTTTGTACTTTGTCTCGGCGGGCATAGGTATGCCTCCCCCGTTGCCTTTAGCACAAGTACCCTCTCATAAAAAGAGACTTGTTGCACCTGTAAGTCTCGTCTCCTCAGGGTCTAGTTCTTCAGCACATTAGTCTACCTCACATTTCTCTCTCTGGCTTCCCTTTTGATGTCTGGTGATTGAGTTCTTACAACGTACTTCGGTCATACGATTTGCTCCTAACACTCGCACGTTGGGGGGAAATCTGTTACACCATTTTTTGGTCATCTAACCTACTATCATTAGATGGACCCAAGTACACCACGTAAGACCAATTTTACCCTAAGTAAAATTGCTTTCACTATGTAAAACAACTTAATAAAACACATTTATTAGGTTGTTTATGGTCTAAACAGGAAACCCCAAAAGGAGATATTAAACAAACCTATATTTGTTTGATTTTCCTCAAGGAATAATTAATTAAACAATAATTTAATTATTATTCCTGGTCATGTTTAACCCAAAACAAATAAATTAATTAGATAAATCCTTATTTATCTTATTATTTTCTAGGAATAATTGTTTAAATCTTATTTAAATAATATTCCTTATTAAATATGACTAAATCACCCATAAATAATTAAATAAATCATTATTTATTTGATTATCTTTCAACCACTTCCTTAAAATGATAAATAAATCATTTATTTATTTATTATTTACAAATAAAGGGATTTGACCCAAGTCAAATACTTTTTCCCTTCAACAAATATAATAAAATATTCCATAAAAGGTGGATCTAGATTTGGTTAACATTATTTTAATCATGCACCAAGATCTAGAATGACCCAATATTTTGTTATAAATAGGATGGTTTTTCCTACCATTCTTCACCTTTTGTTGCCTATTAGATCACTCTGGATCTAAACTCTTGGTCTGACTTTGAGCCATTATCATTGTCATATTTTCCATTATTTGCTGTGTGAGCTCCCTTTGAGTTCTATCTTTGTCTGGGTTTTCTACACCAACAAGAGAGAGAAATGCTAGATCTGAAGTGCTGAGGACTTCTAAGAACCCATCCCATTGAGGAGAATTGGAAACATCTTCTTTTTTTCCTCCCAGGTGCCCTTAATACAAAAAATTCTTTCAAAAATTGTTCTTGTCTTGTCTATTGGATATATGGAGCAAAACCTTTTTTTTACTGCTTAATGTCTTTCTATGCATAGATCTGGTTTTTTGCAGCTCTTGTCTTAATCAACTAACTACAGATCTGAAGATATTGGCAGCCATATTTGATGTTAGGGCTATTAGTTATGCGTAGCTAAAGTGGTCTTTTTTCGTACACTTCGACAAAGGATTCATACTAACATACAAGGTTGATGCCACAACAATTGGAAGAAAAAAAAGCAAAAGGACTTTTCTACAATTGTGATAGAAAATACACTAAAGGTCATAAGTGTGCTGAGAAGAAATTATTTTACATAGATTTTGAAGAGGAAGAAGAAAATGAAGAAGAAGAGGATATACACTAGGAACCAACCCAAGAAGAGGAAGAAATGAGTCCTACCATATCGTGTAATGAATTGGCAGGAATTACCACTCCTCAAACTCTCAAGATAGAAGGACATATCAAGAAGAAAAAGGTAATAGTGTTGATTGATTCAGGTAGTACCCATAATTTTATTCATTTGTAAGGTAGCCAAGGAATTGAATTGTTTCCTATACCTAGCACCAGAATGTCAAGTGATGGTTGCAAATGGAGGAACTATAAATTGCTCTGGAAAATGCCATAATATCAAGCTAACCATGGGGGAATATTTATTGAATAGTCCAATGCTTTCCATTCCTATGGGAGGTGCTGATGTTGTACTAGGAGTACAATGGTTACAATATTTGGGGACAGTAGCTTTTAATTTTCAAGAACTTTTCTTGAAATTTTTTTCAGAAGGAAAGGAATTCGAATTATGGGGTATTGCAGGGAAGCCAGGAAAGATAATAAGCTCTAATTTCATGACAAAGCTTCTAAAGAAAGAACAATTAGGCATAATTTCACAATTACGCTCACTAGAAGTTCGAACACCAAAATCATCTATTTCTACAGATCTCCAAAAAGTCTTGGACAATCATTCCAAGGTTTTTGAAACTCCAAAAGGACTCCCACCTATTCGTGATCATGATCATGCTATTAATTTGATTCCAACAAGTGTTACTCCAAACATCAGGCCTTATAGATATCCTTATGTCCAAAAGAGAGAAATTTAATGTATGATTGCAGAAATGTTAGAGGCGGGTATAATTCAACCTAGTCAAAGTTCTTTCTCTAGTCCTGTAGTATTGGTACACAAGAAGGATGGATCATGGCGCATGTGTCCAGATTATAGGGAGCTCAATAAGCTCACAATTAAAGATAAATTTCCCATTCCTGTGATTGATGAATTATTGGATGAATTACATGGAGCAATTTATTTTACCAAGTTGGATCTTCGTTCAGGATATCATCAAATTAGAATGAAGACTAAAGATATTCAAAAAACAACATTTCGAACTCATGAGGGTCATTATGAATTTTTGGTCATGCCTTTTGGCCTTACCAATGCACCTTCTACATTTCAAGGGTTGATGAATTCCATTTTCAAACCCTTCCTTAGAAAGTTTGTGCTAGTATTTTTTGATGATATACTAATCTACAGCAGGTCTTGGAAGGATCATGTTGAACATGTTGACAGGGTGCTCAAACTATTGCAAAAGAAACAATTATATGCAAAAACATCCAAATGTTTCTTTGGAGTACAAGAGGTGGAATATCTGGGTCATATTGTATCTCACGAGGGTGTTAAAGTAGACCCTAAAAAATTAAAGCCATTAAGGAATGGAAAGTCCCCACAACCATAAAGCAGTTGCGAGGATTTCTCGGGTTAACAGGGTATTATCGCAAGTTTGTTAAGAATTATGGGAGAATAGCAGCACCTCTAACAACATTATTGAAGAAAGATGCATTTTCATGGACTCCTGAAGCAACTAAGGCCTTTGAACATCTTAAAGAGGCACTGTGCCTAGCACCGGTCTTAGCTACGCCAGACTTCACAAAAACCTTTATTGTGGAATGTGATGCCTCAGGAAATGGAATTGGTGCAGTTTTAATGCAGGAAGGAAGACCCATTGCTTTTGAAAGTCGTCCAATCAAAGGAAAGTATTTACAGAAACCTATTTATGAGAAGGAAATGTTAGCAATACCGCATGCACTAAAGAAATGGCGAACTTACCTAATGGGAAGACACTTCAAGGTACAAACTGATCATGATAGTCTTAAACACTTTTTGGAACAAAGACTATCTTCAGAAGAGCAGCAAAAATGGGTCACAAAGATGTTGGGTTATGACTTTGAAATAATATACAAAAAAGGGAAGCTCAATGTTGTTGCAGATGCACTCTCAAGAAAGAATGAAGAGGTGGAAGCATTGCTTTGTGCCATTTCTATTATCCAACCAGATTGGATAACTGAACCAAGATATGAATGGAAGAAGGATGAAGAAGTTTGGACACTCATTCAAAATTTGCATCAAGATCCTAGTACATCTGACACATTTAGCTGGAAAAATTATTCCTTATGGTACAAAGATTGCTTATATCTTTGTAAGAATTCCCAACTAAAACAAAAGATTCTTTTGGAATTACACACTTCTCCTTTGGGAGGACACTCAGAATTTTTAAAAAATTACCACAAGGTGAAGAAATATTTTTTTTGGGATGGCCTTAAATATGATATTCAAAAGTTTGTGGTGGAATGTTTGGTTTGCTAGTAGAATAAAGTTGAGACAATTAAGACCCCGGGTCTTCTACAACCTTTATCAATTCCAAGTCAACGTTGGGAGGAGATTTCAATGGATTTTATCACAGGTTTACCTAAGTCCGAAGGAAAGAGTGTCATCATGGTGGTAGTTGATAGACTTACCAAGTATGCACACTTTTGTGCATTATCTCATCCATTTAAAACAAGTATAGTTGCTACTACATTTATGGACATAATTCAAAATCTACATGGAAACCCAAAGGTTATTGTGAGTGACAGAGATCCCATTTTTACTGGAAATTTTTGGACGAAGTTATTTTCTTGTTTGGGTACTCAATTAGCTCATAGCTCATCTTATCATCCTCAATCAGATGGTCAAACTGAGATAGTAAATAAATGTTTGGAAGGATATCTTCGTTGTTTTGTATCTGATAAACAAACACAATGGGTCAAGTGGTTACCTCTTGCTGAATGGTGGTATAACACTTCCTTCCATACTGCAGCAAAAATGACCCCATTTATGGCACTTTATGGCTATCATCCACCATCCATCACATCATCTTTAAGAGAAAATTTGAAGGTTCAAGCAGTGGAAGATCACATCGAGCATCAACAAGAAGTTCTCCAACTCTTAAAGGACAACCTAAATTTGGCACAAAATCGAATGAAACAACAGGCAGATCAACATTGCAGCGAGAGAAGTTTTGATGTAGGAGACTGGGTATTTTTATGGCTACAACCATACAAACAAATGTCCCTCAAGCAAGCTAAGAATGATAATAAATTATCGCCAAAGTACTATGGTCCTTACAAGGTGTTGCAAAAGATTGGTACTATGGCATACAAATTGGAGCTTCTTGCTTCTTCACGAGTGCATCCAATTTTCCATGTTTCATGGTTAAAGAAGGTTATAGGTGAAAATCTTCCAGTTCAAATAATATTTCCAGAACTTGATGAGGAAGGAAAAATCATATTGGAACCTGAAGCGGTCATGGAAACAAGAACTCGACAACTACGAAATCGATCAATTTCAGAGTATCTCATCAAGTGGAAGAACTTACCCACTGAATATTTTACATGGGAGGATGATAATTTTATACAGAAGCACCCAGAGCTACTCAGGCATTGAGGACAACACTTTTTTGAAGGAGAGGGGCATGTTAGGTCCCTATTTTAGGTCCCTATATTACTAGTATAGTTCCTTATTATTGTTAGTGTAACCCCCTTATTGTTATTATTGTGCCCTTAATTTATTATTGTTAGGTCGGCTAGGATTACATTGTGGCCCACTAGGATTACATTGTGGCCCCATGGACTCCTATATATATAAAGGAGGTTTTGTAATTTGAATCATCCAATAATTGTTCATTCATGTAATGTATTGGAGGTTTCCCCCTCGAAGCGGCTTATTTCTAAGGCATTGATATCTCTTTTCTTCTATTTTTGGAGCTAGTTTCACAACATTAGAGAAAAAATCTCTACACATGTTATGTGGAACAAGGCACCTCAATCCAAGTACCGCACACTCCCCATCACATTATTGGCCATGCATGCAATTAGGGTGAAGTCTAAATCAAATTGTGAGTCCAATGATTCACCTGCTTCTCCTCCTGGGTTATTCTTGCTATAATTTTTGTGTGGACATTTTGTAGCATAATTCCAGAATTCATGAAAATTGTGTTGGCAATATGATGCAGAGTGTTGTCCTTGATGGCAACCTACTTGATAAAGTTGATGGCAACCTGCTTGATAAAGTTGTCCTTGATGGAAACTGACCTGATGAGTTTATTAATGATGTAAATATGATGTATCTACAGAGCAACTCAGAAGTAACAGAGAAATAAATTCCAGTAAGTTCCAGAATAATGATAAAAATGGTATGTCACAAAGCATATATGGGTTTGTAAAGGAGAAGTAGCGTATGTACGCGGAAATGTACATGACAAGTAGCGTATGCCTATTTGCGCTCTAAATTTATAAAACCAGGGGACATAACCATGGTATTGGCCCATAGTATTGAGCGCTGGATTATCTATTTGATCCCGTCCAGGAATACCATCAACGGTTGAGTGGGTTTGACTCATGGTATTGATAAAGGCTAAAACTAAATAAGGAGAAGAGGATCATAGTGCAAGGTGTGCAGGTGAAAGGGTTGTTGATGAATAAATTCCTTTAAGGAATATCTGTATGGATGAACTCTGGTCTTAATTGTTAGATCTGAATCTATGATGCGCCTGTAGATATGATGAAGGTTCAAGATCTCTAGATCTAGAATTGATGAATCTCTAGGATGATCTAAAAAGAAATGATGAAGACCTGGTGCAAGTCTAAAATTGAATAAATCTGGGTAAGTTTATAGATCTGGTCTATTCTGCAAATTTTATCTTTTATAGATCTATACGCTAGTTTGTCTCAGTAAAAGAGCGTATATACGCGGGTCCACTTAAAGAAAAGCGCGTATGGAAGTCAAGGTTTCTAAAGAATAAAATGCACTAAATTATACACAGGTTTGCCTCTGTGAAAGTGCGTATATATGCAGGTTCAGTGAAGTAAAAGCGCGTATGGAATCTAGGGTTTTACTGAAGTGTGTGGAATGAAATGTCTAATATGTTATGTTGTTTTACTGCTATCTGACAAGGATGTATTCATACAGATCTGGGTTGTTTGAATGTTGATTGTGCTGCTAATTATGTTAATTAAAGATCAATTTGTTGGTTGATGATTCAATGAAGGAAGAATGACTATCTAAACAGTTCTGCATGGTTGATAGATTGTCTGAACAGAAATATGATTTCAGATCTGAATCTGAGTTTGATCACATTCTGAAAATCACTATTCTCAGAAGTATACGCAGGTTTATATGAAGAGAAGCGCGTATACACACGTCTTCAGTGAAGAGAAGTGGCGTATGCATTTCATGTTATGTACATAGGCATACACAGGTTGGTAAGTAGGGAAGCACGTATACACGCGGTTTCAGTAAAGAGAAGTAGCATATGATATTTGATTCAATGAATTTTCAAGGTTGAGTTTACTTCTGCATATCTATTCTGAAGTCTGGGTTATTTCTGATATTCTGGTTACAGTGGTCTCATTGTTCTGTTTGAAGTATTGGGAAAAGTATGTTTGTTGATGTTAAGTGAAGGGTTGTGTTGAAGCTCTTTGATCCAGTATGAAAATTGATGAAACGTGGTCTGTAGTAGTGCTAAGGGTCGAAGCCTTCAGTAAGGGGGTAGTAGCTCCCTTCCAGTGGTAGCTGGTAAATGAGAGCAGGGGGTAGTAGCTCCCTTCCAGGACATGATGGTAAACTAGAGCAGGGGGTTGTAGCTCCCTTCCAGGAGAGGATGGTAAATGACAGAAGGTTGTAGCCTTCTGCAGGTGGGTGCCTGCATGCTGGTATGAGTCTGTACCAGCACAATGTTGTAAGAAGTTTTCTTTATAATAAATACTTAAGACTGAGACGACGACAGCGGTGGTTTTCTCCCGAATTGGGTTTCCACCTTAAATCCTGGTGTTCATGTGTGATGCTTATGTGTGATGATCTATTCTATTCTTACTGCACGTGTTTACTGCTTACTAAACATCTAATGAATGAATGATGCAGTGATCTAAGAAAAGAATTATCTGCATAATGAGATCCCTGGTAATACGCAAGTTTTTTTAAGGATATCCGCGTATATACGCGATTTGGGTTAAGTAAAGTAGCGTATGGGTTTTAGAGAGTGGAAAAGTAAAAAATTTTGAGTAAGTCCTAAATACTGAATCACCCCACCCCCCCCTCTCAGTATTTTTCCCAACAATTGGTATAAGATCAGGTCCTTCTGAAAAAGCTTAGCCGCTAGAAGGAAGATCAAGGAAGATGAGAAATCAAGATGGAACATCATCTATCAAGCCTCCACTCTTTAACGGAAACAATTTAATATTTTGGAAAAAAAGGATGAGATCCTATCTTCAGTCTCTGGGAGCAGATGTATGGGCTATTGTTGAAGGAGGATATCAATATCCAGCCACAGTACCAACAAATCCGACGGAAAGGAAGAATTCTGAAACAAATGCAAAGGCGGTCAATGCTATATTGGGAAGTCTAGGCGAATCGGAGATTTGTAAAGTCATGCAGCTGAATACAGCAAAGGAAATATGGGACAAAATCATTCTAAGTTATGAAGGTGATGCAAAGGTAAAAAGTGCAAAACTCCAAACTCTCAGAATTGAATATGAAAATTTAAGGATGCATAGTGATGAGAGTATTGCCAGTTTATTTTTACGTATCGGTGATATTGTAAATCGTATGAGAAATCTGGGAGAAACAATAGCCAAATCTACTTTGGTTGAGAAAATTTTAAGATCACTAACAACAAAATTTGAGTCAAAAGTTTCTGCTCTTGAAGAAAAATAGGATCTTCAAAATCTTACTGTGGTGCAACTTCATGGCATACTAACTGCATATGAAATGAGAAGAGGAGGACCATCTGAAGTCAAAGAAGCCATCTTTAGAGCTTCTACAAAATGGAAAGAAGTACAAGAAGCAGAAGGATCAGGATATATCTCAGAAGAAGATGAGGTAAATTTTGAAAAGAAACTTCAACTTGGCACAGGACGGTTCAGAGGTAAGCTTCCTTTCAAATTTTTTGATTGTGGAAGAGTTTGTCATTATTATGCTAAGTGTCCTCATAAGGAAACACCTGCAAAAGGGAAGGAAGTAGCAAGAAGGAATAAGAACTGGTCTAGCACTAGAAATAGTTACTATACTCATGAAGACAGTGATGGGTTATCTGATAGTGAGGAAGAATGTGAACAAGATATTAGACTTCTCATGGCATTTGAAAAAGAATCTAGAGAAGAAAAGGATACTTTTATGGATGCTCTAGAGGATAATGATTTTCTTGATGAAAAAAATCAACTCAAAATATGCTTAGAAGAAAGTAAAATAATCATAGAGACTCTGAAAAATCAGATTGAAGAAGAGAAGAAACACAATGAGAAATTAGAATGTGAAGTGGTAAGTCTAAGAAAAGAACTTGAGAAAGTAAAGACTCTTAATCTTAGATTTGCTAAAGGATCTGAAACCTTAGATGAGATTATAAAGGTACAACGTTCTCCGCTTATAAAGACAGGTCTTGGATATACCAAAGAATCTTCTCAGGCTTCAACACCAAATTATCTAAAAGCAGCTACAGCTGGTTTACAACATTCTGCCACTCAGCAAGGGAATAAAGAATCTTTACAGGTAAAGCATGATCCTCTCAATTCAAAGAACACTAACAGGAATATCTTTCAAAGAAACACCAATCAACAGGTAAATTCAAGTAGAAGATTTCATGATCGCATAAATTTCTTCTTCAATGGACAATGTTTCTCATGTCACAATTTTGGTTATAAAGTTGTTCAATGTGTTGCATATAAAACCATCATGACAAGCGAAGCAAGAAAAAAAAGGATTGATATTGAAACAAAGAAGAATACCTATAACAACTTTTCTCCTCTTCTAAATGAATTTGAATGTGCTTATTGCAATACTTTGGCCATGAAGAATCTGAATGTAGGAGCAAAGTTCAGCCAAAAGAGCATTTTCCTTCAAGCTCCAAAGTATGGAAAAAGAAGGAATTACAAGTTGAAAATTGTGGCATAGCGTTATTTGTAGAAGGTGAAGAAAATCAATGGTACATTGATAGTGGATGCTCAAGACACATGACAGGTGACAAAAACAAACTTCTTGCATATAGTGCTCTAGAAAAGGAAAAGAATGTTACATTTGGAAATGATACTCTTGTGGTCATTAAGGGAAAAGGGTCTGTTTTTCTAAAAGAAAAGGTGAAAGCTAATGATTTCATGTATGTGGATGGATTAAAGCATAACCTGTTAAGTGTAAGTCAAATGTGTGATCAAGGAACTGAAGTTGTCTTTAGTTCAAAAGAATGTGTGGTACGTGATCTTGATACAGGTAAAACAATTATAAAAGGAAAAAGAACTCCAAGCAACATGTATGTATTGAAGAACTGCAAAGAACAATGCTACTTGAGTAAATCTTTAGAAAACTGGCTTTGGCATAGAAGGTTGGGGCATCTAAGCTTCTCTCAGATCAACAAATCAAGCAGACTCAAATCTGTCCGTGATCTTCCCAATATTACTCTACCCGAAAATATCATATGCAAGTTTTGCCAATTTGGTAAGAAAACCAGAGTACAGTTCAATGCCAAGGAAGGATCATCAAGTAAGCCTCTTGAACTCATTCATACTGACATATGTGGACCTGTGAGGAAAAATTCACCGAGTGGTGAACAATACTATATCGTATTTATTGATGATTTCTCTAGAATGTGTTGGATTGGGTTGATTAAACACAAAGATGAAGCATTTGAGAAATTTCAGATATTCAAAGCACTGGTTGAAAATGAATTATATCTAAAAATAAAGTGTCTTAGATCTGATCGAGGAGGAGAATATACATCAGATGAATTCCTTGAATTTTGTGAACAACATGGCATAAAAAGACAGTTTACTGTAGCAGGCACTCCACAACAAAATGGTGTAGTAGAAAGAATGAATAGAACAGTTCAACAAATGGCTAGAGCTATGATTGATGATTCTGGAACACCTGACACATTTTGGGGAGAAGCAACACATACAGCGGTAAATATTCTTAATAAGGCACATGTTCGAGTAAACAGTGATAAAACTCCATATGAACTCTGGTATGGTAATCCTCCCACTGTGAAGCATTTTAGAGTTTTTGGAAGCAGATGCTTTTTCAAAAATAATGATGAAAAACTTGGCAAGTTTGAACCCAGAGCAGATGAAGGAATACTTCTTGGTTACTCCTGTAGGAGTAGAGCATATAAATGTTACAATAAAAGACTTCGGAAGATTGTTGAATGTATTGATGTTGTTATTGATGAGTCTCCTACAACCCCAAAAGAAGAAAAAAAAACAACAAATGAAGACGATGGTGACATATGTCCTTCTACATCAAATAGAAATGATATAGACAATGAACCCAATGAAGAACCTGAAGATGATTTATCTGAAAAAGCTCCATCCAGATATGTTCAAAAGAATCATCCAGAATCTCAAATTTTGGGAGATAAGGGATCAAGTGTACAAACAAGAAGGACTCTTGTGGGATCTTCTAGCTATCTGGCATTTCTATCCACTATTGAACCACACAATGTCAATCAAGCTAGCAAAGATGAATGTTGGATTCAAGCCATGAATGAAGAGCTTGATCAAATTGAAAAGAATCACACTTGGGAATTAGTACCAAGACCTCATGACAAAAATATCATTGGAACTAAATGGATATTCAAAAACAAGTTAAATGAGAATGGGGAGGTTATAAGAAATAAAGCTAGACTTGTTTGCAAGGGGTATGCTCAACAAGAAGGTATAGACTTTGAAGAAACTTTTGCTCCTGTAGCTAGACTTGAAGCCATAAGAATGTTTCTTGCTTTTCAAGCTTCCAACAAATCAAATTTTATCAAATGGATGTTAAATTTGCTTTTCTCAATGGTGATCTAGAAGAAGAAGTTTATATAGAACAACCAGAAGGATTCATTTTGGGAAATGATGAAAAACTTGTTTGTAAACTTAAAAAGGCTCTATATGGTCTCAAACAAGCTCCAAGGGCATGGTATTATCGTCTTGACAAATATCTTCATCAACAAGGATTTTCAAAGGGGTCTGCTGATAGAAATTTATACACAAAAACTGAAAATGATAAAATATTGATTGTGGTTGTATATGTTGATGATATCATTTTTGGAAGTAATGAAGAATCTATGAGTCAGAAATTTGCTTCTGTCATGCAGCAAGAGTTTGAAATGTCTTTACTTGGGGAACTAACATTCTTTCTTGGCTTGCAAGTGCATCAAACTACAGATGGTATATTCTTATCACAAGCAAAATACCTTAAGCAAATTCTAAAGAAGTATGGCATGGAAGAGTGCAAACCTGTAAGTACACCAATGATAACCGGATGTAATCTCAGTTCTCATGATGATTCTCCCACGGTGAATCAACCAGAATACAAATCTATGATAGGAAGTCTACTTTATCTCACTGGGACTAGACCAGACATTATGCATGCAGTTGGGATTGTTGGACAATTCCAAGCTAATCCAAAAGAGTCTCACCTTCAGGCTGTCAAAAGAATATTCAAATATCTACAAGGAACTCAAGACTTTGGACTATGGTATCCAAAGAATGCTGATCTCACTCTTCATGCTTACACTGATGCAGATTGGGCTGTAAATGTTGATGATCGGAAAATCACGAGTGGTGGTGCATTCTATATGGGGCCCCAGTTAGTATCTTGGTTCAGCAAGAAGCAAAAATATATTGCCTTATCTACAGCAGAAGAAGAATATGTGGCTGCCGCATCATGTTGCACTCAACTTCTTTGGATGATGCAAACCTTACAAGAATTTCAAATCAAATGTTCACCTCCTATCTCCTTATGTGTGATAATACAAGTGCCATCAGTATCTCAAAGAATCATGTTATGCACTCCAAGACCAAGCACATTCCCATCAAGTATCACTTCTTAAGTGAACAAGTGCTTGAACAAAAGGTGAAGTTGGAGTATGTTCCCTCCAAAGAACAAGTTGCTGATATATTTACCAAACCTCTACCCAAGGAAGCATTCGAATATCTCAGACAGAAGTTGGGAGTAGTCTCTGCCATGCAGAAGATCAGATCTTCTTAAATTCAGAAGATTAAATCGGATACGCAGATTTCCTGAAAGACAATGGTGTATATACGCGAGCCTATACACAGAAAACCGCATATGGGTGGTTGCTGACAAATTTTTCTAGGTCATGATTTTTCAGCATAGCTATGGTGATGTTTCAACTCTCATATTTCTATTTCATTCTCTGATATTTGATGAAGATGCCTTGATGATTTGATGTTGAAAGTGTTCAGGATGCACAAGATAACGGAGAAATGAAGGAGTGAAATTTTTCTGTATTTCACTTTCTATACGCGGGTTTCATGAACTAAAGCCGCGTATACACGCAAGTTCCAATGGAGACAAAAGCGTATGCTTTTTAGTTAAGGAAAGCAGTGAGATGGCTCAAGAACAGGAGCACAGTTTCAGGGGGAGCATTAGCCTTGCTGAGAGTAATGCATTGTTTGCATTATGATGGTTCTGAAATATGATCTCTCTCTTGAAGTCTTTTTGGTATTGGTTATAAAAAGTCATAATTTTAATTTGATGAAAAGGTCATGTTGAGACCTATGATGTAAATTTGTAATATTCAGTCATGAAAGGACTTGATCAAATTTGTAAACCCACTTGGTTGGGTAGTTGAGTCAAAATGTGTAAACCCACTTGGTTGGGTACTTGAGTCACATATGTAAATTCACTTGGTTGGATATTTGATGTAAGTATGAGTCCTTGGTGATAAGAAAGGTCATAGAGTCATGTACTTCATTGAAAATATGTTTGAAGACTCTGCATGAACTTAGGGGGAGCATGGTAACTTCAGTGCACATCAGATCTACAAGAGCTATTTTTTCTACATGAGAAGAAAAACCTTGTTTTGGTCTTGATCCGCCCTTTTCCCTTGATGTCAAAGGGGGAGAGTATCATGGTGTTTGCATAATGGTTTTAATCAATGTATCTATCTGTTGTGGTGATCAAACACCATCATGGTTTCCATCAAGTCCAAAGGGGGAGATTGTTGGCAATATGATGCAGAGTGTTTTCCTTGATGGCAACCTACTTGATAAAGTTCATGGCAACCTGCTTGATAAAGTTGTCCTTGATGGAAACTGACCTGATGAGTTTATTAATGATGTAAATATGATGTATCTACAGAGCAGCTCAGAAGTAACAGAGAAATAAATTCTAGTAAGTGCCAGAATAATGATAAAAATGGTATGTCACAAAGCATACGCGGGTTTGTAAAGGAGAAGTAGCATATGTACGCGGAAATGTACGTGACAAGTAGCGTATGCCTATTTGCGCTCTAAATTTATAAAACCAGGGGACATAACCATGGTATTGGCCCATAGTATTGAGCGTTGGATTATCTATTTGATCCCGTCCAGGAATACCATCAACAGTTGAGTGGTTTTAAATCATGGTATTGATAAAGGCTAAAACTATATAAGGAGAAGAGGATCATAGTGCAAGGTGTGCAGGTGCAAGGGTTGTTGATGAATAAATTCCTCTAAGGAATATCTGTATGGATGAACTCTGGTCTTAATTTTTAGATCTGAATCTATGATGCACCTATAGATATGATGAAGGTTCAAGATCTCTAGATCTAGAATTGATGAATCTCTAGGATGATCTGAAAAGAAATGATGAAGACATGGCGCAAGTCTGAAATTGAAGAAATCTGGGTAATTTTATAGATTTGGTCTGTTCTGCAAAGTTTATCTTTTATAGATCTATATGCTAGTTTGTCTCGGTAAAAGCACGTATATACGCGGGTCCACTTAAAGAGAAGCACGTATGGCAATCATGGTTTCTAAAGAATAAAATGCACTAAAGTATACGCAGGTTTGCCTCTGTGAAAGCGCGTATATACGCAGGTTCAGTGAAGTAAAAGCGTGTATGGAATCTAGGGTTTTACTGAAGTGTGTGGAATGAAATGTCTGATCTATTATGTTGTTTTACTGCTATCTGACAAGGATGTATTCATACAGATCTAGGTTGTTTTAATGTTGATTGTGCTGCTAATTATGTTAATTAAAGATCAAGTTGTTGGTTGATGATTCAATGAAGGACGAATGACTGTCTAAACAATTCTGCATGGTTGATAGATTGTCTGAATAGAAATATGATTTCAGATCTGAATCTGAGTTTGATCACATTCTAAAAATCATTGTTCTCAGAAGTATATGCAGGTTGATACGAAGAGAAGCACGTATACACGCGTCTTCAGTGAAGAGAAGTGGCGTATACATTTCATGTTATGTACAAAGGCATACACAGGTTGGTAAGCAGGGAAGCGCGTTGTTACACAGTAATTTGTCACCGTCCCTGCAATCCCCATCTCGCCCACTGGAGGGTAATTTTTGTGACCAATAAGCAGTGTCATGCCTTGCAAATACCATCATTGCATCCCTTTCCATGAGGACAACATTTCTTCTGTTGATCATTTCTTGAGAAGACCCCTAAAAACACCTTTTTTTGCCTTGGCGCTGGTAGCCCGTTATGTACTCGCGCCAATGAGGAAAATTAACACTAAGCCCGTGCCAATTGGCACTCTGTCCCAGTTAAGCACCTGCGGCAATCTTCTTTTGGAATTTTTTTTAAAAAAAGAGGCGAAGTTTCGATTACAACAACTTCGTGGATGAGTCATCAGGAATGGTTTCGACTGAATAACCATGGCCTTCCTCCTTTGGCCTCTTGTTTCCACCTTATGGGGAACCTCCCAAGGGATAACGCTCCCTTCCACTATTTTCCACTATTGTAGGGGATCCCAACCTCCTCCTCTCCTCTAAATATAGCCTTCATCCATTGATGAAGGGGCCGAATGGTTGGAATGGCTGAATACCTAGTTCCCAAGAGCCATCGGGAGCTATGCCGCAAGAGCCTTGGATTCATTCCCTAAGGCCAACCAAGCAAGGAGATTATTGTTGAGACATCCGAAGAGAGAGGATTGTCCTATCTCTGGCGTATTTTTTTTCGAGACGCAGCCTGGCCGGGCGACCAAGGAGAATTCAAAGGCTGTGGCTAAGTGGGTTGTATTCTTCTTTGATTGATTAATGATAAGCGATTATTAGTTATGGTTCCACTCATGTTGTTGATTATGATGATGAGTTATATCTTCTCTGACTGACATATAGTTGCATATACTGGATTTTACGCTTGCGTTTGTTGTGTTTCTCGTGTGTGCAGGTGTCCAGTCACGGAGATTGTGAGGATCGTGATCTACCAGAGCTAAGGAACGGGAGTGCTACTTTCTCTACAAGTGATAGTGTTGGATTCCAAGTAAGCCTTCATCGCTAGTTGGTTTATTTGCAATTAGGAACCTGCACCATAGCGTGTGATGATTGTTGCTAGACCCATTCTGGGCTAGTAGGGATCGCCTTTGTCCATAGAGGGGATTTACCTCCACAAAAATTTGGCGACTCCACTGGGGAGTTAGCTTTTTGTTTGCTTTATAAGCTACAGAAGGAGCCTAAAGTTAGCCAGATAGCCTTCGAAATGCTCTTGCTCTACAATTGTGAAGTAGATCAAAGCTGCTTCAGTCAATCTCCGATTTAGTTTATGAACTGAACACTTGGAGTATTGTCTTTTCTTTTTGGTTGTTTCTCGATTCTGCTTGCTTGATCGGCTCTTTTGGCTGGCTCTTTTTGTGATTTTGGCTTTTGGTCAGCCTGATCATCACTGGTATGCTTGTTGGAGTGCTTTTTTTTATTTTTCCATAGCAAACTCGGCTGGCGCGCTTTTCAGTGTGACAATCGTGCCCACTGGCGCATGTTGTCAGTGTATTACCCGCACCAATTCCATTATGGCACTGGTTTCAGCCTCACAGTCGCACCAATCCTATGAGGTACTAGGGTTTGCTCTGTTATGAGCTTCCTGGGCTTGATCAGTGTGTTTGGTCTTGTTTTTTTTACTGCTTGAGTGTTTTGGAGCCTTGTTGGACTAGCTGTGACCTTCGTCCTTTGGTTATTTGCCCGTTTCCATCGATTTCACATTCTAGCCCTAGGGCATCTAGGTGCTCTTGTGTGTTGAGCCTCCCTGGGAAGTTTTTGGTTTCTATTTGTTCAGTCAACCTTTTGATTGCTCCTCTACATTCGTTTGGCGGTTTTTTATCATTTTATTGCGTTATTTGAGTGTTTGTTCTCTTCTTCATTCGAATTTCTCTTTGTCTCGTTTTGGGCCTAGATTACATGGTCCATTTGAGTGTTTGGGATTCTCTTGGTTTTGAGGGATTGTTTTTTCAATTTGGAGATCTGATTGTGTGTTTGCGTTGAGTGAAATTTGTGTGTTTTTCTCTTTCCTCATCACTTCTCAAATTTCTCTTTTCATTAGTTTTCATTTTGTTTAGTGCACTTTGCTATTAAACATTGAAAATATAAAAAATCTCTTTTGCTTTCGACTAGTTAGTGCAAATTAAAATATTTTCGGTGTTATTAGTGATTAGTGACTTTGAGAGAAAAGTTTTTGGTTTACATTAGCTGCATTAGAGACTTTGTGGGTTGCTCTCTGATCATTTTATTATTGTGTGAAAAGCTCTTAACTCTCTTGTGATTAGCTTTCATCGAATGAAATGATATATTGTGGCATATAGTGTGCATTTAGGAGATTTCGAGACATCACACTTGCTAGGGCCTGAAAACTGAAACGTAATTGAAGATAAACATTAAAATTTATTCAATTTACACTAAGGAAGCATTGAAACATTAACAAAACATTTAAAGGTCTAGGTTAGAGACGTGTTCCGGCGTCGTTAAACCTAGTAGCTGTCGTTCGCCTCTTGGCTTTAGACAGCTCTAGTACAGACTTGTGCTCCCTGTACCATCGCGTATATAAAGGGAGACCCCACTAGGTTGTTATCCTTTATCTGTAGGAAGCCGAGTCTGCCGCCTTATACTCATGATACACCGGACACAGCATTCGAGGAGATTGCCTGCACGTACGTTAAGTCCTTGGTTGATTTCTCTTTCATTTTGAAACCAAGGTGTATATTGCAGTTCACGGTTATTTGGTACACCCTTTGCCTAACATTTCTGAGCAGTCATTTTGATCTCATCTAACTCCTTAAATTTGAAAAGATCATCAAGCACTTGTCCTTTCACACTTGTTTCCAATCTGAAAGCGATAGAGTCACCTTTTGCCTGTTTCTCGACTCTTAAAAGATGAAACGGTAGAGTTTTGTTTCAATGTTTTAAAAATTAACTGCCCACGAAATATTCTTGGTTAAAGTTAGTTTCCTTAGGGTTTTGTTCTGAAGATTGTTTCTAATGGAAATTTTTCCGGAGTTCACCAACCAAGGAATCCCCTCCGATGGGAATCCTGGTCCTTTTCCTCCTTTTGGAAATGTTGGTGCTCCTTATATGGCAACGTTGTCCCTTCCTGGGTTAACTGTTGGGTTGCCTGTTTGGTTGTTTTCAACCTCTGTGGTCCCAAATGTCTCGGCTACTATTCAATCAATTCCTCCACCTGAACAACATCATGTTGATTCCAAGGTGGACCTCTCCCCTTCTTCACCTGTTTCTGCGTCCTCCTCTTCTACTTTTCCTGGTGAAAGTTTGGATTCGAGTAACCAGGTGGCTAAGAAGAAGAAGAAGAAGACAAAGAAGAAGAAGGTAGATAAAGGAGAGGCTAGTTCTGCGGCTATTGCGCCTAAGAAGTCTCCTCTTGATGAACCTTCCAACCCTCCACGGAAAGTCAAGTTCCCTTGCTTGTTGTGCACGGGAGACCATCTTCTTAGAGATTTCCATGGCATTCCCAAGGTGCTCGAAGCATGGTCCAACAGTCGTCCGTCGTTGCCTTTGGATTCCGGGAGTCAGGTTGGGGGCACGTTTTCGGTTACTGCTGGTAAGGCTCCTAAGAAGTAGGGTAAGATTACCAATCCCTGTAAGTTGTGTGAAGGGCACCATGCCATTCACATTTGTCCATATATGGATGAAGCCAAACGAGTTTTGGATAACTCGACTGTTTCTACACCATGCCTCTCCGCTGGTTACAACCAGCTTTCTGTGAGTCCTTCACCAGTTAATCCTACGATTGGTCAAGAGTCATCCTTGGTCGATCCCACTCCCCCGGAAATTCAAATTCAGGAATCCATTCCCGACCAACCATTGGTCATGGGATCGGTTGAACTGGCCCCGCCTATGGTGCACCAGGTCTTTTCCATGGAGAGTGGATCTCACACCCCTCAAGTTCTTCTTGTTTCTTCAGATTCCTCGGACTTAGAGAAAGATTCTCCTATCTCTATATCTCAAGAAGCTGCTCCTCCGCCTCCCGTGATGGAGGTCCTGGAGGATAATCCTCCCGCCTTCGAGATGGAGGTCATGGAGGATGCTCCTTCTTCTTCCATAACACCAGAGGAAGACCATCTTGATTCGATGGTAGCCCCTCCGAGTAGTTTGGTTGCTTCCTTTGATTGGAATCGATTTGCAGGATACCGCCTTCAATCTTATGTGCCTTTCAAGATAAAAGTACAGGCTTTTGGTCTGGTCGTACCTAGAACCATTATAGACGAAGGCACGTCTGTTCGTGTTCTATCCTCGACTACCTGGAAAGCTTTCGGTTCACCGCTGCTTGTGCCCGTTACACAGAATCTGTTGGCATTTAACAAAATAACGAGTCAACCGTTAGGGATCCTCCCAAGATTACCTGTTACTTTGGGAGGTAAAACTATCCATATGGACATGATGGTTGTTCCAGGCCCTTTGGATTAATCTGCTCCTGGGGCGCGATTACACCTATGCCATGGGAGTGCTTGTCTCCTCCCTTTTTCATGTGGTCTGTTTTCCACATGAAGGGCGGATCGTGACCATTGATCAGCTTTCGTTCTTTGGTCCCGAAGTGGCAGCTGGCCCGCCATCATCCCTTCCTGGTTTTTATCCACCTGTTGTATCTGCCCCACCATAGGTAAACTATGTGGCTACCTACCCCGTGCCTGTACTCAGTGATAGTGCCATTGTGCATCAGGTGCTGGGGGCATTGGGTCCTGACTTCTAGGATATTTTCCTTCCATTAGGATTGGAACTCTTGGAAGTGATGAATTCTTGTTCATTATGATGAGGTTGGTTGGAGCATGGTTCTTTTCCTGTGTCAAGCTCCTTAAAAAATGAAACCGGGTCTTGTCGGAGCATGGTTCTTTCCCTGTGTTAAGCTCCTTAAAAAATGAAACAAGGTTGTCAGAGCATAGTTCATTTTCTTCTGTCAAGCTCCTTAAAAAACAAGCTCTTCGGAGCAGAGTTCCTTGTCTTGTGTCAATCTCCTTAAAAAATAAAACAAGGGTGTTCGAGGATAGTTCTTTTAATGTGTCAACCTTGTTAAAATAATGAAACACGTTCTTGTTCAGTTCGAGTCTTTGATCAGATCTTGTAAAATCCCAGTCAAGTCTTTCTTAGATCTCGTAGTTTGAACCTTCACTCCATCTGCCTTTCATATGGATTGAAGCTTGGGGGGCATGTACCTCGAATTGAGTCACCATGCTGGGGGCATGCTTACTTTTTCAAGCATAGTTTATTTCCGTTTCAAGCTTGTGTAAAAATGAAACCAGTTTCAAGCATATTTTATCTTTGTTTCAAGCTTGTGTAAAAATGAAACCAACTTCAAGCAGAATTTCCTGATTTCAAGCTTGTGTAAAAATGAAACCATTCCCATTTACCTCTTGTGATTTCCATTTTATCAGCCTGTTTTTGCCAGATGAGCCTTGGTTTCTTCACTCCATCGTCACTATCTGCTTGGTCGATCATATGCCTTCACTTGGCTGTTTTACCTGTTCCTAAGGAACCGCTGCGATGAGTGGTCTTGTTAGCCAACCTCTTAACCTTTACTTGTTTTGAGAAGTTCCACCATTACCAGAACCAGTTGCTACCCTTTATACCACTCGTTCCTCCGGGTGGAGTCATCTTTCAGCTCTTTTCTGACTCTTTAAAACTAAAAATATTGTCGAGTTTCTTATCGTTTCGATCTCGTTAAAGTGGCTGCGAAGCGATATCTACCCAGTATACGTTTACCCCTTTTTCGGGCTGGGATATATTACTTACGAAAAAGGAATACCCTAGCCTATCACGACTAGGAGGTTTTCTCAGACATAGTTTTCTACCTTTTCGGATCTCAGGAACTATTTACGAAAAGGGACCATTGGAGTTTACTTTTTTGCTGTCTTTTCAAAATCTCTAAACATGAAAAGATGCCGAGTTCTCCCTTTGTCAGACTCGTTAAACCCTGATGACATCGGATTCAGTCGTAATGACGATATTCGAGTTTCTCCTTCCTAGGGCTCGTTAAATGTACTAGGATGGATTCGTCCGAAGGATGAATTTATATGACAAGCATATGGTATCCTCTTCAAGCTTGTGTAAAAATAAAGAGGTACTCGCCAAGCATGGTGGGGAAACTGGAACCAACATCATTGTCGTGTCGGCAGTATGTCGCTCTTGAACATGGCACTTATCTGCATTTGTGTCGGGTTGGGGACATATCATCTCGTTTTGCACTTGCCTCCATGGGTTTGGGTAATCCCTTTTGACCTCTCATCTGCTCTTTGCCTCGTCACTACGACCTCTGATCTTTTGATGTCAAATACTGCCAAATCCACTGTCGTGCCGTCAATATGTTCAAGAGAAGTTGACCTCTGCGAATATCAACCTTCCTCTGATTCTCATACGATCCTGATTCACAACAAAAACATCATGTTCCTCTGTCTCGTGTCGATGATGTGGGAAACATTATGGCCCACCTTCGATCAAGGTCACTTCCTGTCGACTTCAGCTCATTATCCAGAATATCTGTGACTCTTCCAGTACTTTATCTATGCCTAATCAACTGTTCTTCAGATTCGACATGAAGGAATTATCGTCTCTGACTCCAGTGATTCTTCATCGGTGTTCGACGCAAATTTCATTGATTCACATGCCATAGATTGTACCTGTAGTACCTTGAGGGCCATCGTCATTATTGGTGGTTCCTCTCGCGTCTGTTAACAGCTCTCATCATTGGCTGGTAATCAGACGATGTTCTTGCATGTTCGACTTCAGCTCACATATTCGCATGCTTGAAGTTGTACTTTGTTCGGGTCGAGTTGGAGCGCAAGACCTTGGACTTTGTCTGTTAGAATCTAGGCTGTGATTTTGTGGATTATTATGATTGGTTACATGACTCATTGATTGGATGGTTGCAACCATGCCTGAGTTCTTTATTTATCGACATCCTCACTGATGGTCAGGTCCATTCCCGGATCCGGGATTATCGTATACTTTGTTGATGGCCGCGCCATACCACATATGGGACATGAGTTTGAGATATCAATTTTACTTTCTACGCAGTTTTCCAACAACGGTGAGCTAGTTGGGATTATTTTCATAAAGCATTTCACCCCTCTCTCTCTTTTGGGCCTCATGCTTTAGGGGGCATCTGTTACACAGTAATTTTTCACCGTCCCTGCAATCCCGATCTCTCCCATTGGAGGGTCATTTCTGTGACCAATAAGCAGTGTCATGCCTTGCAAATACCATCATTGTATCCCTTTCCATCAGGACAACATTTCTTCTGTTGATCATTTCCTGAGCAGACCCCCAAAAACACCTGTTTTTGCCTTGGCGCTGGTATCCCTTTATGTCCTCGCGCCAATGGGGGAAAATTAACAATGAGCCCATGCCAATTGGTGCTCTGTCCCAGTTAAGCACCCACGCCAATCTACTTTTGGAAATTTTTTTAGAAAAAGAGGCAAAGTTTTGATTACAACAACTTCGTGGATGAGTCATCAGGAGTGGTTTCGACTGAATAACCACGGCCTTCCTCCTTTGGCCTCTTGTTTCCACCTTATGGGGAACCTCCCAAGGGATAAGACCTCCCTTCCACTATTGTAGGGATCCCAACCTCCTCCTCTCCTCTATAAATATAGCCTTCATCCATTGATGAAGGGGCTGAATGGCTGAATAGCTAGTTCCCAAGAGCCATCAGAGCCTTATGCTGCAAGAGCCTTGATTCATTCCCTTAAGGAAAAATCCAAGCAAGGAGATTATTGTCGAGACATTCGAAGAGAGAGGCTTGTCCCATCCCCGACAGGATTTTTCGAGACGTGTTCCGGTGGCGACCCTCCGAAGGAGAATTCAGCGTCAGGGCTATGGTTTTATTCTTCTTTTATTGATTAATGATAAGCGACTATTGGTTATGGTTCCACTCCTGTTGTTGATTATGATTATGAGTTACGTCTTCTCTGACTAACATATAGTTGCATATACTGGATTTTACACTTGCATTTTTTTTGTTTCTTGCGTGTGCAGGTGTCTGATCACAGAGATCGTGAGGATTTTGATTTGCCAGAGCTAAGGAATGGGAGCGCTACTTTCTCTACAAGCGACAGCGTTGGATTCCAGGTAAGCCTTCATCGCTAGTTGGTTTATTTACAATTAGGAACCTGCACTATAGCGTGTGACGATTGTTGCTAGACCCGGTCTGGGCTAGTAGGGATCGCCTCTGTCCGCAGAGGGGATTTACCTCCACAAAACGCGTATACACGTGGTTTTAGTAAAGAGAAGTAGCGTATGATATTTGATTCAATGAATGTTCAAGGTTGAGTTTACTTCTGCATATCTATTCTGAAGTCTGGGCTATTTCTGATATTCTAGTTACAGTGGTATCATTGTTCTGTTTGAAGTATTGGGCAAAGTATATTTGTTGATGTTAAGTGTAGGGTTTTGTTGAAGCTGTCTGATCCAGTATGAAAATTGATGAAACGTAGTCTGCAGTAGTGTTGAGGGTCGAAGCCTTCAGTAAGGGGGTAGTAGCTCCCTTCCATTGGTAGCTGGTAAACGAGAGCAGGGCGTAGTAGCTCCCTTCCAGGACAGGCTGTGTTGGCAATATGATGCAGATTTTTGTCCTTGATGGCAACCTACTTGATAACATTGATGGCAACCTATTTGATGATGATGTAAATCTGATGTGGAGTTTGTTGGCATGTGTTGTCTCTGATGGTAATCTACTTGATGAAATGAGAATTGGCTATATAATGAGATGAATTTGTCTTTGGATGGCAACCTATGTTTCAAATATGTACAGATGATGTATCTACAGATCATCTAAGGAGAACAGAAGAAAGGAACTTCAGAAAGGGCCAAAGCAATGATGAATAAGACATGTCACTATGCATACGCGGGTTTGGTTAGGTGAAGTAGCGTATGTACGCGGAAAAGTACGTGCCAAGTCGCGTATGCCTAATTTCACTCTAAAGATATAAAACCAGGGGTTCTTACCATGGTATTGACCCATTGTATTGAGCGCTTGATTATCTATTTGGTCTCGTCCAGGAATACCATCGGAAGTTGTGTGGTCTTGGCTCATAGTATTGACAAAGGCTAAACCTATATAAGGAGAAGAAATTCATAGTGCAAAAGTGTGTGCAAGTATCTGGGCATTAATGAATACTTCACTCTGAAGTTTATCTGTATGGTTTAACTCTGTTCTTAATCGATAGATATGAATCTATGATGCACCTATGAATGTGATGAAGATTCAAATCCTCTAGATCTGGAAATGATGAATCTCTAGGATGATCTGAAAAGAAGTAATGAAGACCTGGCGCAAATCTATTGAAGAAATTGAAGAAATCTGGGTAAGTTCATAGATCTGGTCTGTTCTGAAAAGTTTGTCTCTTATAGATCTATACGCAGGTTTGTTTCATGGAAAGCGCATGTATACGCGGATATGTTTAAGCAAAGGCGCGTATGGACTGTTAGGGTTTTTCTGAAAAGTGCACAGATGTATACGCGGGTTCGCTACATTAAAAGTGTGTGTATACGCGGATCTGTTTAAAGAAAAGCGCGTATGGTATCTGAACTGATGGTTGCTCAAAGCTGATTGAGTTTCTGCATATCTATTCTGAAGTCTGGGCTATCTCTGATATTCTGTTTACAGTGGTTTCACTGTTCTGTTTGATGCAATGGGAAAAGGATGTTTGTTGATAAGTGAAGGATTGTGTTGAAGCTGTTTGATCCAGTTTGAAAATTGATGAAACATGGTCTGCAGTGGTGCTGAGGGTCGAAGCCTTCAGTCAGGGGGTTGTAGCTCCCTTCCAGGAGAGGCTGGTAAACGAGAGCAAGGGGTTGTAGCTCCCTTCCAGGAGAGGCTGGTAAACGAGTACAGGGGGTTGTAGCTCCCTTCCAGGAGAGGCTGGTAAACGAGAGAAGGTTGTAGCCTTCTGCAGGTGGGTGCCTGCGTGTTGGTATGATTCTGCGCTAGTACATGGTTGTAAGAATTTTTCTTTATAATAAATATTAAAGACTGAGACGACGGCAGCAGTGGTTTTCTCCCGAATTGGGTTTCCACCTAAAATCCTGGTGTTCATGTGTGTTTCTTATGTGTGATGATTATTTTGTTCTTTCTGCATCTGTTTAATTTTTTCTAAGACACATGATGAATGAATAATGCAATGATCTAAGTTAAGAATTAAATGCATAATTAGATCTCTGGACATACGCGAGTTCTGTAAAGGATATCCGCGTATATACGTGAGTTGGCTTCAGGAAAGTAGCGTATGGGTTTTTAAAATAAAAAGTAAAACGTTTTATTGTCTACACTAAATACTGATTCACCCCTCTCCCCCTCTCAGTATTTTTCCCAACAATTGGTATCGGAGCAGGTCCTTCTAAAAAATCTTAGCTGCTAGAAGGAAGATCAAGCAAGATGAGCAATCAAGATGGAACAACAAATATCAAGCCTCCGGTCTTTAATGGAATCAATTTTTTTTCTGGAAAACAAGGATGAGGTCTTATCTTCAGTCTATAGGAACAGATGTATGGGCCATTGTTGTACAAGGATATCAATATCCAGCTACAATACCAACAGATCCGAATGAAAAGAAGAACTATGAATCAAATGCAAAGGCGTTCAATGCTATAACAGGAAGTTTGACTGAATCTGAATTTTTCAAATTCATGCAGCTAAATACAGCAAAAGAAATGTGGGACAAAATCATTCTAAGTTATGAAGGTGATGCAAAGGTAAAAAGTGCAAAACTCCAAAATCTCAGAATTGAATATGAAAATTTGAAGATGCATAGTGATGAAAGTATTTCCAGTTTCTTTTTACGTGTTGATGATGTTGTAAATCGTATGAAAAATCTGGGAGAAAAAATAACCGAATCTACTTTGGTTGAGAAAATTTTAATATCACTAACAGCAAAATTTGAGTCAAAAGTTTCTGCTCTTGAAGAAAAATAGGATCTTCAAAATCTTATTATGGTACAACTTCATGGCATACTAACCGCATATGAAATGAGAAGAGGAGGACCATATGAAGTCAAAGAGGTTGTATTTAGAGCTTCTACAAAAGGGAAAGAAGTACAAGAAGCAGAAGGATCAGGATATGTCTCAGAAGAAGATGAGGCAAATTTTGTAAAGAAAATCCAACTTGGCACAGGACGATTCAGAGGTAAGCTTCCTTTCAAATGTTTTGAGTGTGGAAGAATTGGTCATTATGCTGCTAAGTGTACTCATAAAGAAACACCTGCAAAAGGGAAGGAAGTAGCAAGAAGGAATAAGAATCGGTTTAACACTAGAAAAAGTTACTATATTTATGAAGACAGTGATGGGCAATCCGATAGTGAAGAAGAATGTGAAGAAGATCTTAGACTTCTCATGGCATTTGAATCTAGAGAAGAAAAGGATATTTTTGTGGATACTCTAGAGGAAAGTGACTTTCTTGAAGAAAACAATCAAATCAAAATACGCTTAAAAGAAAGTAAAATACTCTTAGAAGAAAGGAAAATAACCATAGAGACTCTTGAAAAGCAGGTTGAAGAAGCAAAGAAACACATTGAGAAATTAGAATGTGAAGTAGTAAGTCTAAGAAAAGATTATAAGAAAGTAAAGACTCTGAATCTTAGATTTGCTAAAGGATCTGAAACCTTAGATGAGATTATCAAGGTACAACGTTCTCCTCTTATAAAAACAGGTCTTGGATATACCGGAGAATCCTCTCAAGCTTCAGCACCAAATTATCTAAAAGCAGTTACAGCTGGTTTACAAAATTCTGCCACTCAGCAAGGGAATAAAGATTCATTGCAGGTAAAGCATGATCATCTCAACTCAAAGAACACTAACATGAATATCTCTCAAAGAAACACCAATCAACAGGTAAATCCAAGTAGAAGATTTCATTATCACAGAAATTTCTTCTTCAATGGACAATGTTTCTCATGTCACAATTTTGGTCATAAAGTTGTTCAATGTGTTGCATATAAAAATTTCATGACTAGAGAAGCAAGAAAGAAAAGGACTGAATTTGAGAAGAATACCTATAACAAATTTTCTCCTCTTCTAAATGAAGTTGAATGTTCTTACTGCAATAACTTTGGGCATGAAGAATCTGAATGCAGGAGCAAAGTTCAGCCAAAAGAGCATTTTCCTTCAAGATCCAAAGTATGGAAAAAGAAGGAATTACAGGTTGAAAATTGTGGCATAGCATTATTCGCAGAAGGTGAAGAAAATAAATGGTACATTGATAGTGGATGCTCAAGACACATGACAGGTGACAAACACAAACTTCTTGCATATAGTGCTCTAGAAAAGGAAAAGAAAGTTACTTTTGGAAATGATAATCCTGTTGTAATTAAAGGAAAAGGGTCTGTGTTTCTAAAGGAAAAGGTGAAGGCTAATGATGTCATGTATGTGGATGGCTTAAGGCATAACCTGCTAAGTGTAAGTCAAATGTGTGATCAAGGAACTGAAGTTGTCTTTAGTTCAAAAGAATGTGTGGTTCGTGATCTTGATACAGGCAAAACAATTATAAAAGGGAAAATAACTCCAAGCAACCTGTATGTATTGAAGAACTGCAAAGAACAATGTTACTTGAGTCAATATTCCGAAAATTGGCTATGGCATAGAAGGTTGGGGCATCTGAGCTTCTCTCAAATCAGTAAATCAAGCAGACTGAATGTTGTTTGTGGTCTTCCCAATATTACTCTACCTGAAAGTATCATATGCAAATCTTGCCAATTCGGCAAGCAAACCAGAGTGCAATTTAATGCCAAGGAAGGATCATCAAGTAGACCTCTTGAACTCATTCATACTGACATATGTGGACCTATGAGGAAAAATTCACCCCGTGGTGAACAATACTATATCTTATTTATTGATGACTTCTCTAGAATGTGTTGGATTGGGTTGCTGAAGCACAAAGATGAAGCATTTGAGAAATTTCAGATCTTTAAGGCTCTAGTTGAAAATGAAGTAGATCTAAAACTCAAATGTCTTAGATCTGATCGAGGAGGAGAATATACTTCAAATGAATTCCTTGAATTTTGTGAACAACATGGCATAAAAAGACAATTTTTTGTAGCTGGAACTCCACAACAAAATGGCATAGCAGAAAGAATGAATAGAACAATTCAACAAATGGCTAGAGCTATGCTTGATGATTCTGGAACACCTGACATTTTTTGGGGAGAAGCAGCACATACAGCAGCAAACATTCTCAACAAGGCACATGTTCGGGTAAATAGTGACAAAACTCCATATGAACTCTGGTATGGTAATTCTCCCTCTGTAAAGCATTTTAGAGTTTTTGGAAGTAAATGCTTTATCAAAAATAATGATGAAAAGCTTGGCAAGTTTGAACCTAGATCAGATGAAGGAATACTTCTTGGTTACTCATCTACGAGCAGAGCATACAAATGTTACAATAAAAGGCTTCGAAAGATTGTTGAATGTATTGATGTTGTTATTGATGAGTCTCCTGCAGCCCCTAAAGAAGAAAAACAAACAACAGATGAAGATGATGGTGAATTTTGTCCTTATACATCAAATAGAAATGATATAGACAGTGGATCCAATGAAGAACTTGAAAATGATTTATCTGAAAAAGCTCCATCCAAATATGTTCAAAAGAATCATCCTGAATCTCAAATTTTGGGAGACAAGGAATCAGGTGTACAAACAAGGAGGACTCTTGTGGGATCGTCTAGCTATCTGGAATTTCTATCCACGATTGAACCACACAATGTCAATCAAGCTACCAAAGATGAATGTTGGGTTCAAGCAATGAATGAAGAGCTTGATCAAATTGAAAATAATCACACTTGGGAATTGGTACCAAGACCACATGATAAAAATGTCATTGGAACTAAATGGATATTCAAGAACAAGTTAAATGAGAATGGGGGTGTTATAAGAAACAAAGCTAGACTGGTTTGCAAAGGGTATACTCAACAAGAAGGTATAGACTTTGAAGAAACTTTTGCTCCTGTAGCTAGACTTTAAGCCATAAGAATGTTTCTTGCTTTTTCAAAATTTCAACAAATCAAAGTTTATCAAATGGATGTCAAATCTGCATTCCTCAATGGTGATCTAGAAGAAGAAGTTTATATAGAACAACCAGAAGGATTCATTTTGGGAAATGATGAAAATCTTTTTTGTAGACTTAAAAAGGCTCTATATGGTCTCAAACAAGCTCCAAGGGCATGGTATTATCGTCTTGACAAATATCTTCATCAACAAGGATTTTCAAAGGGGTCTGTTGATAGCAACTTATACACAAAAATTGAAAATGATAAACTAGTTGATTGTAGTTGTATATGTTGACAGGCATCATTTTGTGAGTAATGAAGAATTCATGAGTCGAAATTTGCTTCGTCATGTTACAACTGAAATGTCCTACTCTGGGGAACTGAACATTCTTTTGGATTTTCAAGTGCATCAAACTGCAGATGGTATATTCCTTTCACAAGAAAAATATCTTAAGCAAATTCTGAAGAAGTATGGCATGGAAGAATGCAAACCTGTAAGTACACCAATGATAACCGAATGCAATCTCAGTTCTCATGATGATTCTCCCCCGGTGAATCAACCAGAATATAGATCAATGATAGGAAGTCTACTTTATCTCACTGGGACTAGACCTGACATTATGCATGCAGTTGGGATTGTTGGACGATTCCAAGCTAATCCAAAAGAGTCTCACCTTCAGGCTGTCAAAAGAATATTCAAATATCTACAAGGAACTCAAGACTTTGGATTATGGTATCCAAAAAATGTTGATCTCACTCTTCATGCATACACTGATGCATATTGGGCTGGAAATGTTGATGATCGGAAAAGCACTAGTGGTGGTGAATTTTATATGGGGCCCCGGTTGGTATCTTGGTTCAGCAAGAAGCAAAATTCTATTGCCTTATCTACAGCAGAAGCAGAATATGTGGTTGCCGCGTCTTGTTGCACTCAACTCCTTTGGATGATGCAAAACTTACAAGATTTTCAAATCAAATGTACACCTCCTGTTTCCATTATGTGTGATAATACAAGTGCCATTAGTATCTCAAAAAATCAAGTTATGCATTCGAAGACCAAACACATTCCCATCAAGTATCACTTCTTACGTGAACAAGTGCTTGAACAAAAGGTGAAGTTGGAGTATGTTTCCTCCAAAGAACAAGTTGCTGATATATTTACCAAACCTCTACCTAGGGAAGCGTTTGAATATCTCAGACAGAAGCTGGGTGTTGTCTCTGCCTCTCAGAAGAGCAGATCTGATTAAATTCAGAAGATTAAATTGGATACGTGGGTTTCCTGAAAGATAGTCGCGTATATACGCGAGTTTATACACAAAAATCCACGTATGGTTGGTTGCTGACAAATTTTGTTTAGAGTCAGCATTTTTCAGCATAGCTGCAGTGCTGTTTGGTATCTCTGATGCTGTTTCGTATATCTGGTGATGCTTCAGCTCTCATAGTTCTGTTTCAATCTTTGATATTTGATGAAGATGCCTTGATGATCTGTTGTTGAAAGTGTTCAGGATGCACAAGCTAAGGGGGAGATGAAGGAGTAAAATAATGTACAGGTTCTGGGGGAGCATTAGCCTTGCTGAGTATTATGCATTGTTGGCATTATGATTCTGAAATATGATCTCTTTCTTGAAGACCTTTTGGTTTTGGTTATAAAAATTCATATTTGTAATTTGATGTAAAGGTCATGTTGAGACCTATGATGTAAAATTGTAATATTCAGTCATGTAAGTACTTGGTCAATTTTGTAAATCCACTTGGTTGGATACTTGAGTCACATATGTAAATCCACTTGGTTGGATCTTTGGTGTAAGTATGAGTCCTTGGTGATAGGAAGGTCATAGATTCATGTACTTCATTGAAAAATATGTTTTAACATTTAGCATGGACTCAGGGGGAGCTAGTAACCTTGTGTTGGTTTTGATCCACCCTTTGCCCTTGATGTCAAAGGGGGAGAGTGACATGGTGTTTGAATAAGGAAAGAATATCATTATGCTTAATGTATCTATCTGTTGTGGTGATCAAACACCATCATGGTTGCCATCAAGTCCAAAGGGGGAGATTGTTGGCAATATGATGTAGAGTGTTGTCCTTGATGGCAACCTACTTGATAACATTGATGGCAACCTATTTGATGATGATGTAAATCTGATGTGGAGTTTTTTGGCATGTGTTGTCTCTGATGGTAATCTACTTGATGAAATGAGAATTGGCTATATAATGAGATGAAGTTGTCTTTGGATGGCAACCTATGTGTCAAATATGTACAGATGATGTATCTACAGATCAGCCAAAGAGTACAGAAGAAAGGAACTTCAGAAAGGACCAGAGCAATGATGAAGAAGACATGTCACTATGCATATGCGGGTTTGTCAAGGCGAAGTAGCGTATGTAGGCAGAAAAGTACGTGCCAAGTCGCGTATGCCTAATTGCACTCTAAAGATATAAAACCAGGGGTTCTTACCATGGTATTGACCCATTGTATTGAGCGCTTGATTATCTATTTGGTCCCGTCTAGGAATACCATCGGAAGTTGTGTGGTTTTGGCTCATAGTATTGACAAAGGCTAAACCTATATAAGGAGAAGAAATTCATAGTGCAAAAGTGTGTGCAAGTATCTGGGCATTAATGAATACTTCACTCTGAAGTTTATCTGTATGGTTTAACTCTGTTCTTAATCGATAGATTTGAATCTATGATGCACCTATGAATGTGATGAAGATTCAAATCCTCTAGATCTGGAAATGATGAATCTCTAGGATGATCTGAAAAGAAGTAATGAAGACCTGGCGCAAATCTATTGAAGAAATTGAAGAAATCTGGGTAAGTTCATAGATCTGGTCTGTTCTGCAAAGTTTGTCTCTTATAGATCTATACGCAGGTTTGTTTCATGGAAAGCGCGTGTATACGCGGATCTGTTTAAACAAAGGTGCGTATGGACTGTTAGGGTTTTTCTGAAAAGTGCACAGATGTATACGCGGGTTCGCTACATTAAAAGCGCGTGTATACGCAGATCTGTTTAAAGAAAAGCGTGTATGGTATCTGAACTGATGGTTGCTCAAAGCTGATTGAGTTTCTGCATATCTATTCTGAATTCTGGGCTATCTCTGATATTCTGGTTACAGTGGTTTCAATGTTCTGTTTGATGCAATGGGAAAAGGATGTTTGTTGATAAGTGAAGGATTGTGTTGAAGCTGTTTGATCCAGTTTGAAAATTGATGAAACGTGGTCTGCAGTGGTGCTGAGGGTCGAAGCCTTAATTCAGGGGGTTGTAGCTCCCTTCCAGGAGAGGCTGGTAAATGAGAGCACGGGGTTGTAGCTCCCTTCCAAGAGAGGCTGGTAAACGAGTACAGGGGGTTGTAGCTCCCTTCCAGGAGAGGCTGGTAAACGAGAGAAGGTTGTATCCTTCTGCAGGTGGGTGCCTGCGTGCTGGTATGAGTCTGTGCCAGTACATGGTTGTAAGAATTTTTCTTTATAATAAATGTTGAATACTGAGACGATGGCAGTGGTGGTTTTCTCCCAAATTGGGTTTCCACCTAAAATCCTGGTGTTCATGTGTGTTGCTTATGTGTGATGATTATTCTGTTCTTTCTGCATCTGTTTACTGTTTTCTAAAACATCTGATGGATGAATAATGCAATGATCTAAGTTAAGAATTAAATTCATAATTAGATCTCTGGACATACACGAGTTCTGTAAAGGTTATCCGCGTATATACGCAAGTTGGCTTCAGGAAAGTAGCGTATGGGTTTTTAAAAGAAAAAGTAAAATTTTTTATTGTCTGCACTAAATATTGATTCACCCCCCCCCCCCCTCTCAGTATTTTTCCCAACAGGCTGGTAAACGAGAGCAGAGGGTTGTAGCTCCCTTCCAGGAGAGGCTGGTAAACGAGAGAAGGTTGTAGCCTTCTGCAGGTGGGTGCCTGCGTGCTGGTATGAGTCTGCACCAACACAATGTTGTAAGAAGTTTTCTTTATAATAAATATTGAAGACTGAGACGATGGCAGCGGTGGTTTTCTCCCGAATTGGGTTTCCACCTTAAATCCTGGTGTTCAAGTGTGATGCTCATGTGTGATGATTTATTATGTTCTTACTGCACATGTTTACTGCATACTAAACATCTAATGAATGAATGATGCAATGATCTAAGAAAATAATTATCTGCATAATGATATCCCTGGTAATACGCAAGTTTTGTTAAGGATATTTGTGTATATACGCGAGTTGGGTTAATTAAAGTAGCGTATGGGTTTTAGAGAAAGAAAAACTAAACAGTTTTCAGTCAGATCTAAATACTGATTCAACCCCCCCCCCTCTCTCAGTATTTTTCCCAACAAATTGAAGCATTTTATTTTTGACAAGTATTTCTTCTTGCCCCTTGGATGGAATCTAGTTTGGTTTGATATTTCTTCCCTTTTCCCTTCTCTTGCTTACCAACCAATGCAAAATTGTCTTCATGCTCCCCCTTGGATCAAACATCATCTCTCGTATTTCTTTTAATTTATTCTTGTACAAAATCAGACCATATGTGTTCCCAATTAGGTAATTTATCCCTCACATTCACCGAGTCCTAGTAGCTATGCCAGGATTTTTCAATGCATAGAAGAGCTAGGCTCACCTGATCATCTTCTGCAACATTCACACCAACACCTCCAAGCTCATCCCAAACATGTGTAAATCTGGAGAGATACTGCAAAATAGTATCATTCTTCTTCATATAAATGTTTCAAAGTTTTTCATTCAGGGCCATTTTCTATGGTCACTACTATTTTCAAATAGCTCAGTCAGTGGCTTCCACATAGAAAATTGTGTCACTTTTCCATGGATATTTGAGACAACGCGGTCTTGCAATCCCTCCAAGATTATTATCCTTGTCTTGGCTACATCTTTCTTCCATTAGGCTACATTATGGGCATCAATTGATCATGGTTTTGGAATGTATGTCTTGAAATAATCCAAAAATCCATTGTCATCAAGCACTTTCTCCATGTGATCCTTCAAAAAAATGAAATTCTAGCTAACTTCCAAGGCCTACTCTAATATTATTCCATTGAAGATCATTCTCCCAACTCTAAGGAAATCCTGCTACACTGAAGCTGCAAATTAAAACCTCCTAAGGAACAACTTCAAAATTCTTGTTCTAATGTGAATCCTTCTCTAATACCATGTATAAATGTGATAGAATTGCAACTGCTCTAGAAATTCAATGTAAAATCAAGAGACACAATTCTACTCTACTAATTTGGAGAATAAAATTCACAATTTAGAACAACATGCATATAAATGCAATAATAATATCCACAAATAAAATGTAATTTCTAGGGGAATCCAATTGGGAAAAACCCCTCAAGCTTGTTTTCATTAATAAATGAATTGAGAAACTATTACAATCCCAAGCTCCATCTCTAATATCAACCTACAAAAGAATAATTATTCTCTCTACTCAATGAACAGGCTCTGCCCAACACTTATCCAAATATTTTTTCAGCAAGGTCCCTAATTCCTTACACAAATCCTAAGGAAATTTTCTCTTATTCTTTAGGAATTTCCTCCAAATTGATTTTGCAGTTCCCAAGGATTGATCATTGATTACATGCAACACATGTACACTCAACACTAGTTTACAACTGATGTTACATTGCCTTGGAATCTCCCCACAATTGAGAAATTTTAATTCCTTTCATGCATGAGCTATTTTTGGTTGATTGATCAATTAACTGGATGATCTATGAGTTAGGCAGTTGTCCCAATGCACAACTGACCTCTAACTAGTTCTATTAATTGTTAGAACTAGTTTAGCTTAGTACCACTGAAAATAATTGAACTATATTGCTATAAATTAGCAATTAGTGCATGCAAACTGAAATCCAATCCCACTAACTTGAATTTAATGATCTAACTAAGTGACAAAATCCATGTCACCTCAATTAATTGCCTCCAAGTTGTCTATTGATGTGGAAACTTCGAATTTTCTCAATTTGATCAAGGCTAAGTCAAATTGAGCCTTTCTTGCTACACTTCTCAACATGGTCAACTAATTTTAATACTAGAGTCAAATTTTCATACTTGACTAGCATATTCTATCAATTGATTGGAAAATATAGTCAATTGGATGGACTATGTAGTTGAAAAACATATTAAATCAATTTATTTGACTAGATGGTCAACTAACTTGACTTCTTAGCTAGATATTTTATGTTTTTAACTAAAAAATTACATTGGCTAATGTGACCTATTGGTCAAACTAAGTTGATTTCTTAGCTGATTTCTCTTTGTGATCCATTGGAATATCACTTTGATTGACCCAAGTGAAGTCAATCTTTAAGAATATTTTTTTGAAATGATAGACTTAGGTTATTTGCATTATTTCCTTGGCCTTCAAGTATTGCAAACCAAGTTATGAGCTATGTAATTGACATACTTTTGATACCAAATTACTCCTTTTTGCTTCTAGCTTGTATCTCTTTCTCTTTTTTTAAACATATAAAACCTGTGACCTTATCTCAAGGTACATTTACTTATTAATATTTATTTTACTTTCTTGTTTTGGATTGAAATTTAGGTATGTTATAGAGCTATCAAAGTCTAGGAGTTTGTCTTTAATAAATAAACTGACTCTTTTTTGATGAGTTTCATGTACCCCCTTTATGTCTTGATAAGCATTGTCAAGGAGTTTCATTAGCTTATGAGACCACTCATATTTTATGTCTTCGGCTATTTCTTGATAACGACGTGGTCCTATGTTTTTCCTATGATCACCAAACTTTAGGAATTGGGCAATGGCATGGCCCAATCATGTTGTACAATATGTTATGCACAATAACCCATGAGTTCATATACAAAATAATTGGCTTGTGCCTAGTTGTGGGCACTACATAAGGTAACCCTTTAAACTGTTTTGTTCCTTGTACACATATATTTCAGTTTTGGATTAGTGTGTGATTTGTTAATTTTTCTAGTACATCATATATGCCAAGAAAACCCAAAAAAAACATAAAACTCAAATAAAAAAATATGGTGTGTTGTTTTTACCTGATCCATGTTTTGTTTCTTTCATTATGTGATTTAATCATGGGTCTAATATTTTTGGATGATATTTATAGGATAGGGTGGCATTTTATTACAACATACAATGGGCCTTATGTTAATTTTTCATTACCCTAGCATATTGGAGTAGGTCTTTCACTGCCACATATGTTTTATTTTTTACCATTATCACCATCTTCATTGCACTTCAAGTCCAACCCCATCAAGTTTTGATATTAACTTGGTGGTTTAGATTTCCTATACATGTATGCCCTAGAGTAGCACCTCTTTGAAGTGTTGGTGTCCATGCTACATTATATTATCACCCTAGAATCCCTCCTTTTGACCTACCATGACTTAGAATTTGAGCCTCTTTTTCTCTCCTTTATCATTTTTTGGCTATACTCTATGAGTGTTGCACCCATTTTGTGCCTTTCATTTGCTTCTTCACTCTACCTTACTTATGCATGTTGATAATCCTTGATTTTGTTTCACCATCACCATCGCATTTCATTTGGCCCGTGTTGGGTAATTTAATTGTTAGTTAAATTACTTTTCATTAAATTTCCAAACCGAGGTTCATGAACTTTCAAAGTATATGTGCACATATATGCTAGAAATAAAATTTCAATTAAGAGTGAATTAACCTATTTAAATAATGGAAAACGTATTCATGAAAAATTTCTAAGATGAGTATACACACACTTTCATTTTCAAAAGTCTCAAATTCAAAACATGGAAAAAACAAATTTAATCTATGAAATTGAAATAACAATTGACATGAAAGTAAACTTACTCTATTGACATAAAAATTAATCTATGAAAGTAAATATATTTTACCAATAGGTAAGAAAATCTATTCTAATGACTTGAAAGTAAACCTAATCTAGAAAGCAACACATCTTATTCTAAGAAAGCATTGAATTCTTAAACTATGAAAAAGAAGTGAGAGATCAATTTAAATTACTAATCTGTGCATTGTCAAATTAGAATCATTCATGAATATCTATCAAACAAATTGAAAATAAATGACTCTATGAAATGATAGCGATCACTACAAGGAAAAGACCCTCTATTGGAGGTTATAAAGGAGGTTTTCAGTGTTATAAAATTGTCCAAAATTTTCAAAAAACATTTTCTACAACATCCATTTTTGGTAGCCGAAGCTTCGACAGAGCTTCTAACAGAACTTCAACACAACTAAAAAAAATGAGGCGACCGAAGGAGTTTATAGATTTTTTTCTCATCAGTGCATGCATCATGTGTGAACGCACCGATGCTTTTTAACCTATACGCATTGATACTGTAAACCTACCAAACACTGTGCTGTAAAACAAATTTTGTAAACCTCGGCAAGTTTAGAAACATTCCGGTGCGTGTCACCCAAAAATACGCATCGTGCCGATAGAAGGTGCATGCACTGGCACTGTTAAGGTGTAAAAAGCACCGGGTCGTTAAGGTGTTAAAACGCATTGTGTCGTTAAGTTATAAACACACACCGACCCGTTAAAGGAAAACCATGCCGGTGCATGCAATGCCTATCCGCCTGGGTCATAGTCGTCGATAAAGCGCACCATGCGTTCTAATTGGTATTGGTATTTGGTGCGATGCTCATAGGTCGTAGAAACGCACCGGTGCGCAGTATCATACACACGCATCAGTGTTCATTTTCTATTGTTTATAAACATCGACCTGTGACAGTGCAATTATTGTGATTTTTGAAAATTCATAATTCATCAAAATTTGACACATATCTTACAACAGTATTCATATCAATTAATTTTTTATTAGTACATTTGAATTTGATGTTTGGATGAATTTGTTATATCATATCATCAAATTTTGCATCTCTTCATTATAATATTTAATCATTCATATATTTAATCATTGGTGTAAAAATTCACATCGACAATGGAAAATGCAATAGAATAAATTAAAATGTATTTTATTATATATATGACTAAGACACTCTTTTTCATACAAAATTGAATAGTTATTGGTATCCCTTTGCCTTTGAATTGGGACACTATGTCCATTACATTAAACAAAATGCCTGATTTCACAGACAAATATTTCAAAAAATACAACACCTTACTTTGATATCCAAACATATTGATCATCATTCTTCGCTGGAACTATTGTCACTGCTCGAGCTACTTCCACGACTTGGGTTATGTTGTACATTGTTCCCCTCCTTTCGGATTTAGCCATCGATCCCTTTCAAACCTGTTTTCATTATATTTCATGGCTAAAAAGCCCCCATGCCGCTCTAAAAAATACGCTGTTCAAATGTTCAAAATACATATTTTATATGTTGGGCCAAAGCCCCTTGGGCTTTAGCCCCTCCCGCCTTGATTTTCATATGACCCGAGTCCAGGACCACAGGCCAGAAGAAAAAGGGGGTTATCGTTTAAGTCCCGGGCGTCGTTATAACCGTCCGATTCAAATAAATCAATGGCGCGGCATCGAACTTATATGGAGGGCCCCGCATACATACCCCGCGCACAAGAAACCGGTGGTATCTTCCCCGCACCACCTTCATCGACAAGGCGGTATTGCCCACGAGAGCAGCGATCCCATCCAGGAGGTGCCACGTGTTTTGGGTACGAGCGGAAAACCGCTTTTTCCCCGCGCGATAAAGATCATACCGTGGCTGGGTAGCGGAATTTGTTGGGGCCGTTGGATCTGTCAAGCCCGATCTGACGGTGGAATTCCTCTTAAGTTGCTCGCATGTTATTCTACCTCCGCCGTATTATGTGGCCCGCCACCGTGTCGCTTCCACCAACCTCCGCCCATTAACCCACTCGCCACGTCGCCTCCCATTCACCGCCTGCTAACCTACGTGTCTCCCCCCGTACATCCCTCTACGCCAATATATATATATATATATATATATATATATATATATATATATATATATTTATATGTGTTTCATTCGCATTTGCCGCTAGTTTTTCCTCTCGACCCCACTGTGTGACCTCTCGTTCTTTTCGCGAAAAACCTTCATTGTTCGCTCCCAACACCCTATATGTCACCATTTTTAGTCTGTGTCCCCATCATCTCCTCCATTCACACTTCCGTCACCTCCGCCCTCGTCTGAGTCAGTTTTTCTAACAGTTTCGGGGTTTTGCAGGTTCTAAATGGTAGATGAGGTGTCTAAACCCGCCGCCGTCATTCCAGAGAAACAAGAATATATCAGAAGGTGATATCCTACGGGCGAAATTTAATGAAGAAGCTGAGAGCAGATGCATGAAATGACAGCCATTAAAGAAAATACAGATGCAAATTCTCAGAACCCTCCAGAAAAATTCACTTCTTATTTAAGGCTCGGGACTCTAACTCAAAATCTAATGCCGGGCGTACAGTACTAAATGGAAGATTTGCCCAGGACTCTCATGACAGCAGATTTGGCTTCAGCTAGAAGCATCCCGATGTATATATTTTATTATTTATGTCTTGTACATAAGGAGATTTTTATCTCCCAGCATTAATTTCTGTATACAGGTGGTTAGGTATTTATTTATAACTTGTCATTCACAAAAAAGGCGCGAGTATTTTCTGCCATGGGATTGAAATGTAGTCATTAATTGCTCCTTTCTCTCCTCCCCTCTCCTCTAGAAGTTTCAGTCTTTTCTATAAATACCAAAAAAGAAGATATTGTAAAGGTTCCAGATTTCTGTAAGCAAGCTGAGCAGCGAGAAGACTACTGTATTCATCTTGTGATATTTCGGTATGAAGTTTCAGAGCCCGTAGGGTCTCAGTGAGGAGGGGTTATGACTGTATTGAGGATTCTGGTCTTTGGTATATTACAGTATGTAACTTTTCTCATGTGTTAATATATCATCCTTTTTCATACAAACTTCCTTCTTGTATCATGTTCTAGAATGCGAGTGGCTCACTAGTTTGCAGGAAGGATTCATCTTGAGTGGTGCCCTTTCTGGAATTAGTCAAGCGCTTTAAATAGGCCTAGAAGTGATATGCTGTTCCATGATTCACTCTTTTCTTAGTTTCTGCTATATTAGTGGCTTAAGGATTCGTAAATTGATGCGCCCTTTTGTCAGTAATATCTTCTTATGTTTCCTCACTGCCTGCACCTCTTGATATCTGATTTCTGTGGTATATTATATGAACCGGCCCTCGTTACAGTAAAGCGGTCTCTTAACTGTCTGATATTCTCATGCTGAAGTTTTACATGGTGTCTTTACTTTACTCCTATCTTTGTATCAGTTTCTGAGAGAGAATTTGGACCCATTAAATCTAATTTCATTTCCTTGTTTAGAACAAGAGATAGTAGGTGAGCCCCTTGGATTGACAACCCAAACTATAAAGGACTCCTTGCTATATTAAGATGTCCTAGGCACTGGTCTATGGCAACTCTAGGCTGTCTCTAGGAGGGTGACAAAATCGTCCACAACATCTTTCTGGCGCCGCTGCCGGGGACACGAATTCAAGAATATCAGTTTCCCTGGGTTTTCGACATCTTATTTCACTCTCTAATCAGGTGAGCATAGAGAGGTGAAGAGTTGCAGATTTCTCACCTTGGCGACTCCACTGGTATTTATTTGATAAACCTTATCGGTAGTCCTGGCTCCTCGTAGGCCGCATTTGAGGTCAGATACAGCTCAACTGAAAACACCCTACGTGTCTGACCCAGAGAAAATCATTCATAAAAGAGTTTGGAAAGAGAGGAAGTCAGCCCGTGCTGAAAATCCTGAGTGTTCTGTTGAAAATTATCCGCCCTCTTCTTCTCAAGAAGTTAGAACAGAAAACCCTGAGTTTTATTTGGAAACCCCACGTAGGGGGAGTGCTTTAATTGGTGAAGAATCTTGTCCTGTTTTCGAGGCTGAAGAAATTAAAGAGATCACTAAGGTAGTTTCTGTTAACCGAGAACTATTCCCATCCACACCTCAGACCTCAGTACAATATATTCCCGTTGTTATTCACACTCCGCTTCCCTCTACCCCTCTCCCTTCTTTTGTTTCTCAGACTGTTGTACAACCCCCACCGCCTCCAATGGCCAATGTTCCTGCTTTCCTCCTGAACAAATACGCTCCTCTGGCCTTACCCCAAGTGTTGAATGATATGCCACAGGATTATCTGAAGATCCTGCCAAGGTTCAATGGTGAAAATGATATTGATGCTCAGAAACATCTCGAGACCTTCTGCTCTTTTGCTGAAAATTTGAATGTTGAACACTTGGATGTGGTCTTGAGATTGTTTGTGCAGTCTTTGGAAGGAGAAGCTAGAAAATGGTTTAAAACATTGGGAAATCGTTCTGTGACAACCTGGGATCACATGGAAAATTCTTTTCTCAGGAAGTGGGGAGAAACGAAGGATTATGGAATGTGCCTTACTGAGTTTAATACTATCAAGAAGAAACAGAATGAAGGGGTATCAGAATTTATCAAAAGATTCAACAAGTTATATCTAAGCTTGCCTCCAGAAATGAAGCCAAATGAAGCTGCTGCCAAGATAGTTTTCATAGCAGCCTTTGAGTTTGACTTTGGATTCTCCTTAAGAGAAAGAAAGCCTGCCAATCTAGATGATGCACAATCAGATGCTCTGGAACTAGAAGCGAACTTTGCCTCCACAGGAAAGTTAAAAGGGAAAATTGAACCAGATGCCAGAAGGAAAGGCAAAGAAGAGGTTTCTACCTCTAATCAAGAAAAGGATTCAGATAAAATGGACGAAATAAGTAAGATGATAAAGAATATGGTCAAGATGGAACTGGAAGCCAAAAATGCAGCTCCCAAAAACTATTACAATGCTCCAAACAGAGGATATAATCCTCAGTATAGAAAGCCTCCATTGCAAATACTACCAAGAGAGACAAGGGAGCAGCAAGATCAGGTACCTCACCCCTTGTACCTGGAAGGACCAGCAGATGACTCCGTTGGAGAGGCAGCCTGTGGATTAGAAGATTCTAATCTAGCTTTTTCGAATAATGATGATATGGAGTGCCCAGTGCAAGCAGAAGAAGAAGAAGCTGAGATCGACCATTACTGCAAGCAATTTGCTGATTTCATGGAAGCCCAGTTCAACGTCAGATATGATCTCAGATCCTCAAGGAAGAGGATCAGAACTCAGGAGCAAGAGGAAGAAATACCTCAGAAAGAAGCATCTGCTCAGAAGGAGTCAGCAACAAAGAAGAATGTGGAAAAAGGTAAGAATTTTCTAAATACCCCCTTGCAGTCAAATGATCAGATTCCTTCCTCTTCCAAAATAGCCAGTCCTTCTAATGTTGAGTCAGTGTCAAAAGAAGTCAAGCCCCCTGTTGAGAATAGGGAGTCAAAAGAGGTAATGATAGAAAAGTCCACATCTGCTTTTAATCTGCAAAGAGAGCTTGAAAAGATCAAGATTCCTGTTCCTCTGGCTGAATTATTAAAACAGCCTGTATATCAGTCTCAGGTTACCTCTTTCATGCCTCTTCCTGAACCTCCAATTACACCTGATAGTCTAAATCTTCAAGAAGAAAGACCCATGGTAGTCTTTGGCCCACACGTTGAGGAGGTAGACCCGTCTACTCCGCCCTTTTATGTGTCCCTAGTCATTCATGACCTGCTGCTTCACAATTGTATGCTAGATTCTGGGGCTTCCCATAATCTTATGCCTCTGTCTGTCATGGAGCAACTAGGACTGCAAATTACAAGGCCATATAAAGATTTATATTCATTTGATTCTAAGAGGGTTAAATGCTTGGGAATGATTAAAGATCTAGTGGTCAATCTAGCTCAAATCCCAGCAAAAAGTGTGGTCATGGACATTGTGGTCGCTGATATCCTAGCTCGCTTTGGCATGTTGTTGTCAAGGTCCTGGGGTACTAAGATTGGGGGATCAATTAAATTGGATTTAACATATGCTACTGTCCCATTCTTTGGTGGTCAGGAGAGGAGGCTTTATAGGGAGACCAGATTTGTTAAAATGGTGACCACTGCTGATTGTTCAGACAACTCTCCAGTTTATAATAAAGAGGGTGATTTCTCATGTTTTGTGTTAGAAGAGAATCAAAATTGTGCACACGAACCCCTCTTTGGTCAAATCCAAGTTGAACAATCCAAGGAAGATCATGAATCAGAAATATGGACTTTGCATTTTGATGGAGCAAATTCCAAGGAAGGTAATGGGGCTGGGGTATTGTTAATCTCCCCCACAGGAAAATGGGTACCACTGTCTTTCAAATTGGAGTATGAAGCTACAAACAATGTAGCTGAGTATGAAGCATTGTTATTGGGCCTTCAGACAGCTAGAAACATGGGCATCCAATGTCTGAAAGCGTTGGGTGATTCTGAGCTAATAGTGAGACAGATTAAGAATGAATGCCAAGCTAAGCATCCTCGGCTCAAAGCATACAGAAACGAAGTATGGGACATGATAGAAAATTTCTTCTTAGCATTTAATATACAGTTCATGCCCCGGGAGCATAACAGAATAGCAGACTCTCTTGCTGTGGCTGCCAGTACATTCCGGCCTCCTCAGAACCCATTATTGAGATATGAAGTGGAGGTACGTTACAGACCATCTATCCCAGACAATATAAAGCATTGGCAGGTCTTTGAAGATGACGAACAGATGAAGAGATTCATGGAGACAGTGGGAGAATTCACATGTATGGAAATTGATGATGATGGGGAGGCAGAAGCTGAAAATTTTGCTGAAGGAAAATGGGAAGAGAATATAGCAGGAAATAAAGTGCTGCAGTTAAAAGGAAATGTCATACCTAGGGGCTTAGTGCCTCTAGAAAGATTATTCAACAAGAATGATGTTCTCAAGCAGCCAAACAAAGCGGTAGAAGAAGACCAAATGAGAGATTTGAATCTGGGTACCGCTACTGATCCCAAAATTGTTAAATTATCTAAAAGAATCCCAGAGGACTATAAAGAAAAGTACTTGAAGTTATTTCAGTCTTATAAAGACGTTTTTGCCTGGTCCTATGAGGACCTAAAAACTTTTGATGTAAATATTATACAACACAAGATTCCACTCAGGGAAGATGCAAAGCCATACAAACAGAAGCTCAGGCAGATTAATCCCCTGCTTCTTCCCTCAATTGAGAAAGAAATCAAAAAATTGTTGAAGGCCAAAATAATTGTGCCCTTGAGGTACTCGGAATGGATAGCGAACCTTGTTCCTGTCAGAAAGAAGAACGGAGAAATCAGGCTATGTGTAGACTTCAGAAATTTGAACAGAGCATCTCTCAAAGACAACTATCCACTGCCTAAAATGGATCATATCCTGCAGAAGGTGGTGGGAGCATCCAGAATGTCAATGATGGATGGATTTTCAGGCTACAATCAGGTAGCTGTTCTCCCAGAAGATCAGAAGAAGACTGCGTTCACCACGCCATGGGGAACCTTTATGTATGCAAGGATGCCATTTGGACTGATTAATGCAGGTGCTACTTTTCAAAGGGCAATGGACATAGCCTTTGTGGGAGAACAGGACAAGTTTCTAGTAGTATATCTTGATGACATCACAGTGTTCTCAAAGAATGATGATGAGCATATTGAACATTTAAGAAGAACTTTCCAAAAATGCAAAAGGTATGGCCTTTCTCTTAATCCCCAAAAATCTATGTTTGCATTAGACGAAGGAAAACTCTTAGGACATATTGTGACTAAGGATGGTGTAAAAATTGATCCTAAGAGAGTTGAAGTAATAAATAGCATTTCTCTGCCAAGAAATAAGAAAGAAGTACAGGTATTTTTGGGCCGAATAAACTTTTTAAGGAGATTCATTCCTAACTATGCAGAGATAGTTAGGCACATAACCAATATGTTGAAAAAGGATAGTGAAGTTAAGTGGTCCCAGGAGTCTAGGGATGCATTTACAAGAATTAAACAAGCATTTGCCGAAGCTCCCGTGCTAGCAGGGCCAGATTACAGTAAGCCATTTATGGTATTTTCATTTGCTTCACCTCATACAATTGCTGGAGTGTTATTGCAGAAAAACGAAGAAGGATATGAACAGCCCATAGAATTCTTCAGTCAGGTACTGTATGATGCTGAATTGAAATATAATATACTGGATAAGCAAGCATATGCCCTGGTAAAGTCCCTTAAAGCTTTTAGAGTTTATATTTTGCAATCCCATATTACTGCTTATGTTCCCACAGCAGCTGTAAAAGACATTCTAGTTCAGGGAGACAGTGAGGGCAGAAGGGGAAGATGGATTGCAAAAATCCAGGAGTATGACCTAGACATAAAGCCTACTAAATTGATCAAGGGACAGGGACTTGCCAAGATTTTATCTGAATCTAATCATCAGGCTCTGGGCATTAATCTATCCATGGTGGCAAATGAAGAATCAGAAAAAGAAGAGGAGCAACATGGACTAGAAATGGCCACACAAAAGGTACATGTGAAATATCTGACTAGTCCTTGGTATAAGCAAATAGTTGAATATCTGTTGACACTTAGTTGTCCTCCTGGCTGTGACAAAGCAAAGTATAGAGCTGTAAGGATGAGGTCTCAGAAGTATGTCATTGCCAATGGACAGCTCTATTGGAGAGACCCTTTGGGTATATTACTGCTATGCCTCACAGAAAATAAAGTGCAGAGTATAATGACAGAATTCCATGAGGGGATATGTGGAGGACACTACAGCTGGAGGGCTACAACCAATAAAATCTTGAAGGCTGGTTTTTACTGGCCAAAATTGTATTCAGATACCTTTGCCTGGGTCAGAGCATGTGACAAGTGCCAAAGGTTTGCAGAAAGATAGAAGTTAGCATCCTTGCCCTTGATTCCCATTCATGTAAATGAACCCTTCCAGAAATGGGGATTAGATTTTATAGGAGAAATACACCCCCCATCAAGTGGCCAACATAAATGGATACTGACAGCCACAGACTATTTTACGAAATGGGTGGAAGCCATACCTACAAGAAGAGCTACAGACGCTGTAATCATGAATTTTATAGAAGATAATATCATATCTAGGTTTGGCTGTCCTGCAAGGATTGTAACTGATAATGCTAAAGCTTTTAAGTCTGCCAGATTTGTAAGTTTCTACCAAAGGTATAATATTGTATTAACTCATTCCACGGCATATTACCCCCAGGGGAATGGTTTGGCAGAATCATCTAATAAAACCCTGGTGAGGGCCCTGAAGAAAACAATAGCTGAAAATCAGAAAAATTGGGACTCTCAATTGAAGTTTTCCCTGTGGGCAAACAGGATAACCAGCAAAAGAGCAACAGGCAGGTCTCCATATGAGCTGGTGTATGGGCGGGCTGCAGTGTTTCCTGTGCAATTGGCATTTCCAGTGGCACGTTTCTTGCAGGAAAACCAGGATGAGCCAGATGAGATGACTAGGAGAATTGATTAGCTGGTAGAACTGGAGGAAACCAGGAACCAGGTAGACCAGAGATTAATGGAATACCAGGAGAAAATGAAGAGGGTCTTTGATCAGCACGCAAAGGATAGAAATTTTCAAATTGGAGACCTGGTTCTTAGGTGGGATGTTCGCAGAGCAGAAAAGGGCAAACACGCTAAGTTTGATCCATTATGGTTTGGTCCATTCAGAATCGTGAGTAAAGGGGGGAATAGTACTTTTATGTTGGAGAATCTACAGGGTGATTTGTTAGATGCGCCCGTGAATGGCCAATTCCTCAAGCCATATTTTCAATTCTGACCCAGGTGAAGAATTCCAGACTGTATATACTGTATATAAATTGTTTTCATTTTTAGTTTTTGCAAAGGAAAAAAGAATGCTGAGAGTTACCGGAAGGTGAAGCGCAGAAGAAATTGAGCGACAAAATGGAAATTTTGAATGGTCTGCGTGTTCTCGACATGCCCGAGGTCGAGCATGCCGTCCCCAGATGGAGCCGATGTTGTACATTGTTCCCCTCCTTTCGGATTTAGCCATCGATCCCTTTCAAACCTGTTTTCATTATATTTCATGGCTAAAAAGCCCCCATGCCGCTCTAAAAAATACGCTGTTCAAATGTTCAAAATACATATTTTATATGTTGGGCCGAAGCCCCTTGGGCTTTAGCCCCTCCCGCCTTGATTTTCATATGACCCGAGTCCAGGACCACAGGCCAGAAGAAAAAGGGGGTTATCGTTTAAGTCCCGGGCGTCGTTATAACCGTCCGATTCAAATAAATCAACGGCGCGGCATCGAACTTATATGGAGGGCCCCGCATACATACCCCGCGCACAAGAAACCGGTGGTATGTTCCCCGCACCACCTTCATCGACAAGGCGGTATTGCCCACGAGAGCAACGATCCCATCCAGGAGGTGCCACGTGTTTTGGGTACGAGCGGAAAACCGCTTTTTCCCCGCGCGATAAAGATCATACCGTGGCTGGGTAGCGGAATTTGTTGGGGCCGTTGGATCTGTCAAGCCCGATCTGACGGTGGACTTCCTCTTAAGTTTCTCGCATGTTATTCTACCTCCGCCGTATTATGTGGCCCGCCACCGTGTCGCTTCCACCAACCTCCGCCCATTAACCCACTCGCCACGTCGCCTTCCATTCACCGCCTGCTAACCTACGTGTCTCCCCCCGTACATCCCTCCGCGCCAATATATATATATATATATATATTTTTATATGTGTTTCATTCGCATTTGCCGCTAGTTTTTCCTCTCGACCCCACTGTGTGACCTCTCGTTCTTTTCGCGAAAAACCTTCATTGTTCGCTCCCAACACCCTATATGTCACCGTTTTTAGTCTGTGTCCCCATCATCTCCTCCATTCACACTTCCGTCACCTCCGCCCTCGTCTGAGTCAGTTTTTCTAACAGTTTCTGGGTTTTGCAGGTTCTAAATGGTAGATGAGGCGTCTAAACCCGCCGCCTTCATTCCAGAGAAACAAGAATATATCAGAAGGTGATATCCTACGGGCGAAATTTAATGAAGAAGCTGAGAGCAGATGCATGAAATGACAGCCATTAAAGAAAATACAGATGCAAATTCTCAGAACCCTCCAGAAAAATTCACTTCTTATTTAAGGCTCGGGACTCTAACTCAAAATCTAATGCCGGGCGTACAGTACTAAATGGAAGATTTGCCCAGGACTCTCATGACAACAGATTTGGCTTCAGCTAGAAGCATCCCGATGTATATATTTTATTATTTCTGTCTTGTACATAAGGAGATTTTTATCTCCCAGCATTAATTTCTGTATACAGGTGGTTAGGTATTTATTTATAACTTGTCATTCAAAAAAAAGGCGCGAGTGTTTTCCGCCATGGGATTGAAATGTAGTCATTAATTGCTCCTTTCTCTCCTCCCCTCTCCTCTAGAAGTTTCAGTCTTTTCTATAAATACCAAAAAAGAAGATATTGTAAAGGTTCCAGATTTCTGTAAGCAAGCTGAGCAGCGAGAAGACTACTGTATTCATCTTGTGATATTTCGGTATGAAGTTTCAGAGCCCGTAGGGTCTCAGTGAGGAGGGGTTATGACTGTATTGAGGATTCTGGTCTTTGGTATATTACAGTATGTAACTTTTCTCATGTGTTAATATATCATCCTTTTTCATACAAACTTCCTTCTTGTATCATGTTCTAGAATGTGAGTGGCTCACTAGTTTGCAGGAAGGATTCATCTTGAGTGGTGCCCTTTCTTGAATTAGTCAAGCGCTTTAAATAGGCCTAGAAGTGATATGCTGTTCCATGATTCACTCTTTTCATAGTTTCTGCTATATTAGTGGCTTAAGGATTCGTAAATTGATGCGCCCTTTTGTCAGTAATATCTTCTTATGTTTCCTCACTGCCTGCACCTCTTGATATCTGATTTCTGTGGTATATTATATGAACCGGCCCTCGTTACAGTAAATCGGTCTCTTAACTGTCTGATATTCTCATGCTGAAGTTTTACATGGTGTCTTTACTTTACTCCTATCTTTGTATCAGTTTCTGAGAGAGAATTTGGACCCATTAAATCTAATTTCATTTCCTTGTTTAGAACAAGAGATAGTAGGTGAGCCCCTTGGATTGACAACCCAAACTATAAAGGACTCCTTGCTATATTAAGATGTCCTAAGCACTGGTCTATGGCAACTCTAGGCTGTCTCTAGGAGGGTGACAAAATCGTCCACAACAGGTTATTTGGAGGAATTTTTTGTTCATTGTGTTGATTGTTTTCTTCTTCTTCAAGTTTCATATACAAACATAAAAATAATGTGTAATGAGTGTATATACATTGGTGAGAATAATGAAAATTTAAATATTAAATAATATACATCAATGTAAATCGAAAAGAAATGTGTCATAGCAAGAATTGACTCATGAACTATACACATTCTTTCAAAACCAAATTCCGTGCCATCTTTCACAATTCATTTGTTGGCGCGGTTCCATACTTTGTTTCCTGGAAGTTTTATACCCATAACAAATCATAGATTTAATATAAAATATTTTTTTGTTCTATTAACTATAGACGAAGCTATGTAAAACAAGATAGATACTTACAAATTCCACAATTAATTTCAGATATGCCAACATGTACTGACAACCCATATTTAACCCAATGTCAATCAATTATTTTGATGGTTCTTATTTGAATGTTAGCACCTGTTTCAAGATATTCAATGATGACTGCTGTAAAACAACTTAAAATATACAAAAATGAAATCTTGTTAAGCTTTTATAAGAAAGAAACATTTACTCACAAACATAGATTTCAACCCTTTTCATCCTTGCTACCCTGTTTTATGTGTTGAATGGGTTCCATTTTCTTTTCTTTTCTGCAAGAAAATAATTGAAAATTAATATTTAATGCTAGATTATTTATTTATTGTAGGTAATCAAAAAATTAAATGATTACATATTACATTTGAAGCACATTATTGTTGATATGGCTTCTTGTGTGATGCAATTATGTCCATTTCTTTGACCATCCCATTGTATACATTTTTGGACATTCCTACTGGCATATTTCTGATATCATCTCGTTCATCCTTTGAGATTTTCATAATATTCTTGAAAAAGTAACAGGACAAAATACTATTTAATTTTTATATTGATATATGAAAACTAAATATAAAAAAAGTGATATTTATATATTATTGTTTTGTAGTAATATATACATATAATTATAGAAAATTTTTAAAGGAATATTACTTTTTCAATCCTTCTTTTTTGTTGTTGTATGTTTTTTCTATTAAAAGTATAACATGTCTTATTGACCAATTCTCTGAAAACTTTTCCTGTAGTTTAAATAAATTTTGGTTCTTAGAATTATTGGATTGATTTTTTGTATTGTAAGTGGAAATAATGTCTATGCATTCGTTACACTAGATCCCTCAAAGCTTTGTAAAATTTTTCCCCCTTTTTTTAACCTCTAACACCACTCCAGATGAGCTAAAGAGTAATTCATTTTCATTTGCATGTTCTGTTTTTTTATTTTCTTAGAAAAACATTCCTTTTCTTCGTTGTTGGTCCCTATAGAACATTAAACATATCTAAATTAATATATTGTTTTTAACATGTTATCTAATATTTTTAAATATATTATTAATGAAAATTCAAAAAAGGAACTCATATTGGATCGATAATATTTTTTCATTCACCTAATTCATCCTTCTGCAATTTTTCCATCAAGATTTTACGCTCTTCTGGTATTAGATCAAAAATAATCTTATTAAGCTTCGTCATTTTGTGTCTCTACATAATACACACTAAAAAATACATATTAGTTAAACTTACATATAGTTCAAAAATAATACTTTTTGTAAATAATTTACAAAGAACTTGCCTTTTTTGCTTTTATGGATGTGCTATCATTATTTTTGTTACTTGAACTCTTGTCAACCATTTATTTATCAATATAAAACCTGTACCATTCATTAATATATTTTATAAATAAATCACATGCTTTTCAGGTAAAAAGAAAAAAATCAATAAAACGGTGTGTCTATCTAAATTAGACTCCCGGTAAAAATTTCACTACTTACGCACCAAAAAAAGTGCAGTAGGTTCTTACAAATGCACCTCCAATACAGAATAAACATCCTACGTTGATCTTTGTCAATAGGACACCCAGTGCGTTATATTAATACCAGAGCACTTATTAACATAAACATAAATTAAATAAAAAATTGTTTTTATCAAACAATGTTTTTTGTCAAAACGCGCCCAGTGTGCTATACTAGAATTGCACACTGGTGTGCTATTTTAAACAATGCACACCGATTAACAAAAGTTTCTTTTAAAAAAAATCATGCAAGGGCCGACAGGGATTGGAATCCGACTCTGCAAGTGGTCCCGCGGGTTAGATTTCATACGCCTATGTTACACCAATTTTTGGTCATCTAACCTGTTACTATTAGATGGACCAAAGTACACCATGTAGGACCAATTTTACCCTAGTAAAATTTCTTTCGCTATGAAAAACAACTTAGTAATCCATAATTTATTAAGTTGTTTATGGTCTAAATAGGAAACCCCATGAGGAATAATTGAATAAATCCTTATTTGTTTGATTTTACTCAAGGGATAATTGATTAAACCACAGTTTAATTAATATTCTTGGTCATATTTAACCCAAAACAGGAAAATTAATTAGATAAATCACTATTTATATTATTGTTTTCTAGGAATAATTATTTAAAACATTATTTAAATAACATTCCTAGTTAAATTTGACTAAATCATTTATAAATAATTGAAAAAATTATTATTTATTTAATTATTACTCAACCACATTCTTAAAATAATAAATAAATCATTTATTTATTTATTATTTACAAATAAAGGGATTTGACCAAATTCAAATTATTTTTTCCTTCAGCAAAAATAATAAAATATTCCATAAAATTTGGATCTAGATTTTGTTAATAATATTTTAATTATACACCAATATCTAGACTAACTCAATATTTTGTTATAAATAGAAGGGTTTTTCCATTAATTCACTACCTTTTTTTGCCTAAAGATCACTCTGGATCTATACTTTTGGTTTGACATTAATCCTCAATCATTGTCATAGTTTTTCTGCTTTTTTGCTTGTGAACTCCCCTTGAGTTCCATTTTTGTCTAGGTTTTCTACACCATCAAGAGAGAGAGATCTTAGATCTAAAGCATTGAGGACATAAAAGAACCCATCCCATTGAGGGAGACTGGTAACATCTTTCTATGTTCCCTTCCCAGCTGTCATAAATACAAAATTTCTTTAAAAACATTATTGTATTTTTCATTGGATGCATGGAGCAATTCTTACTTTTATTTGTTGTTTAATGTCTTTAACTGCATAGATCTAGATTTATGTAGCATTTATTCTGATCACTAACTACATATATAAGGAAATTAAAAGCCATATTTTATGTTAGGGCTATTTTTTATGCACCGCTAAAGTGAGATTTTTTCATACGCTTGCAATTAGAATTCACACTAACAACTGGCGACTCCACAAGGGTTTATAATTACGACCGTTGTCATTTTTCAGAACCCTGCATAACCAACTACTTCAACCCCTAGGGTGACAGGTATTAGCCACAACTGAGACGAAACTTTTTTCTGAAGCCTACTCTTGAGACAGTCAAAAGTGCAGGTCACACTTTTTGGGCCAAAACCTGTGACCTCAATCTTCAAGACACAAAAAACAACCTCAAAACTGCTACCTCTGCTGAGAATAGGTTAGAAACTGTGACCTATAATTTTTGCAAGAATGTTTCTGTGATTTTTCTGGGTTTTTCTGGGCAACTGTTCAGGGTTGTCTAACCTCCCTCTCCACCCATATTGGACCTGTATTTGTTTAGTTTTACTCATTTAAGTAGGAACCAAGCCCCTTAGGGCTTCAGTATGCTTCCATGTTTTTAGGAGGAGTTTAGCTGAAGCAAGTCGTCTGAGATTTCAGTGTGTTCAGCCATTTTTAAGATCTAAACCTATAATTTTAGATCCATTTCAGATTGGTTATTCATCCATCCAAAATACCTCTTTTCAGTTTTTTTTGGTCCTCCTTTAGGGTCCCCTCCATTTCCCTTCAAGTTGTAACCTTTCGCCACCTTTTTTGCAGCACTTTTCCCTCTAGTTTTTTGTTGTTTTCTGCACCTATTTCTAGTAGATCTGGCCTTTAGATCCTTGTCCCTCCTGAATTTAGACCCATTGGCCATTTTGTGTGTTTTGACTAGATTTTTCCCACCCATAGACTAGTTGTTGGAAATCCCTCCTCCTTGGGTTTAAATTGATGCATCTTTAGCTGTTTATTTTCTGTCGTATTCAGTTTCCTTTACTGCCATTTTCTGATTTATTTATAGTTATACAACATTTCTTTTTTCTTTTTTCTCTACACACGTTTGGGCTTAATTAAAACACACTTATCACATACATGCACAACCTAAGGAAAGAGTGTCTGGTTTACACCGCCAGACCAAGATTATAGCATTGTAATCAATTGATCGTGCACCTCCATGCCCTTGTTTCTAAATTGTAATCATTTCATCCTGCACCTCCTTTCCCTTGTTGGTATCTCTTCCATCTATGATCCGTGTCTATTTTCCATCATTGTGCCCCAAAGGTGTTTATCCCGAAGACTCCTAGGCCTTCGTCCTTAGTTTCCATTAGGAAGACTTAATCCTCCACGTATGGTTCGAGTTGGTCCTCCACCAACTCCCCATTCTAACTGTAATGTTCCTTTTTCAGAAACATTGTCAATCGACAAGAAAATCTATTCCAGAGATAGACTGAAGGGGCATTTACTATATTTGTCACCTTCATAGAGAAGGATGAGCTCCAGAGGCTTCCTGGCCCACTATCAAAATCTATCTATAGAGCGTTGTCAAGAGAAAATATCCCCAAGAGGGAAATACAACAATATTGGGAATCTCTAAAGGTAACCCCAACATTGCAGCTACAGTAATAAGCAAAGACATAAACTAGAAATAACAGTGAATAAACATTAAGCCAAAATGTATAAAAACCCTTGAGCCATTTTATTATGAAACAACAACAACAAAATGATACAATGATTATCAAAAGAGTAAGGCAAGAAGCCTTCCATGAAAACACATGACATAATACAAAATGTTGCTCCATAGCAGATTGCCCATGAATAGGGACTGCGCAGTCACATGAGGGATACTGCTACATTGAGTGCAAAACATCATGGATCTGTGTATACATGGCTCATACATCATTGGGAGAGAAGATCTAAGCTCCCAATCACTACCTCAAGTCAATATTAGAAGGATTGGTTGAAATATGAAAAACTGCTGAAATGCCGGAGTTGCTGGGTAGCAGCAGCAACTCAATACATGGAATGGAGAAGGTTGAATGGATGAAGCTGATGAAGATCCCTTCTCCTTTGGAAATCTGAAGTGCAAGGCTGATCCCTACACCAAAAATCTCACCCTCTGAAATGCCTGCAACACCCTCACTGAAAATATGCTCCAACTATAACGCAGTCTATGAGAGGGCCTACGTTGTAATTGATGGAAGTGGTTGGCATCCTACCAATGGTAGTGGAATAATCTTGGGAACCATCCTCAATAACCTCCCGGAAGTAGATAACCTCTCTCCTTTGAAATATTAGCTCAAAATGGTGTATGGAAACCTCCCCAGCAACATATAGCAACACTGCACAATATCTGCTGCAGAAAATACGCTGACGTAGATGGCTGATGTTATGGCCTGAATGCCAGAATATGGAGGATGATTGCAATCCTTCATGAGCTACTCAATAAGGAGAGTAAATCCTAAATAGGACTCCCTCGTGCCTAAGGGCACTGCAGCTCTGTTTAACAACAAGAGGCATCAATTTGTCTCTATAGACAAATAATCAAATGATCCAAGATAATCTCAATGGGCTGCCTTGCTCCTCTTTTAAACTCAATGAGCCTCCACCTTCCTTCCTCTAGAATTTTCCTCCCTCATGGAATATTCCTCCACTAAAACTGCGTTGTCCCAGTTAGTGCTTTCCAACTCATGCCAACTCAGTTTGACTTGGTCAATTAGGCCTTGTCCATTTTCATTTTAACCCCTTTCACACATGAGGGTGTGAAATCCAGCTCCATGATGATCCATTTTGACATTGTAAGGGATTTTATTCCTATTTATTACATAAATGGGTCACTTTACCCATTTTTATTCAAAAAAATGAAAATATGCAACTATAATGTTCCATTTTAGCTTGAGGCTAAAATTGGGAACATTACAGTCCTCCCCTCCCACATGTTGCTTGTTCTCAAGCAACTGCATAGAGAGAAAAAAATTCCTCCTCCTTCTTCTCTTGTGGCATCCTTGTCCATGGTCCCACCACTTCTCAAATATGCCACAATAAATCTTCCCTCCAATGCTCTCTCCCAAGTATGCAAACTGGAAATGATGCTCCTCATGGAAATATAGAAGGTGTAGTGGAATCCTCCCTGCTGGAATGTGCCCTCCTTAAGGTAGGAGTGATGATATGCATGGGATAAGTCTACTCTCAATGATGTTCCTCTCATCCATGCTATCATCCAAATGAAAATCTCAACCCCCATTTTCTGCAATGCGTTGGGGCTGAATGGAGAGTGTACCTGTGCTTCTCAAGATGGTCCTCTCTCCATTTGAGTGTTCATGGGGCTGCCTATATCCCTGGGCTGAACTAGTATGGCCTCCAAGAATGGCCCAAGCTACCCCATCAAGAAAAAAATCAGCCATGATATGCTTCTGCAAATTCTTCAAGTGGTCCCTCCCACAAGAAGGCACAAGTAGCAACGTGGCAATCATGGTTTTCCCATGGTATCTCCTGCAAGATAAAACATATACAATGGAGAGAATCATGCTCCCAATGGGTTGTTCATAAACTTCTCTCCAAATAATTCTCCTCAAAAGACATACAACATCAAAGATACATAAGGAGCAATTTGCAATAGAAGCAAGTTGTCAAATGACAACCGGAGAGTGGTTCCAAATCCCACTCATCGAACCTGCGTAGTGCCTCCTTGGCCTGCCTCAAAATCAAAGTAACAAGTGCTGAACTAGCCACTTGTTTTCTACCACAAACATCACATGATATGAAATCATGAAATTAAAAATAGGTGCCAATGGTGCACACCAAGAAGTATGTGGCTTCCCCTACAACCATCACAAAAATAGCCAAAATCAAGGCTACAAGTAGCTGCAAGTACATCATATCAAATGCAATAAGGGATGATCCTCTTTGAGACAATAGGATGCTCATATGAAGTAAATATGTACAAAATGTGAAATTATACCTTCTCTACCATGTACTTGAGACCTTGAGCTGAAATGGCTCATATGAATGCTCTCCCTCTCCTCCAATGAGTAAGGGAATGGTTGTGCCACCCTCTCCAAAAAAAACTGGGATCTGCATCTATCCATATGCTAATGTCGATCATGCTAAATTCCCTCCCAAGTGAACTCCTCTAGCAAGGCAAGTATGCATCCAAAGGCATAGCTAGGAAGTCCTCATATGCTGCATGCAATAGTGTTCTCCTTGAGACTAGAAGCCCTAGTCAAGAAGAATCTTCCATGATGATAGATGATCATATCATCCACTAAGTGTAGGCCATCTCCATCAAGGCCATCCAAGAATCATGCATGCATCAAGATCCTGGGGAATACTCAACCAAAGCTAAGTCCTCCATCCTGGATCAATCCTCCATATAGGCAGCGCTGGTGTTCTGCAATATGGTGCTCCATCACGCTGTTGTCTACTACCTTGACATCCCCTCATGCCAAAGTTATCCTCCAAGTTTCTGCCATGCCAGCATGCAGCTAATCATGCTCAAATAGAAATAATTTTCTCTGAAAATGAGCCTCCCATGAGAGACTATCACCTCCAAAGAATCTCCCGATCTTGGGCAATGTAAACATGAGTGGCCTCCATCTACTCCAGTGCATTAAAGAGTCCTTCCTCGAAGGAAGTATCATCTCTCTCACTAAATATATGTCGCAGTAAACCTACATCATGAAGATGCAATCCTCTATCCCTGCAGTAAAATCTACCAGTGTAGTATGACTGATGAGAGTGGGTGATGCTGAAAATGAGAGAGTATCTCCCTCCTCCTTGAGTCTACCCCAAAATCTCTACGCTGTGCTAAGTCTTCCAAGGTTTCCACCCTCCTGAAATCAAGGTGTGAGGCCCTCAAATGTGGAGCATCCAACCTCCTCTGCTGATCTAGTGGTCTCCTTGGTGCAATGTCTCCATGCAGTGAGACACCAGCATCAAGAGATGGCTGAATGTATGAATGGAGAAAACCCTCCATGCTTCCACTGCGCAATCCAATCATCATCTTAGGTGCATCAACCTCATAAAATAGATAGGGCGTGCACTCCTCATCTCATGATGCTGATCATCCTCCCTATCTTCTCCTTCTATCTCCATAGCTCTGCACCCTAATACCAATGGCACAGATGTATCATGAGTTGTGCCTTGATCTCTACATGGGAGATCCTCGGGAATTTCTTGCAAAGTCGCAAGAATCCCTCTATGTGGAGCAAGAGCTCCGCTTTCCTCTACATGAGGCACTGGATCAACTCTAGCTATACCAGCGCAGTTTCCCTCCTCCTCATCAACATGTAGGGGCAACCTCTCCAAAAATTTTGATCTCCTTTTGAAAAATATACCTCCATGCTCTCTTGTGCAAGAATATGAGATGGATACCTTGCCTCCAACAAGGTATGATGCAAGATGCCAGCCTTCCCACAATATTCTGAAGTGGCTCTGATTTTATGTTTCCTCATTTTTCATGCAAGATCTAGGTTTTCATGTGTTTCTGATTTTCTCACACCAAATCATTCCATCATTGCTTCAATGAATTTGAAATAGGAAGAAGTATTTGTATTCTTTTAAAGAACATGACTCAAATATCCACCATGCATAGGTCTTACCTCTAAAGTGCAGCGCTGCAAATCTGATAGCACCTCCTTTGGAAACTTTGTGCTACTGCAACATGGTCTTCAACTCCTCTACCCATGCTTTGGCTGAACATGTAGGTAAAATTCTGAAAGTAGATAGAACAAATATATCTTGCTGCTGGCTTCCCTTCACCTTAGAATTGCAAAATTACATGAAAGTGAGATGATATCTGAATGTCAGAGTTTGAGACTCATACTCCTTCTGAAAATATTCCAGATTTTTCCTCTTGATCACCTCTCCTCCTTTTCCATCTCTTCTTGCACATGTGACTGCACTGTGCATCAAAGGATGTGACTAAATGTCCAAATTCATCATCAGGAACCCTAGATTTTTTTTATATTTCAAACCCTTGTGGAGATTCTTCAAATCTCTCCCCTCTCTTTTGCTTGTGGCTCCCATGAAAGCCCTAGGTGGATTGAGGGAGAAGCTTGGCTAGCTCATCTCCTTTTTCTTCCTTCTCCTCCAAAAAGAGGAGTCTTCCTCATCTTCTTAGATGGAATATTGGTGCATATCCATAGGCTGAGCCAATATTATACTCTGATACCACTGTAATGTTCCTTTTTAAGAAACATTGTCAATCGACAAGCAAATCTATTCCATAGATAGACTGAAGGGGAATTTACTGGATTTTTCACCGTCATAGAGAAGGATGAGCTCCAGAGGCTTCCTGGCCCACTATTAGACTCTATCTATAGAGTGTTTTCAAGGGAAAATATCCCCAAGAGGGAAATACAACAAGATTGGGAATCTCTGAAGATAACCCCAACATTGCAGCTACAACAATAAGCAAAGACATAAACTAGAAATAGCAGTGAATAAACATTAAGCCAAAATGTATGAAAACCCTTGAGCCATTTTATTATGAAAAAACAGTAGCAAAATGATACAATGATTATCAAAATAGTAAGGCAAGAAGCCTTCCATGAAAACACATACCATAATACAAAATGTTGCTCCATAGCAGATTTCCCATGAATAGGGACTACGCAGTCACATGAGGGAGACTGCTACACTAAGTGAAAAACATCATGGATCTGCGTATACATGGCTCATACATCATTGGGAAATGATATCTAAACTCCCAATCACTACCCCAAGTCAATCCTAGAAGGATTGGCTGAAATATGCAAAACTACTGAAATGTCGGAGTTGCTGGGTAGCAGCATCAACTCAATACATGGAATGGAGAAGGTTGAATGGTTGAAGCTGATGATGAGCCCTTCTCCTTTGGAAATATGAAGTGCAAGGCTGATCCCTACACCAAATATCTCACCCTTTGAAATGCCTACAACACCCTCACTGCAAATATGCTCCAACTAGAATGCAGTCTATGAGAGGGCCTGCGCTGTAACAGATGGAAGTGGTTGGCATCCTGCCAATGATAGTGGAATAAGCTCGATAACCATCCTCACTAACCTCCCGAAAGTATAGAACCTCTCTCCTCTGAAATATCATCTCAAAATGGTGTATGGAAACCTTCCCAGCAACATCCAACAATACTGCACAATATCTGCTGCAGAAACTGCGTTGATGTAGATGGCTGATGCTATGGCCTGAATGATAGAATATGGAGTATGAGTGGAATCCTTCATGAGCTACTCAAGAATGAGAGGAAATCCTAAACAGGACTCCCTCGTGCCCGAGGGCACTGCAGCTCTGCTGAACAGCAAAAGGCAACAATTTGTCTCTATAGACAAATAATCAAATGAACCAAGATAATCTCAATGGGATGCCTTGCTCCTCTTTTAAACTCAATGAGCCTCCACCTTCCTTCATCTAGAATTTTCCTCCCTCGTGGAATATTCCTCCACTAAAACTGTGTTGTCCCACTTAGTGCTTTCCAACTCATACCAACATAGTTTGACTTGGTCAATTAGGCCTTGTTCATTTGAATTTTAACCCCTTTCACACATGAGGGTGTGAAATCCAGCTCCATGATGATCCCTTTTCACATTGTAAGGGATGTTATTCCTGTTTATTACATAAATGGGTCACTTTACCCATTTTTATTCAACAAAATGAAAATATGCAACTATAATTTTCCATTTAGGCTTGAGGCTAAAATTGGGAACATTACACTAACTCTGCTTCTGGTTCATCACGTTCCCCTTCTAGTTCTATCCCTGGCTCTCCTCCTCTCACCTTCACCATGTCTGGTTTAGGACCTAACGCTGGTGGTAGCCTCGGCCCTAATGCTGGGAATGCTACTAGTGAGGCCACAACAGGAACTATCTCGGCTGCTCCCTTGCTCCCTTATATGGCAGGCCTCAACCTTCCTGACTTTAGCGAGTTGATTAATGACCCTATATGACATGATCCTGGTTGGTTTGTTATGCCAACCAAGCTCCCTTCAAACATCCCCAAGTTTGAAGGTATTACTAGAGAGGATCCTACCAATCATGTTCCTTCTTTCCACATGTGGTGTTTGTCTAACTCCATCATTGATGACTCCATCCGTCTTTGGTTGTTCCAGTGTACGCTTACTAGAGAAGCTTCCAAGTGGTATGTCGATTAGGCCTCCGACTTTCATACTAATTTTGAGACTCTTTCCAGGGATTTTCTGTCTTACTTCGAGCTTCCCCTTCGCTATGTAACCGATACCGAAGTCTTGACCTCTTCCCATCAATCATTTGTGACCCGCCTATCTAATCATGTCCAAGAATGGTAGAGAAGAAAGAGCTTATGTCGAGCCCCTTCTTTCGAAGACCATGTCTACATGGACTAGTTTCTCAGATCCATTTTGCCTGCTACTGGAAAAGACATTGCATATCACTTCCCTTAGACCGAGGAAGCTGCCCTCCAGATTGTGTTGAAGTATGACCTGATCTATGCACATTCTGGTTATGTTTATACCATCTTACCTGATATTTTTTGACCCGATGGTGCAAACGCACTGAGGGCATCCCATGTCGCCGAAGGTATCGTTGGAGCCCTTTCTCATCCATACACTCATCCTCCCATGGGTTATGGATTCCCTTAGGGAGGGGCCATCTCCTCCAGCACTTTTCCCCCTCCCGATAGCATGTATCCAGGATACATCATGCCTCCTCCTTTTTCCCAACCTATTTACCCCAATGTTTCCCAACCTCCTTATTATCTGTATCTATAGCCTAGTTCTCCAGCTCCTCCAGCGTTAGCACCTCATCCTCCCTTTCCTTCTCAACCCCTGAAACGCAGCCACCACCCCCTCAGGGTCAGGTATATGCACAACATGGTGCGACTAATCCTCCTACTCCCAAAAAGAAGAGGAAAGGAAACCAAAACCAACCTACCCCAGGTAATCCAGGAAAAAATCCCCAAGGGAATGCACCTAACACTGCAAAACCAGCAACAGGGAACTCAGCCCAAGAAATACAAGATTTTTCGCATGAACAATCCTTGTTCTTCTTGCAGTGTCTATGGTTACTACACCCACAATTGTCCTCTTTTACCTCAGATGCGTCAGATTTGGGAAGCTCAAGAAACATCTTGAGGACAACAAGCCTCCCCTTCGGTTCCTCCCAATGCTGCCCCTATCCAACCGGCTATGTTTACCAATCCTTTCCCCATCAAGGATTCGTGGCTACCCAACCCAATGAAAGTCAGGCAGCCACTCAACCTCCTCCAACTGGTAACTCTAAGTACCAGATCCTCATTATGAACTCTGACCAACCGATTACCATTGACCACAACCTTTAGACTCGGTCTTGTCAGTACAACAAGCCCCCCGTTACGTCTACTCCCGAGCCCCCTTATTCAGGTCCCACAGAGCCTCTTTCGATACCCAATGGTCCTTTACTGATCCCTCATCCTAAGGCAGAGGTTCATGCCAAGATCCCCAAAAGACCATTACACCTAAATGTTGCTTCTAGAAAATTTTCCCACTCCTATAGTATAGTAGATGACTTGGTGCAATCCCCTGTTGCCACGTCATTGTTGGAAGTCCTCCAGTCATGCCCTTCACATCGAAAAGCTCTACTAACTTCCATGGGAACTATGGGTCCTTCAGATGATCATTTAATTGTCTTTGATCTTGACCGGTTAGAACATCCCCCCCTTCCTACTTTTTTCACCTTCCAAATCCCTGTCAAGATTTGGAATGCCAACGTCTCTCGTTGTATCATTGACGAGGGGGCATCCAATTGTGTGATTTCCACTTCAATTTGGAAGCAACTCGGACCTCCTAAGTTATCCCCTTCCAATATCACCCTCCAAGTGTGGGATGACCACTCTTCCCAGCCCCTTGGCATGTTCCGCAATTTTCCTATCACTCTTGTGGGCAAGACTGTTTGTGTTGACGTAGAAGTCATTGATGCCCCCTTAGACTACAAAATTTTATTAGGTTGTAGCTACACTTATGCGATGTCTACTGTCCCATCTGCGGTTCACCGTAAGATGTGCTTTCCTCACAATGAAAAAATTGTCACCATCAACCAGTTGGCATATTATGAATAAAAGTCTCAGACCTCCCCTGAGTCCATCATCTCTTTGGTGGCCAATAAAAAAGTAGTTGAACCTCCAACTAGTGTCTCACTCAAAGTCTACAAAGACTCATCTTTTCATGTTTCATTCACTAGTCTCCCTCCTCCTATCTCTGACCCTAGTTCGTCGAATGTTTTCTTGATGCAATCGTCTCGGTCCGACCCCAAACGGACTGGTTCGACTAGTCAGCAGCCCTGCCCCCCGCAACCTACTCGTATCACATTGAATCAGCCTTCAAGACCCCCTCGTCAAGGTGCCTCATCCGTAGCTGGTGTCCATGAGCCTCTCTACCATCCTGGAATAGTTCCCCCTGGCCTTAACCATCTCGGAGCCGTCCTACTTGGCCATTACCCCTCTAGTCAGATATCGTTTCTATCTCCCCCCCCCCTGGAGTATTTTTAGTACCTGTTATGGCTACCTTGTCTCTTCCTAACATGACCCTGGGGATCCCAGTCTAGTACATTGATCCCCCAGCCACTATCGCACCAGGTCATCCCAAACCTTATACTACTTTGACCCTGGTCCAACCGATCACCATGACCCCTCCTTTTGCTTCTATGCCTCAGCCACCTCAAAAGGAACCTACTCCTATTGTGAAAACTTTGGGTGAGGGGGGCAAAGCTCGAAAGAAGAAACCTAAGGACAAGGCTGCCCAGATAACCCCTACTCCTCCTCAGCCTCCAAATCGTACCCCTCTATGTGCCTTTTGTGATGTTTTCAGTCATGCCACCCATGACTGTCCTGAATTTCCTCATATTACACCCATGGTTAATGTTTTGTTTCCTGAGTCTAAAATCCTTGAAGCCCCTGTTACTTTGTCGACTATAGCTAAGAACCCCAAGACTTTTCACACGAACCACCGTTGTGCTTTGTGTGATCTCCATGTCCATTATACCCACCTCTGTCCTCGCCTCAAGCATTACAGTGCCTCTTTGGAAGTAGTTTTGGAATACGAGACCCAAAAAAATTATGTTTCCTCCCCTGTTCTTGCGCAGTATGCTTCGAGCGAACTCGAGGACCCATCCACTCCCATTGACATTCCCCCTCCCGATGTCGAGATGACGGAGTGTTTGGCCACTATCCTCTACCTGTCATCATCTATGAGATCCACGATGGAAGACCCCTCTGGGGTGTTCCCTGGGCTCAACATCATTGGATCCTTCATCTACTTTTTTTCGGTCACCCTCTGTGAGGATGTGAATGTGAACCTCTCTTCTCATGATGATGAGTTAGGTAGCTTCGCCACACCACACGGTCTTTCTTCCACTATTCAACCCATCTTCTATTGCGATGATGACATTATGGAAGCATTTACCGCCCCTGATTTTATCCATCCCCCCTTACATCGAAACCATGCATTCGAACCACATACACCTTGTGGTCATTACATTGACACCCAATTTTTTGGTAAGGGGGCACCCATATTTGAGATTCGAGGAGAAGAAATTATCCACAACTCTCCTAGTGCATTAGGTAGTGTCGACCCTAGTACCATTATTCTTCCTCATTTCGAAGAAACTATAGAGTCTCATATCACTTCATATCACTCTAGGGATAATCCCCCTCATCATTTCTTCATCTTAAATCAACAACCCCATCTCTTCGACATTGTTGTTGACCAACCTGTGTGTTTTCTAGGTGAGCACTAGTTCATTATATCCAAATCCACTCTTTGGGATAGTGACACCATGTATGAAAACCCAAAAATTTAGTCCATTTTCTTCATATATGCAGTACCAAAAGAGATTGGTAATCATCCATTCCCTTTCTTGAACTGCATCTATCCATTCTTCCCTCAGAAGATAACCATAACATAAACCAAATGGCAAACCACCACATAAAAATGTGTTTAGATTCCACTTTTCTAAATACATTTGGCATGACCATAACATTATTTGGGGCACCTATGCCACTTAACCATAAAAATCCTAGCTCTCAGCCAAAAACAACACTAAAATCCCCTTTCTCTGACAGGTCGCACTTTTCAGGTCATTTCCTAGGACAGGTCATAGTTTTCTACCCAATACCTGCTACCCAAGTCGTATAATAGACCCCAAAAAGTGTGGCCTGGTCTGTTCCTGAGCTCTGGGTGCCTAAACTAAAATTTTTAAAAAATTGAATTGAAAGAGTACGGTTATACCTCTTTCCTGCAACTGGCGAATCTCGATTCGAATGATCGGTTTGTCCGCTACAATCGCCACAATATTTAGGGCCTTTTATTCTCTCTACATTCACAACATCTACACATGAAAATGAATCAAATTGGAGGGGAAATGCCTTATTAAAAGAAACACCTTCCTGTCGTGACAAAAATATAGATCGATTTGACAAATCGTCAACACTTTTGAAAGCGCTCATCGAGCTCTCAAATGGGTATTCTTTATTTTATTTTTATTTGATACTTCACCAGGACACATTTTTTCCAAGAAGGGTCTCTTCACCACTCCTAAAAATCAAATTTCTTCACTTGCAACACTTGTACTTGATGCACCACCTTGCCTTCATACTTGTGCATGCTCGTGTTGATTTTCGTCATGAGTAACCATCTTATACTCATGATTTTATGGTCCCCACTAGCCCTGTTCTGTAAGTCAACATCATCGAGTCGCCCTTGTTTAGAGCATCTGATTTGAGTCATCATCACATCCATAGAGTCTGTCACGAGTCCCATTGTACCTCGCTACAGTCCTCCATCCTTCATTACTTTGTTCCTCTCTCGTGTTTCACATTTTGGCGTTCAGCCATACTGTCCCCTATCCCCTCTGGTGTCGATTCAGTAGCTGCTAGGTCATCCATTTCCTTTATCCTCTAACAAGTGAAGTCATCAGCTCACTACTCAGTACCCCCCATTCCACCATCATCCCTGGTGTCAGTCTATCATTCACTCTACTATTATCCCTCATGCCTTAGTTGAGAATCCCTTATTGCCTCACCTATGGCAGACCTCCTTCTGTCGACATTAGCTTATTCATTCTAGAATATAGGTCTAGAGGGTGGTGTACCTTCGTTCCAGCTTCCACTCTTTTTCGGTACCTCGGATCAGGGAAAGGGACCCTTTATTTCCCTTTGACTTGATTGTTTCTCAGCTCCAGCTCCTTATGGAATAATTGAGATCCGTATACTTGATGTTTCATTGATGCAAAATATTGTACTAGCGATTCTCGGGTGTTTATGAGATGTTATAGACCTCATGAGGGGGTGGCCCTTCACATAGCCCCCCACATGCCCGAATGACCTCTCTACCACAGTATTTGATGCATCTCCATATATTTTATGGTTCTAGCCTCAGCTGCTTGCAGCGCCTTTTAGTTTGCATGTACCATTGAAATTTTTAAAGCCCTTTCCTATTTTACAGGGCCTCTTTGGTTGTACTTATATCTCATGTACTCAGATATTATTGTATAAGTCCTGGCTGTTGTCCCAGGCACAGTATGCATGTGGGATCCTTTATCATTTTTTTACCTGACCCATGTTTATGCCAGCATGTACTATATAGTTCAGTCCCTTGTTTGCTGGATGCATTATTCTTTTTACTTTGTTATCTCGGCAGGCATAGGTATGCTTCCCTCGCCTCATGTAGAACAGGTACTCACTCATAAAAGAGACTTGTCGCACCTATAATTCTCACCTCCTTAGGGTCTTGTCCTCTAGCACTTCAATCCACCTTATATTTTTCTCTCTCTAACTCCCCCTTCTATGTCTAGTGATTGATTTCTTACAATGTACTTCAGTCATATGATTTTCTCCTGACGCTCGCACACTAGAGGGCAATATGTGATAACGAGTTCATGAATTTTTCTCAAAATTGAAACTACTCAAAACTATGTCGAACCTGATCTACCGGGTAGATCTCATCTTCCTAATTCTAGCGCTACGAATGGTTTGAAAAATCAATGTCGTATGAGGGAGATATCGCGTTCTGATCGATTTCCCAAATAGCTAAATTTATGAAACGTTTGACTGGGATGCCTAGTCAGCATGCAGAAGTACAGTCAGCAAAAATGGGAATATTCCTGGTAATATTCCATTTTCCAATCCAGTAATATTTTTCCAAGTGGTGCATTCTCATTCTTCTGTGGATTGTACGTTTTATTTTTCATCCAATGGATGGGTGACACGTGGAAAACCCTGAGGCTGCCATGTGTCCCTGATCAAAATTTTGTTGAGGTTGGGGGTTTGACCCCGTGACCTTCTGCGTGCACATATAACTCTCCTCCAACTCTGCTATACATGTGACTTAACAAGTATATGACTTCACGTCTATTTAAAGTTTACATTGTTAGCACTTGGGGGAAGAGGGGGGGGGAACGCTGGCAGCCCCGTGGAAAGTGATCACATGCTACAATAAACCACAATGGATAAAGTTCTGAAATCACCTCCAAACCATTAAACATTCTATGTGCCATGACATGTGATAACTCTATGGGTTAGAAGCTAATGGTTACGATTTGGATGACTCTGGTGTTAACGTTAAAAATACCACAATTTGTGGAGTGGGTTGCGCTCAAACTTAGTGTTATCCACAGGGTTTCGGGGGTTGGCATGTGGCCACCCCCTCCCCAAAACATTTAATATTACGGTTTAACTTGGTGGAGAATGAGCGTGCCACTAAAATTCAGAGTTTTTTCTATTTTTAACTGCAGTTATGTCAGTTCTCTACACTCAGTGGATGATTTTTTAGGTGCCATTGGGAAAAAGGCTACGAGGGTCAATTTTATACCAATTTGGGTGAAACAATAGTCTATCTAGACTAATTTGAGCATTCTGGATCCATTAGTGCAGAGAAAAAATCCATTGGATGTTTTTAAACACATGCATTGCATAATTTTCAACATAATGAAAGATGGACATGCCATTGGGAGTTGGACCAACAGATGTAGCCCAGGAGGGGTGAACTTCTTCATCATGCCTACTGTGTAAATCTTATGTGTGGTTTTATTTCTCTATTATACATTGTTGTTCAGTGTTATTTAGTCTTATTTTTATGCTTGTAATCCACAAATTCATCTATGTTTCATGGGTAAATTCCTCAATCTTTAAGTAAACAAATGGAGACAAACATGTACATGTTTATTAACTGAAAAGACACTTAATACAACAAAACTAATACAATCCTTTCAGATCATGTTGGTATTAGAGTTATATTTTATTCTCTGGTGTTTTTTTGTGCAGATATTTTTTTAACTGTTTGCAAGTTTCCACATGCTTATTAGGCTCAAGTTCAAGAGAGGAGAAGGCAAATTGGTGGAAGCAAGAGGTTCTCAAAGTGAGCCACAACAAAGGAGGAAAATATTTCCACATTCTCCACTAACTAATTCACCTCCTAAATAATCAGAAGTAGCATCAAGCATGCCTCAAGAGGAAGGATAAATCCATGAAGAAATGGATCCAAAAGAGAAAGAAAGAGTGTTCGGGAAATCATTCCTTGACATGACTGAGATGGTGAGAATCCTTTATCAAGAAAGGAATGAGAAAATAGAAGGATAAGGATCCAAAATTCACAAGGAAGGACAGGTATTTCACCCTCATCATAATCATCCTCTACTTAATCTTCAATACATTGGCCACATAATTCAAAGAACACTGGTAAAAGTCCTTTTCTCAAACTTGATGTTAAGTTTGAATTTCCAATGTTTAATGGTGAAGTCAATGCAGAAAATATTGATAATTGGATTAGGAAATTGGAGGTCTATTTGAGAATCCAGAACCTTCACAATGATGATATCAAAATCCAATTAGCTTCATTGAGAATGGAAGGTGCAACACTTTTTTGGTGGGAAGCCAAGACAAAGGAGGACATCAAAAAACATGGTAAGATTATCCTATCATGGACTGATTTAATTACTTCAATAAAACAATAGTTGTATCCATTATCTCATATGCAGAAATCCATAATGAACTAGAAAAACTTTAGGCAATTGAAGGGACAGAATGTGAAAGAATACAACGAAGAATTTAGGAGAAGAGCTCTCTTATTAGGGGTAGATTTGCAAAGCCAAGATACTTTGCTCAAGTACATAGGAGGCTTACAAGCTACCTAAAAAATACTATTCTCATGTTTAACCCTACAAGTCTAGATGAAGTATGTGTTCAGGCCACACATCTAGAAGCTAGAGGGAAAAGCATTTCTGATGAGGGTAGGAAGAAACCTTTTAAGGGGAAAAATAAAGAGAAGACCTCAAAAGGTAAAGGCAAAAAGAATGCATCTATTAAGAAAGAGGGGGGAAAATTGGTTTGTAAACATTGTTCAAAATGAGGCCACGATGAAAATCATTATTGAAAATTACAACCTGAAAAGAGGCCCAAACATCTCAACAACAAAGGAAAACAGAAAACTGCAGCTACAACTCAACATGATTTAGGAGAGGATTCAGGTGATGAATCTAAAATTACAGCCATGGGATTGAAGAACATGAAGGGGAAAAAATTGAAACTAAACCTAGTACTAGTACATCAAACTGTCACATACAAGCTCCAAATGAAGAAGAGAGAATTGAATTGTTTCATGTGAGGATCATATCCAAACATACCAAGATTGACACATTGTTTGAAAATGGGTCACAAGAAAATTTAATCTCTAAATACTTGGTCAAGAAACTTAATATTTAGACCATTCCACATACAAAACCATATCCACTTGGTTGGATTTGTAAGGATGCAAATTTACAGGTTTCAAAGAAGTGTATATTGTGGTTTGCAATAACTGCACATTTTCTTGACATGGTTGAATTAGATGTGGTTTCGCTTGACATAACAGGTATTGTGTTGGGCAATCCTTACTTGTATTACAGGAAAGAGATCTTCCATCTCCATGAGAAAAAATACCAATTTATTCAAATATGGAAAGGATTACATTGTTAGATCACATCGCAAGAAGACAAATATTGCTATGGTAAATGCTGGACAAGTAAAGAGGCTGGTAAATTCAAGTAAGAATTTTGTTCTTCTAATGATTAAGCCTAAAGCTAATGTTAATCGTGAATCATTTAAGGATTGTGATCCTAATTTGAAATCATATTTATACGATGTAGTTTATGCACATCATGAGATGTTTCAGGAGCCAACGGGATTGCCTCCAAAATGGGAGATTCAACATGAGATTCAGCTGCAGCAAGATTGTCCTCTTCCAAAAATCGACATGTATCACATGTCAATAGTGGAGAATGTTGAAATAAACATGAAAATCAAAGAGTTTTTGGACAAAGGGCTCATAAAGCCAAGCACTTTGCCATGCGGTTCACCCATAGTCTTGATTCCGAAGAAAGATGGGACTTGGCACATGTGTGTAGACTTCAAAGCTTTGAAAAAGATAATGGTAAGGAATCGATAGCCACTCCTAAGGATAGATGATTTGCTTAATCAGCTGAAAGAAGAAATTTTTTTCACTAAGTTAGATTTACGAAGTGGATATCATCAAGTAAGAATTGCAGAAAGTGATATATGGAAGACTACATTCAAAACCAAACAAGGACTCTTTGAGTGGTTGGTTATGCCATTTGGTTTATGTAATGCACCAGCAAATTTCATGTGTGTTATGGATAGTGTTTTGCATCCATTTCCTGATGACTTTGTGATTGTGTATTCAGATGATATACTGATTTTCAGCAAAACAAGAGAAGAACATGTCTTGCATGTGAATAGGGTGCTTGATTTTTTAAAGAAAGAGAAATTATTTCTTAAGATGTCAAATTGTGAGTTCAAAAAGACTTCTTTGGTTTATTTGGAACACATTTTAGGAGGAGGCGAGTTGATAATTGATCCTTATAAAGTGGAAGCCATTGTGAATTGGCCCACTCCCAAAATAGTAACTGAGGTAAGAAGTTTCTTAGGTGCAACTCAGTATTGGAGAAAGTTTATTGTTAACTTTTCTGCCATAGCAGCTCCTATGCATGCAGTGACAAGTGTGAAGAAAGGCTTCCAATGGGGAGGAAAAAAACAACAAGCTTTCGAAGCTCTAACATACAATATCAGTTTAGCTCCAGCCCTTGAATTACCGAATTTGAGACAGCCATTTGAGATACAAACTGATGCTAGTGATTATGCCATGGGCGCAGTTATTTTGCAGCATGGTAAGCCTATCGCTTTTCATTCTAAAACATTCAATGGTGTTGTAACTAATTATCCTACATATGACAAAGATCTGTATGTTTTGGTACAAAGCATCAATAAGTGGAAAAACTACTTGATGGGTAAAGAGACGATTATACATACTGATCACCAACCATTACAGTACTTTCAATCGCAAACAAAAGTGCATCAATCATGACATTTCAGGGGGATGGGTTTCCTTCAACAATTTCACTTGGTTATAAGGTACAAGAAAGGTATTTTCAATCAATTTTCTGATATGCTTTCAATGCCAATTATAAGTGCTTCTACTTTACTTAAAAATGATTCTATTGTGCATGAGAGTTACATAGAAAAATATTCACATTATGATTAGTTTCAAGATGTGTATGCTAGTTTGAGTGAACGGAATCAAGTTGAGGAAAATGATTATCACATGCATAACAATTTTATTTTTCATTTGGGTAAGTTGTATATACCACAAGGAGAGAGGCTAAGTGTCATGAGAGAGGCTCACTCATCTCTTATTGCTGGACACTTTGAGGTAAGCAAAATAGTGGTGCATCTATAGAGGTATTTCTATTGGCCTCGCATGATAGATAGTGTGTCACGTTTTATAAGAGGTTGTTCTATGTGTGCAACAAGTAAGCCTAGAAATAGGAAGCTTGGGTTTTACACACCACTACCGGTATCATCAAGGCCATGGGAGAGTGTCTCCATGGACTTTGTTGGAGGTCTACCTATGTCAAGAAAATATCATGATTATATTTATGTAGTTATGGAGAGATTCAGTAAAATGTGTATGCTTATTCCATGTAAGAAAACCATTACTGTTGAACAAACTATTGAACTTTATTTTCAACATGTATGGGTTCATTATGGATTGCCTACTTCTATTGTTACTGACAGGGATTCTAGGTTCATTGGGAATTTTTGGTCCAATATTTGGAGTATGATGGACACAAAGTTGAGAAGAGTACTTCTTTTCATCAGCAAATTGATGGCCAAACCGAGGTGGTGAACAAAACCATTGTGCATCTATTGAGAGGATATTGCAGCAAACATCCCAAGTTGTGGGATGATAAACCACATTACATTCAACATGCTTACAATCAGGAAAAACACTCTTCTACAATTACATCACCTTTTGAAGCATGCTTTGGGTATTTGCCAAAATCACCATTAGATTTCATCTTTGAGAAGGATGTTGCAATTGATGGGAATAGTGATATAGGCAAGGCTCGAAAGTTCATTGAGAAAATTCAGATTATACATCAACAAGTTCAAGAACAACTTGAGAAGAGTCAAATAAAATACAAGGAGAGGCATGAAAAACATAGATTTGATCACAAGTTTCAAGAAGGAGATGAGGTATGGTAGAAAAAAAGAGAAATAAAGATGCAGGGGGAAGGTAAAAATCTCAAACCCATTTTCTATGGTCCATTCAATATCATAAAGAAAGTTGGTAGCAATGAATTTCAACTTGACTTGCCTTCATATATGAAAATGTATTCAGTTTTTAATGTTGAAAACTTACATTTGTATGAGCCACCTTTGATTCATGATCAAGGAAGTGATGTTAAGATGCCTTCTATTGAAAATTTCTTGCCAGAATTTCTGCATGAGCTCAAGGAAGATACAATTCTTGATAGGAGGACAAGAGCATCCAAGAGGGGAAGTGTTGACTAACTTCGAGTTAGGCTCAATGGAATTAATCCAAGCAAGGAAAAGTGGATGGAATTTTTAAAGGTGAGGGAGTTGTACCCTCATCTACTAAACAGGTAATCAAGTCTTTTGTGGTCCAAAAGCTTCCCAATAAGGGGTGTGATTAGGATTTCATGAATTTTTCTCAAAATTTAAAGTGCTTGAAACTGTGTCGAACCTGAGCGACCGAGTATATCTCGTCTTCCTAATTCTGGCACCACAAACGGTTCGAAAAACCGATGTCGTATAAGGGAGATATCGCATTCTGATCGATTTCCCAAACAGCTAAATTTGCGACATGTTTGACTGGGATGCCCAGTCAGCATGCAGAGGTATAGTTAGCAAAAATGAAAATATTCCTAAGAATATTATATTTTCCAAGCCATTAATATTTCACCAATTGGTGCATTCTCATGCATCTGTGGATTGTACGTTTTATTTTTTAGCCAATGGATGGGTGACACGTGGCTATACATGAGGCTGCCACATGTCCCCTATACGGTTGATCAAAATTTTGTTGAGGTCAAGGGGGTTCGCCCCTGCAACCTCTAATGCACACATATAACTCTCCACAAAATCCGCTATACATGTGACTTAACAAGTATATGACTTCACGTCTATTTAAATTTTACATTGTTATCACTTTGGGGGAGGGGGGGGGGGGACTGCCAGCGGTCCCAACCCACCAGTGGCCCCATGGAAAGTGGTCACATGCTACAATAAACCACGATGACTCACGTTCTGAGATCACCACCAAACCGTTAAAAATTCTGCGAGCCATGACATGTGATAACTCTACGGGTTAGAAGTCGATGGTTACGATTTGGATAACTCCGGTGTTAACGTTAAAACTAGCACAATTTGCGGAGTGGGTTGTGCTCAAACTTAATGTTATCTATGGGGTTTCAGGGGTTGGCATGTGGCAAAACCCTCCACAAAAAAATTAATATTAAATTTTAACTTGGCGGAGAATGAACGTGCCACTAAAATTGGAAGGTTTTTCTATTTTTTACTGCAGTTATGTGCAGTTCTCCACATTTAGTGGAGGCTTTTTAGGTGTCATTGGGAAAAAGGCTAAGAGGGTCAATTTTCGATCACTTTGGGTGAAACAAGAGTATATATAGACTAATTTGAGCATTTTGGAGCCATTGGTGTAGAGAAAACAACTATAGGAGGCTTGTAAGCACATGTATTTTCATAATTTTGAGCATAATGAAATATGGACATGCCATTGGGAGCTGGACCAGCAGATGTAGCCCAGGAGGGGTGAACTACTTCATCATGCTTGATGTGTAAATCTTATGTGTGGTTTTATTTCTCTGTTATACACTTTTTTTCAGTGTTATTTAGGCTTATTTTCATGCTTATAATCCACAAATTCATCTATGTTTTATGGTTAAATTCCTCAAGATTTAAGCAAACAAATGGAGACAAATATGTACATGTTTATTAACTGAAAAGACACTTAGCACAACAAAAATAATACAGCCCTTTTAGATCAATTTGCTACACCAATTTTTGGGCATCTAACCTGTTACTATTAGATGGACCAAAGTGCACCATATAGGACCAATTTTACCCTATTTAAAATTGCTTTCACTATGAAAAATAACTTAGTAATCCATAATTTATTAAGTTGTTTATGGTTTAAATAGGAAACCCCATGAGGAATAATTGAATAAATCCTTATTTGTTTAATTTTCCTCAAGGGATAATTAACTAAACTATATTTTAATCAATATTCCTAGTCATATTTAACCCAAAGCATGAAAATAATTAGACAAATGATTATTTATCTTATTATTTTCTAGGAATAATTATTTAAAACATTATTTAAATAATATTCCTTGTTAAATTTGACTAAATCATTTATAAATAATTGGATATGCCATTATTTATTTAATTATTACTCAACAAAATTCTTAAAATAGTAAATAAATCATTTATTTATTTATAATTTACAAATAAAGGGATTTGACCAAATTCAAATTATTTTTCCCTCCAACAAAAATAATAAAATATTCCATAAAATTTGGATCTAGATTTGGTTAATAATATATCAATTATGCACCAATATCTAGACTAACTCAATATTTTGTTATAAATAGAAGGTTTTTTCCTTTCATTCACTACCTTTTGTTGCCTAAAGGTTGCTCTGGATCAATACTTTTGGTCTGACTTTGATCCTCCATCATTGTCACATTTTTCTACTTTTTTGCTTGTGAACTCCCCTTGAGTTTCATTTTTTTCTGGATTTTCTACACCATCAAGAAAGAGAGATCTTAGATATGAAGCACTGAGGACATATAAGAACCCATCCCATTGAGAGGGGCTGGTAACATCTTTTTATGTTCCCTTCCCAGGTGTCATAAATACAAAAATTCTTTAAAAACATTCTTGTCTTGTTCATTGGATGCATGGAGAAACTCTTTCTTTTATTTGTCGTTTAATGTCTTTAACTGCATATATCTATATTTCTATAGCATTTATTTTGATCACTAACCACAGATACAAGGAAATTGACAGCCATATTTGATGTTAGGGTTGTTTTTTATGCACAACTAAAGTGAGATTTTTCCGTAAGCTTGTGATTAGAATTCACACTAATAGCCTATATATATAGTAATACAAACCCTATAAATATAAAATAAAAACCCCTAATTGTCAAGTCACATAAATAAGAGGAAGCAAGGGTTTAACGTACGAATGGATTTTTTTGTTTTTTTTTTTCTGAATTTAATTAAATGTAAATAGGAATAAAGATTGTAAATGATTTTATTAGTAAAATGCACGGTAAAAATTAAAAATTTTACTATACATGTATTAAATCTAATAGAAACTATAAAAAAACAATTATTACAGAATTTTTTTACAATTTTACAATACTACAGGGTTTTTGTTTGAATCACTAGACGTTTCAACTTCTGATTCTCTGAATAGTGTTGTTGTTCGAATGTATTTTGCTACTCCACAGTGCTCTCTTTCTCTCTTGCTCCAGGTATGTCTCTTGTGCAATCCCCTCCCTGAAACATTTTGCAAAAATAATGAAATAATGAATAGATTTACTATTTAAAAAACTTTTTTATGAAATTAGATCTTTGAAAATCATTTGTAACTTCAAAAAAATAAATTTCCGCTTTTTTCCCCAATATTTGGTGTGTTTGTTAACTAACAACACCATTGCGTCTGGTAATAAAACCGCACCTGTGCGGTTAATGGTACATTAGCACCGATAACAATAAATCCTTTTTAAGATGCCAAAATTACTTTAGGTATGTGCACCAAAATTTATTGTTCATTTTTCTCAAATGCAGGGAAAAAAACTCATAATTATATCAAATGGAAAATTCTTCAAAATATAGCTCATTCCATAATATTTCTAAAATTTCATCACAGAATTCTTCCTATCCATATCCAGACGTAATTACTTCAAATTTTATTTATATTCTTGTTATCTAACTAAATTTATTTTTTTTATCCATGTCAATCAGCTGAATAAAATTAATGTATAAAAATTTGCATGTTCATGTAGATTCAGAATCGAGTTCAGATGCACAAAATATTCAAACAGTTCCAAAACGTCAGAAGCTCTTATCAGGAGCAGCATACCATAAGGCATGGTTGGTAGATGAAAATGGACAGTCGCTTCACCCTGCCAATTGTAACATGCTATTTTCTATCCACAATCCTAGGACAATAATGGTAATAATTTTTTGGTATAACGTAATTATTTCAATGTCAAACCAATTAGTCATGCATTGATGTGCTTCCTAATTGATATTATTGATTTTTTACTAACCATATTCAAATATATTTTCTGAAATTATTAGGATTCTAGTGATGATGACGAACCTACCTACCATATTATGTTGCACCCCACGACAATGTCAAATCGAGAGAAAGGCTTAATTAAGAGAAAAACTTGGAGAGGAACGATACCAAGAATGGTTGAATCAACCACCTATTCAATTCCCACTACGTCCAGATTCACCAATTAGGAATGACTGCAACAATAGTAGTTCTTCACAAGCTCAAAATGGAGACAATAATAGAGGTTGGTATGATTACTTATGGGATATGACTGACATGGAGACAATGTTGTTAGATGCATTCTAGAATGATGATCAGCTAGGGGATGATTTTGATACCATTGATACCTTCTTCGAAAGCCTTAAATTTGCTTCCACCACCCCTCTCTTTGGACCAGGAAGTCAGTCAAAGTCTACCTAGTTGGGGACAAAGATGTTACTATACAAATTGAAATAAAACTTTGGCTTGTCGAATGCATGCTTCTTGAAAATTTTGAGGTAATTGACCATTAAGTCCCTTATATTTTGAGAAATCTTGTCACAAAATCAAAATTACAAATTTTCAATTTTATGAACGTTAATAACTATTGGAATTGTACATTTAATATTTTCCATAACCAACTACAATTTTTTCAAAGATAAGATTCTTCTGAGCGATAATGTCTTACCCGGTAGCTAGGAAGAAGAAAATAAATTGTTGAAAATGTTGGGTGTTTAGTACATATCATATCATGCATGTCCAAATGATTGTATTCTATATAGAGGATAATATGCAAACAAAGATATATGTCTAAAATGTGGGCATGACAAGCATGATAAATAAAAAAAGAAGGGTAAATCACATGGTCCTCCTTTTAATATATTTAGGCACATGCCTATAATCCCAGGGATTCAAAGGCTCTTTCGTTGCAAATAATTAGCTATGTTGAGGGATGGAATGCCTCACATAGAAGTGATTTGGGAGTTATGTGAATCCTAATAGATTCAATAGACATGAAGCCTATAGAGGATACATGGCCTGAAAAAATCAAGGATGAAGTAAGAATTCTAAGACTCAACATAGCCATGGATGGTGTCAACTCATATTCCCTCCAGAACACCAACTATTCTATTTGGCCTGTAGTAGTGATCAATCACAATATCCTCTCATGTTTTTCCATGAAGAATGAACATGTTATGTCGGCTCACATAGTCCCTGGTAGAAGACAAGTGAAGAATATGGATGTCTACTTACAACCATTAGTAGATGAATTGAAGAAATTATGGGATGGGATAAATGTATATGGTGTACCAAGACCCATCATAGCAGAGAGGATTTTTACGTTGTATGGAATATGTGCTTACATGACACATGATTATCCAGGCTTAGTAGTTTTCTCTGGTAAATTACATGTTTATTGATTTTATTATATACGTGAAGCTATTATTTCGCATATTAATTATTTAATTCGTTGTAATTGTTCTTATCTTCATGATATTCCTTAACATGCCATGCATATTGTATACAATAATTTCGTAGGTCTTGTAACAAAAGGGTATTATGGATGTAAATTTCGTGGACCTTCTCTAAAATTTAGATGGTCCAACGACCTACAAAAGCCAGTGTATGACTTCTCCAGGGTATTCCTCCCAAAAGAACACCCTTACAGAGGATAAACGTCTTCTTTCAATAGTAAACGAGAGATAACCCAAAGGTCTGCAATAAAGACACCAGTTGAATGTCCTAGAGCATATGAGAGAGAGAAGGATAAGGATTTCATAGAAATGTTAGATTCAAATGGGAAGCCTATGTTTTATGATCCATAATTATTCGACCTATTTGGAGAAATTTACCATTGGGATGAAAAGGAAATCTATCTTTTATAACCTCCCATATTGGCAACATCTTAATATTACCCACTTATTGGATCCCATCCATATATTTAAAAATGTTTCATATTCTTTATGGAGGTACATATCATCGAAAAAAAGTGACACATTGGTTGTTAGGGAAGATCTTATTACTTCAAAAACTAAAAAGAAACATTGGCCAAGATAATTAGAAAGTATAGGATCAGAGGTTGGTCCCTCTAATTGGTATTTCAAAGAAGGTTATGTCCCATGGATTTTTAAAAAAGATGATCATTCTTTGGTAAAGGAATTTATAATTGGTGTGAGGGTGCCATATTCATATATGTCTTCACTACGACATTGCTTCACCGTGGAAGACCATTTTGCAAGTTTTAAATTGCATGCCCATTTGAATATTCTAAGAGTACGTATAATGTCAAAAGCATGATTTTATTATTTGTGATATTAATAAATTTTATCCCATGGGATCATAAAACATAACTAATTTTGTATATTATTGGATGTGTTTATAAATTTGCAATGTCATTATCCTTTGTTCATGCGTGGGTGTGTGAAACATGACTACCCCCAAGACCTAGGACATGCCATATATAAATTATCCTCATTTGTGTGTTGGATCACATCAAAGGAGATTCATGTGGCTAGCATTCCATGGTGGCGTTAAGAGATATTTGAGATTGTATCTATGTTTGAGAAGGAACTATCGACGAGTTTCATGGACTTCCAGGTTCATCTTCTAATCCACCTAGTAGATGAGATTGAATTAGTTGGGATGGTTTCTTGTCGTTGTATTTTCTTCTTAGAGAGGTACAAATTGAAAGGTTTTGTTCGACAAAGGGAAAAACCCGAGGGGTCTATGGTAGAGTGGTACATATCATATGAGTCTTTATATTATGCCAGTGAGTACATCAAGTAGATCAAAAACACACCAGGTGTGGTGATTTGGGATGATGAAATGGATGAATACAAAAGAGAAGGGGAGGTTCTCCAAACGAATGGAAAAAGGCGCTTGATAAAGAATAAGCGACTTATAATTTTTCAAATTTAAACAAACTAGATATTCACGTTGAACTTCGATATAATGTATATTTTGATCTCATATGTACTATATGTCAGTTTTATTTCATCGGTGAATGCATAAATTGAAGCAATCAATAAATTCATTCTTTACAATTCTGAAGTGACATAACCGTGGGTCGCATTGTATGAACAAAAGAGGATGAAATGGGATAGTAACATGAAATAATTCAAACATTTGAATGGTAGAAGCATGCCTTATCCCTATCATTTAAAATAAAATATGCCAATTATATGCCCCAACAGTGGGGTTGTTGACCAAGTTAGAGATAAATACAATGCAGCCGGCCGTTACCCGCGTACTGAAGAGGATGTATTAAACATAGGGATTGGGTGTAGAAACTCAGTAATAATCTATTTATGTACATTTTAAAATTATTAATGCACCTTTGAAATGTAACATCTATATTTTATAATTTAACAATTGGGTTATTAGACACATGACACTATGATTTTTAAACATTTTTATAGGTGCATTTTTTCCCATACATGTGGACATATGGACACCATTTTCACACATAAAATGTCGATGATGGACACATGACACAAGATTGTGGAGTGGAAGTTGAGTTCGATCAATCTATTCAACCTAGCCACCGTGATCAAAACCTAGTACGAGGGATATTTGGTTACATCGGAAAGATACAAGAGATCATTGAAGTGGAATTTTATTCTTTCCAATGTGTTATTTTTAGGTGCAAGTGGTGGGATACCTTTGATCGAAATAATGTAAAGGCAGATCGTGATAGTAGGTTGATATGTATCAACTCTAGAAAGATGTGGAATGAGGCTAAGGAGCCTTATCTTTTCCCCAAACACTACAACCAGGTGTTTTTTTATCCAAATGTGTTGGATAGGGATTGGTCGTTCGTATTGAGACATGACCCTAGATCAAAAAATATATTTGAGAACAATAGTGCTATCATGCCAAGCGAGCTTGAAGATAATGAGGGTGACCATGGGAACATAGAGTGATATGGTACATGTGTTATTTCATAATTTATATTATTTAAGATGTTTTTTATAAAGAAGAATACGTAACCTTATAACTAAGACTCTCTTTTTTCCAAACATTATAATATGTATTTTGAATTAATTAGTTTGCATTGTGTTAATGTTAAAATCATTTCGCTTGATAATGTTCAATTATGTTGATCTCGAAAGCAATGCACTGTATCAAGTTCTTTTTTTTAATGTCAATTCCTAAAATAATAAAACTACTTGATTGCTTTAAATGGTTTTTCACTATATAATTACTTAAATAAATGCACCCTATTATATATATATTGTTGGAAATATGATGCAGAGTGTTGTCCTTGATGGCAACCCACTGAATGAAGATGAAGACATGCGACTATTGACATGTGTTGTCCTTGATGGCAAACCACCTGATGAAGTTATTCTTGACGTAATGGACTTGGTAAATGATGTTTGTTAGCACTATGATGATGAGTGTTGTCCATGAATGGAAACTTACTTGATGAAGTTGTGCTTGATAGAATATGGTTTGATGAACTAAATCTGATGTATCTACAGTGTGAACAGAAGGAAATGAGGAAAGGAATTCAGCATGTGCTAATTCTATGATGAAAAAGAGTATGTTTCTTTGTATATGCGGATTGGCCTAGGGGAAGTCGCGTATGCATGCGGAAAATAACGTTCCAAGTCGCGTATGGGAAAAAGCGCTCAAAAAGTGCAAAACCAAGGGTAACCACCATGGTATTGACCCATTGTATTGGGTAATGATCCGCCTAATTGACCCCGTCCAGGTAGTTTTTGGCTCATGGTATTGTTTTGGCCCATGGTATTGAAAAAGGGGCTCATGGTATTGAAAAAGGATAAACCTATATAAAGAGATGAAATTCATTATGCAAATCATGAGTGTGGGTGCAAGATGTCCCACAGGTCCTAGCTCAATGAATACTTCTCTCCTACAAACTAATGGAAAGGGTTACACTTGAAGATAAATATGATAACCAATGATGGGTAGGTGGATCTAGATCTGAAATGTGCCTGTATCTATCAGATCCAAGTACGGAAGGCCTAGTCTGTGATGAGGCTGCAACATCTGCACAGCATCTCGTTCAAGTAAAAGGGTAAACTGAACAACACTGATTCGATGAAGTATGTCGCTCGTAATGATTGAAGATCTATACGCTACTTCGCCGCAGAGGAAGCGCGTATATATGCGGCTTCACTGAAGAGAAAGCGCGTATGCGCAATGAAATGTATACAGAGGTATACGATGGTTTGTGTGGACGGAAGCGTGTATATACGCGACATCAGTGAAGTGAAAGCGCGTATGCAAACTAGGGTTTGCTGAAGCAAGGGGTATGAAATATCTGACCTGTTCTGCTGTGTTTCTGCTATCTGATCTGTGTTGATAAGTATCTGTTGGTGATGTATGTTTGTGCTTAAAAGAATGGAAAGGGTCCACATGAAAATATGATGAAATGTGGCCTGTGGTTGTGTTCTAATAGTTGCTGGGATCCAGCAGGGAAATGATGAGCTGTGGTCCTGTGTGTGTCAGGGCTGTAGCCTCGCCTGTGGGGTTGTAGCTCCCTTCCAGAGAGGCTCAGAAACAGATCTAGCCTTAGGCTCCCTTCCAGAGAGGCCTGCAACCAGCTGTGGTTGGCTCCCTTCCAGAGAGCTGCAAACTGTTTAGGCTCCTCGTGCATTGTCAAGTCACACAAAGACATATGTTGTTGTAAGATGTTTTCTCTATAATAAAATATTGAAGGCTGAGCAACTGCAGCGGTGGTTTTCTCCCGATTTGGGTTTCCACCTAAAAATCCCGGTGTTCATGTGTGATGCTTTGTGTGATGGTTTATTCTATTCTTACTACACATGTTTACTGTTTATAGAACATCTAATGAATGAATGATGGAATGATATAAGTGAAGAACTAATGGCATAATTAGATCTCTGTGTATACACGAGGTTTATGAAGGATATCCGCGTGTATACGCTACAGTTTCTGTAAAGAAATAAGGGTTTAAAGCACAAAAGTAAAATTTTCTGATATGGTAATATCCCCCACCCTCCTAAAGATTTTTCCCACAATTGCACTGTGGAGCAGTCCTTCTCACAGAATTACTCTTTGAAGGAGTCTAGGCCTAATGTAAGTCAAGAAAGAGTGATGTCTATAAAGCCACCTCTATTCAATGGAAGCAATCTGATATTCTGGAAGGTACGTACAAAAGCATATCTGCAAAGTCTTGGTGCAGATGTATGGGCAATCGTGGAAGAAGGTTATCAATACCCGGCAAGTATTCCTACTGATGCAGCTGAAAGAAAGAAGTATGAAATCAATGCCAAAGCAATGAATGTCTTATTGGGAAGCATGTCTGAATCAGAATTTGCTAAAGTGATGCAGCTACATTCAGCAAAAGAAATATGGGACAAAATCATTCTAAGCTATGAAGGAGACACAAAGGTAAAAGTGCAAAACTCCAAACTCTTAGAATTGAATATGAAAATTTGAAGATGCATAGTGATGAGAGTGTTGCCAGTTTCTTTCTTCGTCTGGATGATATTGTAAATCAGATGAGAAATTTGGGTGAAACCATAACTGATACTACTCTGGTGGAAAAGGTCTTAAGATATTTGACTTCAAAATTTGACTCTAAAGTTTCAGCTATTGAAGAAAGGCAAGATCTGCAAACTCTTACTATTGCTCAATTACATGGTACTCTGACTGCTTTTGAAATGAGACAAGGAGGTCCTTCTCAAATAAGAGAAGCTGCTTTTAAGGCATCTACAAGAGGAAAAGAAAAGGAAGTTGTCAAAGAATCCAGCTATATATCCGATGAAGAAGAAGCGAATTTCATGAGAAAGCTCCAACTAGGTACTGGAAGATTCAAAGGTAAGCTTCCCTTCAAATGTTTTGAGTGTGGAAAATTTGGTCATTATGCTGCTAAATGTCCTTATAGAGAAAAGCATGGTAAAGGGAAACAATTTGAAAAGAGAAAGATTTATTATGCAAAAGAAGATGATGATGAAGTGTCCAGTGAAGATGAAGAAGATTCTGACCATGATCTGAAAGTGCTCATGGCAAAGAAGCAAAAGAAGAAGGTTACTCAAGGAAAGGAGATACCTCAGAAATCATGTATAGCAAAAAGTGAAGAAGATGAAACAGATTCTGACGAAGCTCTACAAGTGCTCATGGCAAAGAAGAAAAAGAAGAAGGCTACTCGAAGCAAGGAGATATCTCAAAAAATAGAAGAAGATGAATCAGATAGTGATTGGGGTCATCCCTTGCATGATCTTGGTGGTACAAACGATGATGAAATTTGTGAAAGTAATATTTTGGAATTAGAGAAAGCTTTCAAGATTAAAGAAGAAGAACAACAAAGAGCAATTGATAAGAAAGATTCTATCAACAAAGAGATGATCTCTCAAATGAAAGAACAAATAGAAATGCTGAATGGTCAGGTGGACAAGTATCAAAATCGTATTAAAGAACTAGAAGCAGAAATCAACGATCTAAATGCAGATCTCAAAAAATCAAGCAAGAAGAATGAAGGACTTGAAGCTGCAATCATCTTTCTACAAACAGATCTTGAAGCATCAAATAAGAAGAATGAAGAACCTCTGTCATTTGAAAAGGAAGGCCTTGAAGCAAAAATCATCTCTCTCAAAGAAGATCTGGAAAAATCAAATAAGAAGAATGAAGAGTTGGAACAAACATGTGAAGAAAACGAAAATTGGCTGAAAGAAGAGATCCTAAATCTGAAGGATCAAGTAGAATATGGAAGGAGGAAAGAAGAAAGCATGATAAAGCAATGTCAAGCCTTGGAGGTTGAGGTAAACATTCTCAAAGGTAAATTAGAAGAAAAGGTTAAACTTTTGAGGTTTCATGATAGTACTAATATTTTGGACAATATTCTGAGTAATCAAAGGTCTCCTGATATCAAACTTGGTCTTGGTTTCCATGAAACTGTTAAAGGAGAATCTAGCTCACAAGGAGGTGCTAAAGAATCAAAGGACATCAATGCAAAATCTGAAGTGTTGGAAGAAACAAAAGATCAACCAACAATCATGAATTCTCAAAAGAATTCATTCAAGAACGTTGAATGTTTTAAATGTCATAACTATGGGCATGTTGCAGCAAATTGCAGAAGCAGAACAATTCCGCCACAAATAAACAAGTACTCTAGCTTCAAGGGATATTGTTTCTCATGTAACAAGTATGGACATAAAGCAGCTGATTGTAAAAGAAGGAAGATCAGAAATACTCATTATAATTCTTATTACTCTGGACACATAAGATGTTATTCTTGTAACAAGTATGGACATATAGAAAAGGAATGCAGGCTGAATAGATATGAGAAATTGGATAACTTCCAGCACACAAATAGAAAGTTTAAACAAATCTGGAAAAAGATGGAAGGATGGAATAGGAATCAATCTAGAGAAGAAAAGGATACTTTTATGGATGCTCTAGAAGACAATGATTTTCTTGAAGAAAACACTCAATTCAAGAAGGAGGACCGATCAGAAACGTAGGGAATTCAGACCCTACTGCAGTCATCCGCTTCTGGAAGCTTACTTCTCTGATTGACTGCAGGAATGATGTGGGATACATTATGAGATTTAGTAATGTATCGTCACAGGGGGAGCAATGTATGATGACTCTCATGGTTGATTTGATTATTCTGGCTATATGTATTTCTGACAGTGCATCTGATATGAAGAAGACAGGTACAGGAAGGACAAGTTCAAGGGGAGATGAAGGAATGTGAAAAATTTCTATGCTTCACTTTCCATACGCGGGTTAGATGAACAAAAGTCGCGTATACACGCGAGTTACAGCAGACACAGTCGCGTATGCATTGAAGATAAGAGAATTCATATGATAACTGAAGATCTGGAGCAGAGGTTCAGGGGGAGCATCAGTCTGACTGCTGATGATTGCACTGTTAGCATTATTCTGGTTATACTCATGATAATGATATGATACATGGGTTCTTGTGTTGAAGATTATGGTTGAAGCCTGGTTGCTTTATGATGAAGAGCTTTCGTTGTTGAGATGAAAGTCTTATAATTCAGAGATTAGGACAGATCATGCAGAGATTGTTGCTGATGACTTGCTTCAGATTGCACAAGCTAAGGAAGAGCACTGGTTTAGGGGGAGCAGCAGGTTGAATACTAATGATTGCATTGTTGGCAATATGACTGCTTATTCTTTGGTTTTTGTGATACTCATGCTCAAATGATGATGACTTGGTACATTGTTTATTATGATGAGTTTTTGAACCTTGGTTGCTGATAAGTATCTTTTGTACTCACACATGGATGAGTTGGATGTCATTTGTTTCAGAAATAACTCATGCAGAGTATGTTACTATGGTTGAGATCCTTTGTCTACATATGTTACTTCATGAAGATCTTGATGATATTGGACCACATGGATGATTGCTTGACACTTAAGAGAAGTTGTTGTTCGGCATGATAAACTTTATCGAAAGATTCTATTGATGTCAAAGAATCCTTTTGGTTCACACAATGTGCCTTTGCTACAACTATCGGATGAGATGCTTTAAGACACAACTACACTATTCATTCATTCGTAGTCCAGAAGAAGATTAAATGTCCCGTAAAGAAGCCAAACACCTGTTTTGCTTCGCAGAATCGTATCCGGTTGAAATTTAGAAGATGGCTTGGGATATGAAAGGTTTCCTCAAACATAGTTTGATGTATATCACGAGTTCCGGTACGTAAACCGCGCATGTTTGCTGCTGAAATTTTTGGTTGGTTCAAATTTCCTTTCAAGACAAATTTCATAATGTCGTTTTGGTATCTCTCGATAATCGTTGTTGTTGGGTATCTCCGGTGGTGTTCCAGCTCTCCAGTTCTCATATTTCTGTTTCTAATGTTTTTGATGAAGATGCCTTGATGATTTGTTGGTGAAAGTGTTCAGGATGCACAAACTAAGGGGGAGCCTTAGTCATATGAAAAGGATGCATGAATGCACAGATTCAGTGGGAGCATTAGTATCAACATGTATACGCATTGTTGGCATCTTGGCATTATGATATGTTCTCTTCTTTCTGAGGACTTTCCAAAGTTGGTCTTAAAGTCATATTTGTGTAATTTGATGAAATGGCGTTGAGACCCATGATGTAAATTTGTATTATCTACCATGTATATCTGTCAAATTTGTAAATCCACTGGTTGGGTAGCCGAGTCAAATTTGTAAACCCACTTGGTTGGGTAGTTGAGTCAAAATGTGTAAACCCACTTGGTTGGGTACTTGAGTCACATATGTAAATCCACTTGGTTGAATCATTGATGTAAGTATGAGTCCTTGGTGATAGGAAAGGTCATAGAGTCATGTACTTCATTGAAAAATATGTTTGAAGATTCAGCATGAACTCAGGGGGAGCTTGGCCACTTCAGTATTCATCAGATCTACAGAACGCTTCTTCCACATGAAGAGCAAAGGGAGAGAGTATGTTGATTTTTGATCTGCCCTTTGCCCTTGATGTCAAAGGGGGAGAGTGACATGGTGTTGGAAGGCAGATAATGGTGTCAAAGAATTGGGAGAGTGACATGGTTTCAATGTACTTATCTGTTGTGGTAACCAAACACCATCGTCGTTGCCATCAAGTCCAAAGGGGGAGATTGTTGGAAATATGATGCAGAGTGTTGTCCTTGATGGCAACTCAATTAATGAAGGATGAAGACATGTGACTATTGACATGTGTTGTCCTTGATGGCAAACCACTCTTTGATGAAGTTATTCTTGACCAGAAATGACTTGGTAAATTATGTTTGAGTTGAAGACTATGATGATGAGTGTTGTCCATGAATGGCAACTTACTTGATGAAGTTGTGCTTGATAGAATATGGTTTGATGAACTAAATCTGATGTATCTACAGTGTGAACAGAAGGAAATGAGGAAAGGAATTCAGCATGTGCTAATTCTATGATGAAAAAGAGTGTGTTTCTTTGTATACGCGGATTGGCCTAGGGGAAGTCGCGTATGCACGCGGAAAATAACGTTCCAAGTCGCGTATGGGCAAAAGCGCTCAAAAAGTGCAAAACCAAGGGTAACCACCATGGTATTGACCCATTGTATTGGGTAATGATCTGCCTAATTGACCCCGTCCAGGTAGTTTTGGGCTCATGGTATTGTTTTTGGCCCATGGTATTGAAAAAGGGGCTCATGGTATTGAAAAAGGAAAACCTATATAAGGAGAAGAAATTCATTGTGCAAATCATGAGTGGTGGTGCAAGAGGTCTGAGCTTGAATGAATACTTCTCTCTGAAGTAGATCTGAATGGAAAGGGTTACACTTGAAGATAAATATGATGCACCAATGATGAAGAAGGGGATCTAGATCTGAAATGCACTTGTATCTACTAGATCTGTTTATGGAAGGCCTAGATCTGTGATGAGGCGAACATCTAGGCGAGCATCTGTCTGAAGTAAAAGGGTAAATCTGAATTAAACATCTGATCTGATGAAGTATGATGCTCTGTAATGATTGAAGAACTATACGCTACTTCGCCGCGGAAGAAGCGCGTATATACGCGGCTTCGCTGAAGTAAAAGCGCGTATGCGCAATGAAATATACACTGAGGTATACGCTGGTTTGTGTGGATGGAAGCGCGTATATACGCGACATCAGTGAAGGGAAAGCGCGTATGCAAACTAGGGTTTGCTGAAGTAAGGGGTATGAAATATCTGATCTGTTCTGCTGTGTTTCTGCTATCTGATCTGTGTTGATAAGTATCTGTTGGTGATGTATGTTTGTGCTTAAAAGAATGGAAAGGGTCCAGTATGAAAATATGATGAAATGTGGCCTGCAAGTTGTGTTCTATTGAAGTTGTTGGATCCAGTGTGAAAATTGATGAAACGTGGTCCATAATGGTGCCGAGGGTTGTAGCCTTCAGTCAGGGGGTCGTAGCTCCCTTCCAGGTGAGGCTGGTAAACGAGATCGGGGGGTCGTAGCTCCCTTCCAGGAGAGGCTGGTAAACGAGTCAGGGGGTTGGAGCTCCCTTCCGGGAGAGGCTGGTAAACGAGCGCAGGTGGGTGCCTGCGTGCTGGTCAAGTCTGCGCCAGCACATATGTTGTAAGATGTTTTCTCTATAATAAAATATTGAAGGCTGAGCAACTGCAGCGGTGGTTTTCTCCCGATTTGGGTTTCCACCTAAAAATCCTGGTGTTCATGTGTGATGCTTTGTGTGATGGTTTATTCTGTTCTTACTGCACATGTTTACTATTTATAGAACATCTAATGAATGAATGATGGAATGATATAAGTGAAGAACTAATGGCATAATTAGATCTCTGTGTATACGCAAGTTTTATGAAGGATATCCACGTGTATACGCTAGTTGGCTTCAGCAAAGTAGCGTATGGGTTTTAAAGCATGAAAAAGTAAAAAGTTTGAATATGCTGTAAATACTGATTCACCCCCCCTCTCAGTATTTTTCCCAACATATATATATATATATATATATATATATATATATATATATATATATATATATATATATATATTTGTGTGTGTGTGTGTGTGTGTGAGAATTATATCTTCAAAATTTTACAAAAATGTATTGATATATACTGTTATTTTTGGTATGTAAGATCATAATAAAATAATGATAATTCTAAACATGAATTTATTTGAATTATTTTCTAAGCTTTATTATGTTACAGGAATTCATATTATCCTAGATTTATTATTTTACAATTATTTATATTCATACAAATTTACAATTTTACAATTATGGTAATTTAACAATATCTATGGTATACATTTTACTTACAGTAGTTATGGTTCAAAATTGACAATCAATTTACAATTTTACAATTTTACAAATTTGCAAATTTGACAATTTTAATAAAATTGAATAATGACAATACATACAATTACAATTACAATTTCACAATTTCACAATACAATTGCAATTACAATCACAATTAAAATTAAAAATTTACAATTTTACATACAATTACAATTACAATTTTACAATTTCACGGTACAATTACAATTACAATTACAATTTTACAAATATTTTACATTAAAATTACAATTACAATTTTACAATTTTTTTGGTAATTGAGGCTAAACTATATTGATTCAAAAAATAAAACATTACATATGCTACAGGCTGAGTTGGTAAGTTGTGCTTAACTAATCCCAACCTTTGTTGCTTTCATATTTGTGCATGTATGGGGTTGCCTCCTTGGAGGAAACCAACCCTGAAATAACATCAAATAGAATATTGAAAAATGTGCCATGGAACCTGTGAAAATAAAGGTTTTGTGACAACAGCTGGCATAACAAAAAACTAAAAAAATTTGAGTTTCCACGTTGTCACGGGGTGTCTGCATCATCCTCAGTATCTGGATCTTCCTCCTCGATACGACAGTCGTACTCCTATGCTATAGCCTCCTCTTCAGTAGTAGGTCGACGAGGAGGCATGGAAGCATGTTCACAGAGGATGGGATTGATCAGGTACTTAGCATCTGGTACTGACGTCCAAGTGCCCTCTGAGTCCATTATCCATACATCAGTGTCTTCCCCCTCTGCCTCCTGTGCCAGAAGAGGCTCAGTTTTGCGGGGCGTGTGGTGCTCCTGGCACACAATGGTGGACTTCCTTAGGCCGATTTTTCCTCTCTGCATTTCATGAATGGGGGCTTGGGGTGCTCTTGGCATGCAATGGTGGACTTCCTTAGTCCACTTCTACCTCTCTGCATTTCATGAATGGGGGCCTCCTCCTCTTAGTCATGCATAGGGTGTTAGGGGGAATCCCTAGAATGACTACCCAAAGAGGAGCCCTCAAAGGACTCCAAATTGTTATCGGGCCCTAGATGGTAGCATCTAGGGAACACACCTCTTTGGCCTCCTTTGATTTCTTCTTTGGCACAGTCTCGGAACCATGGAAAATTAAAGCAGAGGATAGATGGGGGGATGAGAGGTATGGAAAAGAGACTCTGACTAGAGACAGGGACTGCGTAGCGTGGTGCTATTGGACAGGGTGGTGCGTAGGTGGAGGATGCATAGCTGGGGGAGCTTGGTGATGGGAGTGCACAAGTTGGAGAAACTAGCAAGGAAAATGGATCTGAGGTGAGGTGCGCAATCAGGGGGTGCGCAGCCGAGAGGATTATGCATAGCTTAGCTCTGGGGGAGGCTGTGCAGTGCGAGGAGCATGCAGGAGGGCTAAAACTAAAAACAGAAAAGCCAGAAGGAGAAAAATTTGAGTAGAATTATGCAGAAGGGCCTCCACTTTGGTAGGCCTGTGGCACAAGAATAGATGATGTGCATTATTATGACTCATTCACAGATACATGTTGTGATAGTTTTCACGTGGAATCATATAATTCAAGTTATGGAAGAGCTTCATATCCATCCAGGAGCTCATTCAAATGATTGCAGCTAAGAGGTACCACCGAGGGTGGTTGTTGGCTTTGCATGTCTTCATGATGTCTTGCCTCTATCACCTCATGTGAATTATTGCAGAAAGGTGTATCCACTTCAAGTGAAGGCCTATGTTGTAGATATTCATCATCTCGAACATGGGAGAGACTTTTTTCATATGTGCGTCCAATGTCACCCACATCCAAGGACAATTTTATAATTTTTCATCCAATTACAATTACAATTAAAATTATACTTTTAGATACAATTACAATTACAATCACGATACATACAATTATAATTAAATTTTTACAATTTCACAATACAATTACAATTTTACAAATATTTTACATACAATTACAACTAAAATTACAATTACAATTTTACAATTTTACATACAATTACATAATTTTACAATTACCAATACATAATATTTAATATATATCATGATTTAATATTAAAAATAAATATCATGATCATGATAACCATCGTACAAAAATCATATTCTAAAATACACATTCAAATTCTCTAACATCATCTAATCATCATGATCATGATCATCTAACAAAACAAAAGCATTGTATAACATCATCACAACACAAACATAAAATATACATCTCATGTCAAATAACTACTATCACATACACATCTATGTACAAGCACATTAAATGAACATATCTAACATGACCTAGCAATATATACATCATGATGAACACCAACATGTAAATTAAGTACATCAACATGAACATAAAATACATGCACTATATATATATATATATATATATATATATATATATATATATATATATATATATATATATATATATATATATATATATATAATGTCAAAAATATACAATTGTAATAGAAATGCATATAAATGTCAAATATCTGGTGGTACTACATCAATACTATAACTAGTAATGGAGGCCTGCTCAGATGGATGTGCCTGCTCAACCGAAGGTGCCTGCTCAGTCGATGGTGCCTGTTGATCAGATGGACGTGCCTATTGATTAGATGGTGTCTTCTCAGGAGGTTCTTACTGATGAGATGGTGCAACCTACACAGTGTATGGTGCCTGCTCAGATGGACGTGCCTGCTCAGTCGATGGTGTCTGCTCAGGAATAGGTGTTGGCTTCTCATCTCCGGCGTGAGGTGAAGGAGGAGGAGGTGGAGTACTAAAATGATCATTCCCCACATGATCATGATCATCCGATGAGTTTCTCTATCGTGCATCTCCATGGCACTTATCCCTCCTAGCCACCAGTAGCTTGGAAGATGTGAAGATATGATGCATAAGGCTCATCATATCATGGGGCATGTCCCTCCAGAGCTCTATGACCATACGATCAGTCTGGATCTCTCTTATCATCACAGGGTGGACTCCCTCATCAACCAAGACTCTACATAGTTAGTCACCCAACTCCATCCTGAATCGGATGTCCGCCCTACGTCGCATGCTCGCGGGTATCTCCACCCGAGGAGGTCTATCACCCTAATCTGCAGCCTTCGACATCTCCTCGTCATGATCTATAGGATCATCCGGTGAGGTTGGAATCATGTCCCCAACTAATGTGCCAATATCTACAAAATATATATTACACAACAATAATGAGACATTTTCATTAAACAATTTAATAAAACAAGTTAAGAACGTGTTAGAATAAATTTTATTGTAATTAACTAAGACAATAAAATTAAACTATATTAATTTAAAGAAAACACTAATATTACCTCTAGCATCTAGTGGTTTATCCTCTGTGAAGAGGATGTTGGTACACCCTCTCCAATCCAAACCCACGTACGAACACGGCACCATCACGAACATGTGATCATCAACACTGGCTAGCATCTCCAGTGCATCACTAGATATCTTGGATAGGCCCTTCTTAGGCATCATCTAGCCCCACATCTACATCCATACATGTAAGATCGACCTACGAGGCTGACGGAAAAAAGTAGGCCTCGTCTCTGGAAACCTCTCAAAAAATAAAAATAAAAACTCTGAAGAAAAAGGGAAGGTCAACCTCCCACGTGCTTGAGAATGACAGCTATCTAATTCTATACAAAACTGTCGTAAAAAAATGGTAGGCCATCTCAAAAGTTGTGGCGTCTGGAATAAAAAATAAGAATAAAATAAAATAGGGAAATTAATGCACTTCCCATCACTATTATAGTGTGCAATGGTCATCTATAGTAGTGAGAGGCACCTCGCCTCCTATAAACCAAACAAATCAATGCATAACTAACCACCAGACACCTGAAAATATGTAGGAGAAAGTATATCATCCCTAATGTATATCTGGGAGTACGCCAACTGACTCACTGTTGCATAACCGACGAGGAAATCTGGGAACTAGAGAAAATCCTACCCTCTCTTAGATGGGCCAGTAATAAAATAAATTTCCTCCTCCGTGGGCTGGTACCACTGGCCAGGACCGACCTGGAAAGCCTGTCGATGGGTTTCCCACCTATAGATCAACTTTCCTAATAACCCATTATGCCCCTTCAGGGATGTAGCCTACTCGTAGAACTTAAGTAGGCCTACCTACCTTAAGAGAAAATGGGTGGGTGTTGTAATATGGCGAGGGAACAAAATTCTCTCCCTCTCTCATGCGTCTCATTGTTGTATCATATTAAAATGGTCCTCCCTCTACTCTTGTTGTTTCCTTTCCTCTCTCTATTGACATCGTTGAATGATTCACATATTAAATACATCAACCTCCCTCATACATAGAACCTGATTTTTTTTATTGAATTACAAATGTATTTACAAATATATAAATATAATTTTTATTGAAAAAAAAACATTCGGTGCACCCAAAAAAGAAATCACGCACTGCCACTGGTACGTACCTATTTATCGCACACCACCCACAGTGTGCATGAAAAAACTTCACGCATTACGAAAACAACAAATATTTTTCTGTGGTGCGTTGACTAAAATATCCACCCCAAGGCAATTGTTAAAGCACATGCGCCACCGTACAAAATGGTCGGCCCATTCCGATAAACGACCGCACCGTCATACATAGTGTTATTTTTTAAACTTTAAATTGTTGATGCAGCTGGAAACTGACACATACTGCATTATTTTATTGTTCTTGGTTCACTTTTTCTCGGTACCACACCAGACCACCAGGTGAATTTTTTGTTAACATCATTCGTGGTGCGGCCTATAAATTTATAGGGAGCACCACAAACGGTGCTTACCAAATGGCTCAAATGCATCGCACATAATTTTTTTTTTAAACGTTGAATTTTAAGTCAATTTAAGAAATTAATCCGCTAAAATATTAAGTTGGTGAGAAACAAGTAGATTACCTGCACATTTGCATGTCGAGGAGGCACCTTTGCAATGGAATACTAAAAATCAAATTTCCCCATTGTTTTACAAAATTTGAACTCCACACAGTGTGCAATGGATGATAGCAATGCATTCAATGGGGGCACCGATGGTAGCGCTCCTCAGAGAAGAAAAACTCACACTGGGGCTTGAGAGATCTAGAGCACTGTAACAAGTAAAAATGATTTTTTTTACAGACAGTAATTATTTTAAATTAACCCGGATTTTTCGATGCGCTCCATTATGAGATGCACCAGGAGGTTGTATCAATGGCACACCACACTTCTTTATGGTTCACTGGATTACTGAGACACATTGGGCTAGTTTGTATGGAGAGCATAATGTGTCGGTGTGCCATTGATAGTATGCACTGGTGTGCTGGATTACTGAGACGCACCAGGCTGGTTTGTACGAAGAGCACAATGTCTCGTTGTGTCATTTGATAGTACACATAGGTACACTTTATATAAAACACATTGGTGCTTGTTATGATTAGAAAATCACCACACAAAAAAATCTGCAAAAACCTCCAACCGTCAACCTCTTCTAGTGACCTCCGCTACAAACGGATATCTAAGCTATTTTTATAAGGGAATCCTCAAAAACATTCGCTAGAGGGTCTTTTCCTTGTAGTCAATAATGCTTAACTTGTAAAAGAACATAAATGGAATGGGTATGAAAGCATGTAAACAATGCATCTAATCAAAAGAATTAAAATGGACATAAAAAATAAAACATTAGAATACATCCCATACTCATTAGGTGGCCATCTCAAAGTGCATGAGAGGTGGAAAGTTGAGAAAACTCTTGATCAAACACCACATAAAGGCACAACCATATCAAAGTGAGATACAATGGTATTCATTACATCAATCATAACCATAGTGCCAATCCTTAACATCCAAAACTCTACATTGAAGCATGAGCATAGCTTCCAAAATTTTCACACCTTTTGAGAGGATAAGGCACTCTTATTTATACAAAAGCTAAGATAACTAACTCATAAATGTAGATCCACAAATCTCTCCTAGATCCACAAATATCTCATTTGGTTACAACCATGTCTTTACATCTAGCAATTAACATCTCTTCATATCCTCTCACAAATTTCTCCTAGCTTTGATAGGAGACACTTATGAAAACTTCCACGAACTTTCTCCATGAAATGTGTTTGACCAATGATCTCAAATCTTCCTCAAATATTCAAGAGTTTGAAGAGGAAATTCGAATTTGAATCTTGGAGGTCAAATAAGAAATTCTTGGAATCTTCAAATATTCCTACACATTTCACAAAACTCATCCAACTTTTATATATAAGTGAGTACATGTTATTTTTCTAATATTTAAACATAAATTCATGTAAGATACCAAAATAAATGTATTGTAAAATAACGTGTTTAAACCCATGTTTAATTATGGATATCCTCTTAGTGTATGATTATGGAGCTGCGGAATATGGAAAATAATGAAGCAACGTGAAAGAAAAGAGGATGAAATGAATGACATTATGGAGATCCAACAACCCATCACTTGCTTTTGCTTGGTGTTTCTACCCTTCCTGGAGGGTCCGCTCTGATAAGTGGTGTTCTTTGGCAACTTATTTTCCTTTCTTTTCTTAGGGTGTTTCTATCAACTCGAAAATAGTTGATACCCTTTATACCGCTGTTATGTAGGTAAATCCTCTCTGCGGACAGAGACAATCCATCTAGCCCTAGGGTGGGTCTAGTAACAAGGAATCATGCTAAGGTGTAGGTTCCTAGATATTCAAATGAAAAAGGATGCGATAAGATAGCCTACCTGTGGTCCGATGCTGTTGTCGGCAATCATAGTGGTGATGAGAACTTCTCGTTCCCGATTCGGCAAGTCACAATCCCTTCGCTTATCACGCTTGGACACCTTCACAAAGATCAGAAAACGACAACCATATCCCACATACTAATTTCATTCAAAATATACTAATCAGTCAGAGAAGAATAGCATATTGCATTCGATAAAGATAAAACACAAGACGGGAACCAGACAATAGTCACTTATATTAAAAGGTAGAAAGAAGAGATACAACCATGCTCTGATGTTGCGGTCTCCTCCAGCGGGGCTCGGGTGAAGCATGTCTCAAAGCTCGTCGGGGAATTCGGACAAGATAAGGGACCTCTCGATGGATTTCTCCTTCTTCTACCTTCTCAATAACTCAATTATTCAACTATAGCTTAGCCTCTCAAGTTCAGCACTTCATCTATAGCTAGTTCAGCTAGTTTTCATTAAGAGAGAAGGCTTGTTTATATAGAGGCAAAGGAGGAGGTTGGGATCCCTAAAAATGTGGAAGGGAGGCCTATCCTTTAGGATTTTTCCAAGGGAGGTGGAAACTACTAGCTAAAGGAGGAGGCCCGTGGTTGTTTCAGTTCAAACACTCCCAATGAATCATCCTCGAGGTGGTTGGAATAGAACCTCTACCTCTATTTTTACAAAAAATTTCATAAATATCTTGGTGTTGGCATCACACTGGGACAGAGCACCAAGTGGCACGTACTTAATGTAAAATTCCCAGGTCGACACGAGGAGGTAAAGGGCTACTCGCACCAAGGAAAAAATAGGGATTTTCACAGCTCTGCTTAGGGAAATGCCAACAAGAAGAATTTTGCCTTCATCAAAAGGGATGCAAGGATGTAATTTGCAAAGCATGACACTGTGCATTGGTCACAAAAATTACCCTCCAATGTGCGAGTTGGGGATTGCAAGGACATTAACGAAATGTTGTGTAAAAGATGCCTCCTAAAGCATGAGGTCCAAGGGAGAGGGAGGGATGAAATTCTTTATTAGAATATGTTCGAACCAAACATCGATGTCATAAAACCTAAAATTACAAATACAACTGATATCTCTAATACATGAACATGTGGCATGGGCGCTATTGTCGATCCTAGAGACAGCCTTGAGTTGTGAAAGATCATTGACTAGGACATCTTATATAGCAAGGAGCATATGATATAACATAGGAAGTTATCAGAAAAAGGCTCTCATGCTATCTCTTGTAAACAAGAATGTAAATTTGGATGGGACCAAAACTTTCAGAAACTTGACCCAGGGAAAGCAATACTGCAGAGGCAAGGTGTGAAACTCTAATACAAATGCATCAGAAAATTCAAAGGCAACTTACTGTAAGGAGGGTTGGGTTCTAAAATGCCTCACAGAGATGAATAATGAGAAGGTGTTTACTGCGTATGAAATATGTAGGGTAATATTAACTGTCATTGAGATGATATCCAGGAACAAATATCAACATGTAATGGGCTTACAAAATTAAGAATCCATACATGACAATAGCGTTTTTAAATATAACATCCCATAGAAGCTAATTTAGCAGAAGTATGGTTGAATTTGAAAATGAAACATTATATCACGCCTAAGCCATATTTAAAGCGCTTGACATGTTCTAGCATGAGTATCAACTAGGATAAATTCATACCAAAAACCAGTGAGCCACTCGCATTCCAGAACATGATACAAGAGAAATGAATGAAAACAAGATGAACAATTAAACTATCACATAAGGGGAGAGTTACAAACTGTGAAGCACCCAAGACCAAAATCCTCATTAAATATGGAACTCCTCCTCACTGAAACCCAACGGGCTCTGTACATTCGTATAAGATTTCAACAAAATGCATACAAAAATTTTCTCACAGCGTATTTTTCTGAAAATCTGGAACCCCACACAATCTGTTCTTGGGGAATTTTATAGGTGAAAAACCAATAACGAGAGTGGGTGATGAACATTAAATTGATTCATTAAGACATCATGGAGAAAGTGTCCACGCCTCTATTGCTTAATGGCACTGCATTGCTGTATTTACTTCATAGTATGGCTGAGGGGTCTTTGGCAGGTCGACGCCTGACCTCTGATGTTTTGTGAAGTCCTTCTGGCTTCCTGGAACTTTGCGCTAGCCTTCTGGAAATGGTGAACTGGATAGAAAGTCCTTCGGCCTCCATAATCCATAACTGCTGGTTCTGACAGGCTTTAAGAGGCTTCTGTCAGTGTAACTAACTGTTTCTGGGCTCGAGGAGGCATATGGAATTCTGTAGGAAGGTGTCCTTTTTGGAGAAACAGTGCTCTGCTGACATTAAACACAGTTATGACTTGTTTCGTGTGTGTTTGGTTTTCAAGTTGCGCTTTCTTCCTTTGAGCACAGGGTTAAGCGTTAATTATTCAATACCAGGCTTAAACCCCTTTAATCCTCTTTGCTACTGATACACTTTGCTGCTACTGAAATATTATCTTTGTGCATTGAATCATAGTGGCTATGACTGTGAACGCTGAGCGAATTTTCCACTCTGTAATCCCTACACCAATGCAATAAACCTGTTATGGAAATCTAGGGGAGATGGAGGAAGAATGCTTTGGAGGCCTGGAGGAATGGTGGCGTGGCTATGGAGAACGAGATGGAGGTATAGAAGCAGAGCAGGATAAATGAGGGCCATCGGATCTAATGGAACGAATGGCGGGGATGGAATCAGGGGTCGGCAATCAGCGTAACACAAAAATGCACTTTATGAAATCTCTGATCGGCGATGGGGTTTCAATGCGATTAGTGTTGGGCTATCAGATCTGAGAACAGATCGATGGTTGATATGTGATCAGAGGGGGGGGGAAAGGAAAAGTGATGGGTGCGATGTAGAACTAGCACAGACTTTCGGATCTGTATAGATCGACGGCAGGTATTTCACCCGCGCTCCACAAAAATTTACACTATCGCATCGGATATATTTGAGTTAACAAAGAAATGTGCTTCCGTCCGTCTCTCCGATTGCGATAAGAGCCTTGTGGGCTAGCACCTGGTCTTGGCGCCCGGGCATATGGGGAAGTGGTTAAGGGGCTGGCCTTAAAGGGGCTTAGCCTGTCTTAAGGTGGAAAGTGGGTTTTTGGCTCATTTTTAATGCATTTTAAGGCCAACAAGGGGTAACGGTAAGGGGAATGAAGGGATTTTTAAACCAACAAAGGTATTTGAAAGATTTAAAGGGGGTTTGGGATGATTCAAAATGGTAAGTGGGGAAATTAGAAGGGGAGGAAGAATGATGAAAAAAAAGGCTTGGGCATGACATGAGAGGGAAAAGGAGGCCTTTTGGGCATTTTCTTCATAAACAGAGAGGCTTTAAAAGTAGGAACAATAGTAAGGATTTATCAAAGGGCAAGGCTTAAGGAGGCTTCAAGGACGATGTGTTTTCAAAGGAAATGCATTCCTTGAAAGCTCAAAGACAGTTTGACCTCTTGTTTGCTTGTCAAAAATAAATAGGGGGATAACATGATCAACATTGCCTCCACCGGGGACGACACGTTCATCCTTGGGTGTGTCGAGAACTTCGCAAACCACCTGTTAATATTCTGCGTGGACACCACTCTTCAGCACTTTTTATTCTTCTCTTCGTGATTCATCATGACACACACATGATTCAAACAAAGATGAAAATAGAAAACTAATGTACAGTATAATACATCAGGACCTCTCGACTTGAATCAGAACTGGAAGTAAGGTTTGAGGAACTGACCATTTACAGGGGCATCGAGCATGTCTCCCTGTAAATTTTCCAACCTGAAAGTATTATTTCCCCCTTGTTCCATAATTTTAAAAGGGCCGAACCAAAGTGGGTCGAATTTACCATGTTTCCCCTTTTCAGCTCTTCGAATATCCCATCTAAGCACTAAATCTCCAACCTGCAACTTCCTATCCTTGGCATGCTGATCAAAAAGGTCCTTCATCTTCTTTTGATATTCATTTAGCCTCTGACTTACCTGGTTCCGTGTTTCTTCTAACTCCACCAAATGATTTATTCTCCTGGTCACATCATCGGGTTCTTCCTGACTTTCTTGCATAAATCGGGCTACTGGTAAGGCTAACTGTGCAGGGAATATTTCTACCCTCCCATACACTAATTCATATGGGGATTTCTTGGTTTCTCTCTTGCTGGTAACCCTGTTGGCCCACAGAGCGAATTTCAACTGGGAATCTCAATTTTTCTCATTTTTGTTGATAGATTTATTCAGTGCTCTCACCATGGTTTTATTTGAAGACTCTATCAGGCCATTTCCTTGTGGGTAATAGGTTGTGGAGTGACCCAACACAATGTTATACTACTGGTAGAAGCTGACAAACTTTTCAGATTTAAAATCCTGTGCATTGTCAGTCACTATCTTGGCGGGGCAGCCAAATCTGGATATGATATTTTCTTCCATGAATTTCATCACCACAACATCTGTTGCATTTCTCGCAGATATAGCTTCCACCCACTTAGTGAAATAGTCTGTGGAAGTTAATATCCACTTATTCTAACCACTTGATGGAGGATTTATTTAACCAATAAAGTCGATTCCCCATTGTTGTAATGGTTCATCCACGTGAATGGGGATCATGGGTAGAGGTGCCAATTTCTGTCTTTTAGCAAATATTTGGCATTTCTCACAAGCTCTGACCCAGAAAAACACATCTCCAAAGAGTTTGGGCTATTAGAAACTAGCCTTAAATATTTTTTGAGCAGTGGCCCTCCAGCTGTAATGACCCCCACAGATTCCTTCATGAAATTCGGCCATTATATTCTCTACCTCATCCTCGGTGAGACACAGGAGCAGAATACCTGAAGGATCTCACCAGTACAGCCGACCATTGGCAACAACTAATTTTTGTGATCTCAAAATTAGTGCTCTATATTTATATTTGTCACAGCTAGGAGGGCAGCTGAGTGTGAGAAGATATTCCACTATCTCTTTGTACCGCGGGCTGGTGAGGTACTTCATATGTGTCTTCTGAGTAGCTATCTCTACTCCCTGTTGCTCTTATTTCTTCTCAGACTCCTCATTTGCTATCAAAGACAGATTTATACCCAAAGCCTGATATTTTGATTCAGATAAGATTTTGGCTAGCCCTTGTCCCTTGATCAGTTTGGTAGGACGGATGTCTAGCTCATACTCTTGTATTTTGGCAATCTACTTTCCCCTTTTTCCTTCACGATCCCCTTGGATAAGGATGTCTTTTACTGCAGCTGTGGGCACAAATGCTATGATGTGTGACTGTAGGACATACATATGGAATGCCTTGAGAGACTTCACCAGAGCATAAGCCTGCTTTTATAATATGTTATATTTCAATTCTGCATCATAGAGCACCTGACTGAAGAAAGCGATGGGTTGCTCATACCCTTCTTCATTTTTCTGCAATAAAACTCCTTCCACTGTATGAGGTGATGCAAATGAAAATATCATGAAAGGTTTGGCATAATCTGGTCTAGCTAGCACAGGGGCTTCAACAAAGGCATTTTTTATCTTGGAAAAGGCCTCTCGTGATTCCTGGGACCACTTTACCTCATTATTTTTCTTCAGCATGTCAGTTATATTTCTAACTATCTCAGAATATTTAGGGATAGACCTCCTCAGAAAGTTAATGCGCCCTAGGAACACTTGCACCTCCTTTTTATTTCTGGGAAGAGAAATTCCATTTATAACTTATACTCTCTTAGGATCTATTTTTACCCCATATTTGGTTACAATATGTCCCAATAGCTTACCATCTTCTAACGCAAACAAACACTTCTGTGGATTGAGAGAGAGACCATACCTTCTGCACTTCTCAAAATTTCTACGCAAGTGTTCAATGTGCTCTGCATCACCTTTTGAGAACATAGTGATATCATCCAAATATACTACCACAAACTTATCTTGCTCCCCAACAAAGGCGATGTCCATGGCCCTTTGAAAAGTGGCCCCTGCATTGATCAACCCAAAAGGCATCCCGGCATACATAAAAGTACCCCAAGGAGTGGTAAAGGAAGTCTTCTTCTAATATTCTAGTAGTACAACCACCTGATTGTAACCCGAGAATCCATCCATCATCGACATCCGAGAAGCTCCTAACACTTTCTGCAGGATGTGATCCATCTTAGGCAGTGGATAATTATCTTTTAAGGATGTTCGGTTTAAATTTCAAAAATCAACACATAGCCTTATTTCTCCCTTCTTTTTCCAGACAGGGACAAGGTTTTCTACCCACTCAGAATACCTCAATGTCACAATGATTTTGGCCTTCAACAGTTTCTTGATTTCTTTCTCAATGGAGGGAAGCAACAGGGGATTAATTTTTCTAAGCTTCTGCTTGTGCGGCTTCGCATCTCCTTTCAGAGGAATTTTGTGCTGCATGATGCTGATATCAAAATTTTTCAGGTCCTGATAGGACCATGAAAACACACCTTTGTAGGACTGAAATAATTTCTGGTAGAGCTCTTTATATTCTCCTGGGACTTTCCTAGACAGCTTCACAATTTTGGGGTCAGCATCAGTACCAAGATTTAGTTCTTCTACCTGATTTTCTTCTACCACTTTGTCCAGCTGCAGTGGGATGTCATTCTTGTCAAACAATATTTGTAGGGATACCAGACCTCTAGGTATAACGTTTCCCTTCAATTGCAACACTTCATAACCCGCCACCTTTTCTTCCCATTTTTTTCTGAAATATCCTCAGCCTCATCCTCTTCGCAAGCGTCAATCTCCATGTTGGAGAATTCCCCTACTATTTCCAGGAACCTTTTCACTTGTTCTTCATCCTCAAACACCAGCCAATGTTTAATTTTATCTAGGATTGATGGTCGATAACGCACCTCAATTTCATATCTTAAGAGAGGGTTCTGAGGTGGACGGAATGTATTAGCAGCCACTACAAGGGAATCGGCCATCCTGTTCTACTCTCTAGGCATAAATTGAATGTTAAATGCCAACAAAAAGTTCTCCACCAAGTCCCACACTTCGTTCCTATAAGCCCTCAGCCTAGGATGTTTGGTTTGACATTGGTTCTTCACTTGTCTAACCACCAGTTCTGAATGTCCCAGAACCTTTAAACTCTGTATGTTCATGCTCCTGGCTGTCTTTAACCCTAACAGAAGTTCTTCATACTCGGCCACATTATTAGTGGCCTCATATTCTGGCTTGAAAGACAGTGGGACCCATTGGCCTGTAGGAGAAATCAATAATACTCCAGCCCCATTACCTTCTATGGAGTTTGCTCCATCAAAATGAAGTGTCCAGATTCATGTTTCATGGCTCTCTGTGGACTGCTTGGTCTTGATCTGAAAAAATGATGGTTTATGAGCGTAATCTTGATCTTCTTCTAGCACCAAACATGAGAAATCTCCCTCCTTACTATAGATTCGTGAATTAACCGAGTTGTCAGCCTTAGTAACCATCTTGAAAAATCTGGTTTCCCTGTACAACCTCCTCTCCTAGCCACCAAAAACCGGGATAGTAGCATATTTTAAGTCCAACTTGATTGACCCACCGATTTTTGTCACCCAGGACCTTGACAGCAACATGCCGAAGCGAGCGGGGATGTCGGCCACCACAATGTCCATCACTACACTTTTTGCTGAGATTTGGGCCAAATTTACCACCAAGTCCTTGATCATACTTAGGCATTTAACTCTTTTGGAATCAAACGAATAGAGGTCCTTGTATGGACGAGTGATTTGTAATCCTAGTTGTTCCATGACTGACAGATGCAGTAGATTATGGGAAGCTCCCAAATCTAACATATATTTATGTAATAGCAGGTCATGAATCACTAGAGACACATAGAAAGGAGGAGTAGAAGCATCTAATTCCTCAACATGGGGGCCAAACACAACCATGGGTCTTTCTTCTTGAAGGTTGAGACTATCTGGGATATGTGCTGCTTCTGGAGGGAGTATGAAAGAGGTGACCTGGGACTGATATGTAGGCTATTTCAACAATTCAGTCAAGGGAACTAGGATTTTGACCTTCTCAAGCTCCTTTAGTAGACTAAAGGCCTTTGACTCTTTATTTTCGGCCAAGGGTTTGGATTCTTTTGACACAGACTTGGTATTAGGGGGAATGACTTCTTTTGAAGAGGAAGGAATTTGATCATTAGACTGCAAAGATTCGTTTAGAGGTCTCTTACCTTTGTCTGTGACCTTTTGCATTGTCGATTCCTTCTGAGCAGGTGCTTCCTTCTGGGGTGGCTCTTCTTCCTGATCTTGAGTACGAGTCCTTTTCCTAGAATATCTGAGATCATATCTTCTATTGAATTGTGCTTGCATGAAATCAAAAAACTGCTTACAATAGTCACCAACCTCTGGGTCTTCTGTGCTTCTAGCCTCCTCTTCTTCTTGTAATGAGATCTTGGTCCCATCACTTCCTTGCAAGGGGCATTCTGCTTCATTACTATTCAAAAAAGCAATATTTTCCTCTTCAGTAGGACTATTTACCTGTCCTTCCAAGTATAGCGGGTGTGGTACCTGGTCTTGTTGCTCTTTCAGTTCCCTTTGTAGTATTTGCAGGGGCGGTTTCCTATACTGAGGATTGTAACCCCTGTTTTGAGCATTCTGGAAATTCTTCGAGGATAAATTCTTCGCCTCTAATTCAAGTTTGACCAGCTTACTAGAAAGGTTCTTAATCATTTTGTTCATTTCTTCAATTCTGTCGTTGGCTGAGTCTCTGTCTTGGCTAGAGGTGGATACCTCTTCTTTACCTCTCCTTCTAGCATCTTGGTCTGGCTTTCCCTTTGATTTACCAGTGGAGGCGAAATTTTCCTCCAACTCTAGCGCATCTGTCTGAGCATTATCCAGGGTGGCAGGCTTTCTTTATCTTAGAGAGAAACCGAATTCTGAGTCGAAAGCTGCTACAAAAACAACTTTAGCAGAAGTTTGATCAGGTTTCATATAAGCAGGAAGGCTCAAATACAATTTGTTAAACCTCTTGATAAATTATAACACCCCTTCATTATGTCTTTTCTTGAGTGTGTTAAACTCAGTAAGACAATGTCCATGATCTTTCTTCTCTCCCCATTTTCTGAGAAAAGTATCTTCCATTCCTTCCCAAGTGGTGATGGAATGGTCTCCCAATGTCTTAAACCACTTCCTGGCTTCACCATCAAGAGATTGCACAAACAGTCTTAAGACTACATCTAGGTGTTCAACATTAAAGTTCTTTGCAAAAGAGTAAAAGACTTCAAGATGTTTTTGAGCTTCAATCTCATTTTCCCCATTGAATCAGGGTAAGATCTTCAGATAATCATGTGGCATATCGTTCAACACTTGCGGTAATTCCAGGGGGGCATATTTATTCAACAAGAAGCCGGGAACATTGGACATTGGAGGAGGTGGAGGTAGTGTAAGAGTTTGATGCATAAAAGGAGAAGGAGGAGGTGGAAGTGAAGTATGAATGACAATAGGAATGTATTGGACAGCAACTTGAGGTGTTGATGGGAACAACAGGTTGTTAATAGCAGCTACTTGCTAACTTCCTTGACCTCTTCGACCTCAGGAGTAGGGTGAAAGTCGTCTTTAATTTGGATGCCTCCTGGGGTGGACTATCTTAGTAGTAATTGGTATCTCCCACAGTGGAGTCGGGACCTTGCACTTGGGAAACTTGAGAGGAGGAGGATAGAAAGTATTCTAGAGAGAATTGAGGAATATAAGTATGGGCTAATTGTCTTTCCCTCCAACTTCTCCTATGTATGATCTTCTCTGGGTCAGACATAGACGGTGTCTTTGGCTGAGACGTATTTGACCTCAGGTGTGGCTTACGAGGAGCCAAGACTGCAAGTAAATTTTTCGGATGAATGAACGTGGAGTCGCCAAGGTGAGGGATCTGCAACTATCAACTCTCCATCCTCACCTATTTGGAGAGTGAATAAAGTTTTCTTGAGGCCCAGGGATTTAACTTTTCTCAACTTCGATTCCCAGGCAACGGCGCCAAAAAGATGTTGTCGATCCTAGAGACAGCCTTGAGTTGTGAAATACCAATGCCTAGGAAAACTTATATAGCAAGGAGCATATGACATAACATAGGAAGTTATCAGAAAAAGGCTCTCATGCTATCTCTTGTAAACAAGAAGGTAAATCTGGATGGGACCAAAACTTTCAGAAACTTGACCCAGGGAAAGAAATACTGCAGAGGCAAGGTGTGAAACTCTAATACAAATGCATCGGACAATTCAAAGGCAGCTTACTATAAAGAGGGTTGGGTTCTAAAAAACCTCACATAGATGAATAATGAGAAGGTGTTTACTGCGTATGAAATATGTAGGGTAATATTAAATTTCATTTAGATGATATCCAGGAACAAATATCAACATGTAATGGGCTTAAAAAATTAAGAATCCATACATGAAAATAGTGTTTTTAAAGATAACATCCCATAGAAGCTAATATAGCAGAAGTATGGTTGAAGTTGAAAATGAAACAATATATCATGCCTGAGCCATATTTAAAGCGCTTGACAGTTTCTAGAATGAGTATCAACTAGGATAAATTCATACCAAAAACCAGTGAGCCACTCACATTCCAGAACATGATACAAGAGAAATGAATGAAAACAAGATGGACAATTAAACTATCACATAAGGGGAGAGTTACAAACTGTGAAGCACCCAAGACCAGAATCCTCATTAAAGATGGAACTCCTCCTCACTGAAACCCAATGGGCTCTCTACATTCGTATAAGAGTTCAAAAAAATGCATACACAAATTTTCTCACAGCATATTTTTCTGAAAATCTGGAACCCCACACAATTTGTTCTTGGGGAATTTTATAGGAGAAAAGCCAGTAACGGGAGTGGGTGATGAACATTAAATTGATTCATTAAGACAACATGGAGGAAGCGTCCATGCCTTTGTTGCTTAATGGCACTGCATTGTTGTATTTACTTCATAGTATGGATGAGGGGTCTTTGGCAGGTCAACACCTGACCTCTGATGTTTCATGAAGTCCTTCTGGCTGCCTGGAACTCTGCGCTAGCCTTCTGGAAATGGTGAACTGGATAGAAAGTCCTCGGGCCTCCATACTCCATAACTGCTGGTTCTAACAGTCTTTAAGAGGCTTCTGTCAGTGTAATTAATTGTTTCCGGGCTCGAGGAGGCATATAGACTTCTGTAGGAAGGTGTCATTTTTGGAGAAACGGTGCTCTGCTGACATTAAACACAGTTATGACTTGTTTCAAGTGCATTTGGTTTTCAAGCTGCGCTTTCTTCGTTTGAGTGCGGGGTTAAGCGTTAATTATTCAATACCAGGCTTAAACCCCTTTAATCCTCTTTGCTACTGATACACTTTGCCACTGCTGAAATATTATCTCTGTGCATTGAATCACAGTGGCTATGACTGTGAAGGTTGAGCGAATTCCCCACTCTGTAATCCCTACACCAATGCAATAAACCTGTTATAGAAATCCAGGGGAGATGGAGGAAGAATGCTTTGGAGGCCTGGAGGAATGGTGGCGCAGCGGTGGAGAACGAGATGGAGGTATAGAAGCAGAGCGGGAGAAATGAGGGTCATCGGATCTAAGGGAACGAATGGCGGGGATGGAATCAGGGATCGGAAATCGGCGTAACACAAAAAGGCACTTTACGAAATCTCTGATTGGCGATGGGGTTGTGATGCGATTAGCGCTGGGTTGTGAGATCTGAGAACAGATCGACGGTTGATATGTGATCGGAGGGGGGGAAATGGAAAAGAGATGGGCGTGATGTAGAGCTAGCGCAGACCGTTGGATCTGTATAGATTGACGATGAGTATTACATTCGTGCTCCACAGAACATTACACTATCGCATCAGAGATATTTGCGTTAACAAAGAAATGCGCTTCTGTCCATCTCTCCGATTGCGATAAGCGCCTTGCGGGCTAGCACTTGGTCTTAGCGCCCGGGCATATGGGGAAGTGGTTAAGGGGCCGGCCTTAAAGGCTCTTAGCCTGTCATAAGGTGGAAAGTGGATTTTTGGCCCGTTTTTAATGCATTTTAAGGCCAACAAGGGGTAACGGTAGGGGGAATGAAGGGATTTTTAAATCAACAAAGGTATTTGAAAGATTTAAAGGGGGTTTGGGATGATTTAAAAGGGTAAGTGGGGAAATTAGAAGGGGAGGAAGAATGATGAAAACAGAGGCTTAGAGGGCATGACATGAGAGGGAAAATGAGGCCTTTTGGGCATTTTATTCATAAATAGAGAGGCTTTAAAACTGGGAACAACAGTAAGGATTTATCAAAGGGAAAGGCTCAAGGAGGCTTCAAGGACAATGTGTTTTCAAAGGAAATGCATTCTTTGAAATCTCAAAGACAGTTTGACCCCCTGTTTGCTTGTCAAAAATAAATAGGGGGCTAACATGATCAACAGGCGCAACCATCCATAATGGAGTATAAAAACTGGGATCTAGGTATGGACCCAACCATCCAGTAGTAAAGATCAACAAATAGACTCAGGTATGGTCGCCACCATCCAATCAAAGAGTCATGCAATAAGTCATGATAATCCACAACTAACCCGTAGCCTAGATCTAATCAGACAAAATCCAGGGTCTTGCACTCCATCTCGACCCGAACAAGTACAATATCTAACATGTGAATGTATGAGCTGAAGTCGAACACACAAGAAAATCATCTGATTACCAGCCAATGATAAAAGTTGTTAATAGACGTGAGAGAAACCACCAATAATGAAAATGTCTCTCAAGGTACATAAGGTACAATCCACGAAATGTGAACAGTGATCTGGAATCAAACACCCATGGAGTCAGTCGATCAAATTCCAATGATGTGGACCTTGCATCGAATGCGAAGAGCCTGCCATTAAGGCATGTAGGCTCCAAGGTATCAGAAGGGAGTCTCTAGATCAGATTCCTGGATTATGAGCTGAAGTCGAACGGAAGTGACCTGGTCGAAGGAGGGCCTTAATGTTTCCCACATCATCGACACGAGACAGAGGAATATGATGTTTGTGAATCAAAACCAACAGAGAATCAGAGGGAGGTTGAAAAACTGCAAAGTCAAAATTCTCTTGAACATATCAGCAACACGACACTGGATTTGGCAGTATTTGACATCAAAGGATCTGAGGTTGTGATGACATGTCAAAGAGCGAATGAGAGGTCAAAAGAGATTACCCAAACCCATGGAGGCAAAAATTATGAAATGAGATGTCCCCAACCCGACACGAATGCAGACAAGTGCCATGTTCAAGAGCGACATACTACCAACACAACTAAAATCTGGTTCCATTTTCCCCCACCATTTCTGGTGAGTACCCCAATTATTTTTGAAAAAAAGCTTGAAGGGGATAGAATATGCTTGCACTATAAGTTTTTCCTTCGGACAAATCCATCCTCATACATTTTACAAGCCCTAGGAAGGAGGAACTTGAATAACGTCATGTTGACGAGGTCCAATGTCATCAGAGTTTAATGAATCTGATAAAGGGAGAACTCAGCATCTTTTCATGTTTAGAGAATTTGAAAAGAAGGCAGAAAATAAAACTCCAGCAGTCCCTTTTCGTAGGTAGTCTCACAGATCCAAAAAGGTAGAAAAATGTGTCTAAGAGAACCTCTTAGTCGCGATAGGCCAAGGTATTCCTTTTTCATAAATAATCCATCCCAACCCGAAAAAGGGGTAAACGTATACTGGGTAGATACTGTTTCACAGCCATTTAACGAGTTCAAAATGACAAGTGTCTCGGAAATATTTTCAATTTTAGAGAGTCATAAAAGAGCTGAAAGATGACTCCAGTAGTGACTTTTTCGTGTTTTTACCGAGTCTGAAAAACATAACTCGTCACTTCATCCTTGTCGCATAAAAACCTATTGCTGCACAAGAGACATGTATAAAACCCATTTTTCGAAAATAATATCATAAAATAATAGAAAAACATGCCTTAAAACCTAATTAGGGTTGTAAAAGTTATAAAATGCCAAAAATAGTAAAAAAAAGTTGCTTTTCACTTTTTACCTCCTGTGGAGCAGTTTTTTACCCATTTTACCGTGCAATCTTAAGGCAACGATAACAGCCAATATAGTACATCAATCTCAAATCCGTCAACTCCAGGTAAGAGCTGAGATTCCTCTTGTCATTTTAAGCTATTCCTTTCTTCTTGCATTTGTTAATTTTGAATTTGGGGGGAGAAATTGTAAAATCTAGGGTTTTGCGGTCGGCGCGGATTTCGGGCACAGAGTTGTGCCGATCGCCCTATTTTTAAAATTAGGGAGCGCCCATTGGCGCAACTGTTTAAGAAACAATCACGCCAATGGTGTAACGCAATTTCAAGAAATAATACTTATCAAATGTCCCAATTTTTTACAAATTCAAGGATAAATATTGAATAAAATCACTTGTATGTGTGTGTTTGCAGGTAGAACAGAGAAAAATGGTCATTGAATGGAAAGAATGGGAACATAGTGAGGAAGATGAGCTAGCCATGGAAAATGAGGGAGTTATGGAAGCCCTCAGGAACTGTGGTTTGAAATAATTCTTCCTCACACCATGTCTCCGAGCCCAACCAGAATTGCTACAATATCTTATTAGTATATGGATGAAGATCAAGAGAATTTCATCCTATGGATCAGGAACTTGATATTGATGTTTTTGACGTATACTTCATCACAGGATTATCACGGAGAGGTGCAACACCACTCCTAACTGGGACTCGACCCTGCATGGAAAACATGTCCATGGTGATAGACAGGGTATGTGGAGGAGCGCGGAAAGGAACTGGTAGTGGGAAATTTGATATACAAACTATCCCGAATTTGACACTACGCGTGGTATTGCATACCATCACACGTTCTACAGGATCACAAGCACTACACAAAGCAACAAAGACTCAGTTGCTTCTTTTTGTGGACTGCATGGCTCCGACCCTCTTCAACTGGGAAGAGGTGGTGACCATAAACATGAAGTGCCAATTAACCAAATGCAAGAAGACAAAAATGAAACAATTTGGTTATGGATCCATCCTGGTGTCACCAATAGCGAGGCGAGTCCCTCGTGATTCTGACCCTCAAGGTGAGGGCAGCGAGGAAGATGAGATAGTGTGCAACTTGGAGGGGATCACCCGAGGAGTCCCAAATTATGCACGTTTTGATGATGTTCCTCACACCTATCAGAGACACACTGTAGGGGTGTCTAGCTGAATCCACCACTTGCCGAGGCAGCTAGTATGGGCTATGACATGTTATCACGAGCATCATGCTGATTAGACACCTAGGTTTATTTTATCTACATATTTTTCTAAGACATGATATCTCGGGATGTAACAGAAACATACACATATTTTTTGACGTTATGATGCACACAGTTGCAAACATGCGATATATATATATACATATATTTCCTTACATGGATCTTTTTACATATGATGATGTTTTTACAAATTATGCAAATGTCTATCTAATACAATGTTAGCCACTGTATCAGTTAACGTGTTCATTCGTCTAGGAATATGTTGATAAGTAATGAAATCAAAATGTCTTTCCAACAAATGAATACATAAATACAATCTCAGAATGTGCTGATTTCTAACCGAATAATGATTATTGAGTTGTAGAACAACAAGCTGTGAATCTAGATTTACAATAAATGCACGTATGCCGAGATTAATTGCCTCGGTTAATAGCTCAATTACAACGCTATATTCAATGACACTGTTTGTAGTTCATCGCGAAACCGACATAAGGGGTAATAGACATCTGCACGATAAGCAAGACCCAATAAGAAAGAAAATTTTCACAAAGCACACCAAACCAAAAACATGTACAAAAATAAAAATAACACCTATGTCCACCTGATATGCACAAATGGCTCATGCATAATATGTAATATCCCAAAATAGGGATTTCACAACAATCCTGAGAATTCAGTGCACTGAAATGAGTTTGCAGCTCCTGGATCCCTTAGATAAGCTCATCTAAGATCTAAATCCAAAAGGAGGGAAAAAATAAATCAAACTAGGTGGGTTAAATAGATCTCCCACAAACTAGTCTAGCTGAAAATCACCCAAAGAGAGGGGCTGCAGCTATGTGCAAAGGACTGCTTTAGAAATAACACAGATCCATTAAAGAAAAGAAATAGGCTGATATGGAGGTTCAAATATCAGATTTATAACAACAAATCAGAGTTACATTACAGCCCATACATTGTACAAGAGAAAGAATGATACTATACAGGAAAAATCCTCAGAAATGAGGTGCTACAACCACAATAAAACTCTGCATAGACCTGACAGTGTTATTTTAATGGCTGGAGAAGCAGTTTATTAATTTATTAGATCTAGAGCAGATCTTTACATAAAAATATAGATCTAATTCAGATCTTTGTAAAATAAATTCTCATCTATACATTCCCCTTGTGGTTTTGTGCAAAACATGAAGCACAGAGAGTAGATCTGAGATCTAGAGTTGCAGATCTGCAGAAATATTCAGAAATTTCTGAATCATATAACAGAACAACAGATCATATCTGAAAAAAACATGGTTTGGATGGCCAATCCATGGATCACCATAGTGAGAGGAAGAATCCTAACATTGGAGATCTCTCCTCCAAAATGCAGACATAACACCCTGCAACTTCTCCTTTGAAAATAGCGTAGTCTAGGGAGAGAAACTGTGTTGTAGGTTCTGAGAATGATTTGGCCTGATGCCAAGGTCTGGATCTGAAGCTCAATCAAATAATTCACTCTTCCAAGAGGTTAAAATACACAATCACTGAGAAGAGGCACTAGTAAAATCTAGATCTAAGCAGATCTAGTGTCTTCCGGTTGCTGCAACTCACAAGGACAACCCAACCCTGAATAGGATCAGCGCTGTAGGTGTAAGGTGAATCTTGGCCCAAGCCCGATATTGGAAAATATGGAACAATTCTCCTCCAAGAGCTACTCAAGGAAGGAGGTGGGAATCCTAAACAGGAAAACCCAGAGAGGAGTGTCTAAACAGACAATACCTTCAAAATATAATATCTTCAACAACCCCTTCATGCTGCTCTCCTCTTCCTTTTATAAATTGGAGTCTTGTCAAAACCCTAAACCACTTCATTAGTTTAGCCCCTTTCACATGTATAATCTCCTTCTAGAACTGCGCTATCCCTCAAGGAGGTTCAATGCATCTAGACTGCGCTATAGATATGGTCATGGTTGACTTGGTCAAGTGATCAACCTCTTTCACACTCGAGGTGTCTTCATTTTGACTAGCTAGCTTTATTTTCATTCACATTGAGTTGTCTTTATTTAGGATCGACTCTTTGAGAATAAATGTTGTTGACTTTGTCAAACTTGACCTTGTCCACATAGTTTAGACATTGTTCACACATGTGGATACTTGATCTGGTTATTTCATGATCCCTTTTCACACTATGAGGGATTTTTATTCATACTTGAGTAATTTATAAGCCTCCTTGCCCATTTATTCATCCATCTAGATTTTAAAAGAAAAATTAATATTCCTATTAGCTATAAGATAATTTAGGAATATTATAGTCTCCCCCTCCCAAATGTTGCTTGTCCTTAAGCAACTGCAAAGGTGCTAAAAAATATCCCCTTTTCTCCTTGTAGCCTTCTTAAGATAGAAGGGATGACAATCATGGGGAATTCCATAATCAATGAAGGTCTCCCTCCTCCATGCTATCATCCAAATGAAATGAATTACCTTCCATATTGGTAATCCATAGTAAAACTCCTCCCTAATACATATGAGAGGCATGTCCCAAGCAAACATATGGCTCACCCTACAAAGAAGCAAGTGATCTATCATGGCGACCATATAATATTTCATGCTCCCATTGAAGCATGTAGTGCAAAAAGAGTGGGGAACTCCTTTCTGTAAGGACAGATCCCACGAATGTGCCATTCCTCCAACCATGTTCCCAAGAGTAAGAACATTTCCAACATATGGGATCATGATTAGAATCATGCTAGCTACCATGTATGATAAAGGAGAATGAATATGTTTCCTCATATGCAACCAATGCAGTTTTACCCTTAATTTCCATAGAATAGGAAATGACAAGTGCCTCCCCCAACACTTGTTTGGTGCCCCATCCTCCTTGAATGCTTGGAGAAGGTTCATTATAGTTGGTGTAAAAGAATCACACCATGAAGAAGATAATATCTTTTCCCAAGATCCTCCAAGCAATGACCTACATCAGCATAGCTCATGGCCTTGAGTGGCCCATGAAACCCATCATAAATAGTGCCCCATCTTGGAGAAATGTCCTGCAAATGAGTGTTAGAAAAATATAAGCATATAGGAGATAGATCATAATTTTCAAAAAGAAAATTTCCTCCATATACTTGTTTTACATCAGTGAGGTAACTCGTGGGTGAGTTCCCTCTCACACTCAATGAGTAAGGAGGTGTGAATGATGGCTCTTCCTGAGAGTTGTGTTCCTCCTTATCTAACAAATAATCCATGAACTTCTTGATATGAGAGTTCACCTCTTCCTTGAAACCCTCCCACATGAATCCATCTAAGATAGTATAATATGCTCTAATGAAGCCAGTGGGTTTAGAAAGCAGGATCTCATAGGTTGCATCTAGTAGTTTCTCCTTGAGCTTGGAATCTCTAACCAAATAAATGTGATCATGGAAATAAATGACTCCCTTAACTACCTTATACCTCCCATCCATTACCTTCCCATCAAGAACCTCACATGTGAATAGGTCCTTGGAATATTCCATCATGAGTTTGGAATCCTAATAAGGATCTAGGCTTCCCAAAAATGACAACGTTGTAGAGGTATGAAAAACAGCCCCTGTCATATCATGGCTCTCCCCTTTAACATACTTGATGCCAAAGTCACATGTTGGAGTGCTATAAACTTCCTTTTGTTGCCTGCCTTGTAACTGATCTTTCTCAAGACAAGATTAAAGCAGATGGAAATCAACTTCCCCTTGGAAATTCCTTGTCTTCCAATACTTCCTTAATTTGGCCCATGCATGCAAGAGTGTTAACATCCTCTTGCCATGTTCAGAAATATCCTTTGTGAATGAAGAAACCATGGGCTTCTCCAAATATATGGAGTTTCCATGTGCCCTCATGTCCATGCCATCATAGACTTTTGATTCCTCCTTTCTCATCACAGATAACTAAGTGGGAGATAGCAATGTCCATTTCAGAAAATTTCTTATCTCTCTTATAAATTCATGAGAGATTCTCTATGCTATGCTAGTTTCTACTAAGGCTCCTTCCTTAGCCAAGTATGAAAATTTTTCCCAAAGTTGAGATAACGCTTTATTTTTCCTCCAATCAAGAGGTGCTTGAGGTGCTCTTGTTATGACTGTGTTATCTTCTCCTGCCTTCTCTTCCTCCACTTCAATAGTTGAAGTTACCTCATCATCAATAAGATACCTTAGATCTTGGTCTTATATTGAAGGAGGAATCTCCATGCCTTCCTCTTGATAAGGAATCCCTTCATCAAATGGAGATCTTTCCCTTGGAAAAGTATCAAACAAGCTTACACCCTCTTCTGTGGTTTTCAGAAATGGAGTTGGATTTATAGACCCTTCCAAATCATGCAAAATGTTTGTTTGATATGGTTTGATAGTTCCAATATAAGATGTTACACATGAATTCTCATCAAACCTTTCTATTAATATTTCCATAAACTTTGCATAAGTAGGTGTATTTGCATTTCTTAAGGAAAAAGATTCAAACAACCACCAAGCATATGCTTTACCTTCAAAATCTATCACTGCTACTTTGATGGCTTCAATTTCTGAAACTTGGTGTTGTTGCACAAAGTTGTCTAACTCCTCCACCCAAACCCTTACTAGACATTTAGGTGATCCATCAAAGGTAGATAGAAATAATCTACCCACACCATGCTTCTTCCCCTTTGTGCTTTTGTCCTCCTTGATCTTGCAAAATCCTTAGAAGTTCAAGTTATCTTTGAACTCCTTAGATTGAGATTCATATTCCCACAAATACTCTCCAAGAGTCTCCTTCTTGGACACACCTCCTTTCTTCCTCTTCATGAAGAAATCACTGATAGAACGTTGGAGATTTGGTGATATGGTTGAGTGCACATATCCATGAGATGAGGATTTAGAACTTTCCCCATGTATAGATCTTGTATATCTTGTTGAGGGATCTTCCTGATTTTCCCTCCTCATTTCATTGATGTCTTTTCTGATACCTTGCAGAGCTTGAGATAGAAGTTCTGTGAACCTATTTTCTCTTGTCAACAAGGGTTTGATCTGGTTTCTCTTGTAGATCTCCTCCTCCCCATGAGAAGACTCCATACTATTTGAAGCTCACATGCTGAGCCAAGGAAAGTTGCTTTGATACCACTATAATATCCCAAAATAGGGATTACACAGCAAGCCTACTAAAATAACACACTCCTGAGAATTCAGTGCAAAGAGCAAGGACGCTCATAAATTTATTCATACTTGAGCAATTTATGAGCCTCCTTGCCCATTTTTGGGTTGTTCAAGAGGATGGCCTTCGTAGTTAATTAGTTCATAGGCCCCATTTTGCAACACGCGTTTAACGATGTAGGGCCCATGCCACATAGGTTGAAATTTACCTGCCCCCAGCTTATCATAAGCTTGGTCATATAGGAGGACGAGATCTCCTTCAATGAAAGAATGAGGGGAAACTGATTGATCAAAATGAGCTTTGACTCGCTTCTTTTTTTCCTCGATGACCAAAGCAGATAAGCAACGAGTTTCATCTAACCTCTCTAAGTAAAGGAGATGCTCTTCTTCTGGCGAAGTATTAGGCAGTAATTCCACAACTAGCTTGAGCTAAGGTATTTCACATTCAATCGGAAGAGTAGCTTCCAGACCATAAACCAACTGAAAAGGGGTGAATCCAGTCGCACTCTTCACTGAGGTTCGATATGCCCAAAGAGCCAAAAATAACATGAGATGCCAGTTTGATTTGTGGATCCCAATCATACGCTGAAGCATTGTGACAATAACTTTATTCATAGCTTCAACCTGGCCATTGGCTTGAGAGTAGTACGGCGTTGAATTGTCGTGACGTAGACCCTATATAATGCCGAAAATGGGAACCATGATTGGTAACGATGGCTTGAGGGACACCAAACCTAGCAATAATATGATTGAAAATGAACTAAATGGTTGTCTTACCGTCAGCAGCAAGTATAGGCATTGCTTCAGCCCATTTGGTGAAGTAGTCCACGGCTACAATGATATAAGCATGCCCCACAGCTGAGTGAGGGTTACACATCATAAACTCAATGCCCCATTCGGAAAAGGGACAAACGGTGATGATAGGGTGAAGGGAAATAGGTGGCACATGCATCTTGCATTGATAAATTTGGAAATCATGGCATTTACTAACTGCAACAATACAATCTTTGAAAATGGAAGGCCAAAAATACCCGGCACGAAGTATCCTTTGTGCAGTAGTGTAACCAAACATGTGACCACCATAGGCACCACTGTGACAATGATTCAACACTTTCTCAGCTTCCTCGAGGGTCAAACATCGGTGGAGTATGGAATCAACTCCAATGTGATAGAGTGTATCTCCGATTATGCGATAAGGTTGCGAGTGATGTCGGATATGATGGTGGGAATCCTTTATCAACTTAGACTAGAATGTGGAAGACTGGAGAAATATCATGATATCACCGTACCAGGGATCGAGGGTGCTAATCAAGAAAAGAGTATCGTCCGGAATATGGTCTTCAGGACGAGATGGAGCAGAGTCCGAAGGAAGGGAACAAATAAAATCATCAAAAACTATAGATTCTTGGATTTGGCAGCAGTAAATTCCAAATCGAACTCTTGGAGGATAGCGATCCACTTTGATTATTTTCCCCCCAGAAATTTTCAAGACAAAATATAGGTCATGGGGTTACAATCAGAAATCACAGTCACCGTACGCAAAAGGATATAATGACGAAAGTGTTAGACGGCCTGGACCGTAGCCAGTGCTAACTTCTCAGCATGAGCATAACGCATTTCAGGATCGAGAAGGTTACGAGACAGGTAATAAATGACATGTTCATGACCGTCATCATCGTCTTGAACCAAAACCATGGCAATTGTACTAAAAGTGGCAGCTAAATAGAGGGGAAAATCACGATGATAATTTGGAGGATGTAACAAAGGAGCGTTGGCCAACAATGTCTTAAGTGTATCAAAATATTTTTGAGCAACCTCATCCCAACAGAAAGGGATGTCCTATTTCAAAAGTCGTGTGTACCCTTTAGCTACTTCGACATAGTTCGGTATAAAACGATGTATAAAATTGGCCTTACCTTGTAGACTCTGCAACTAATGTAATGGGGATGGAGAGGGGAGATTAATAATAGCCTCAAAATTAAGTGGATCGAGGAAAATTATATCTTTAGATACGATAAACCATAAAATTCTACCGGAATAAACACAAAAGACACACTTATATGGATTAAATCGAATGTTGTCGTCTCGACAAAAAAGAAAGATCTGACGAAGATGATCTGGATGGTCCCTACGCTTAGCTGAATGAGCCGGAAGGTCATCCAGGTAAGGCTGAACGATGTGATGAATGTCATGAAAAGCGTAGGACATCGCTTGCTGGAAAGTGGCCTCGGCATTATTTAAGCCAAAGGGTAGTTTCTTGTATGCGAAGGTACCCCAAAGATAGATAAAAGCCATCTAATGTTGATCGGTCGGGAGAATGTTAATCTGATTATACCCAGAAAAGTCATCCATAAGGGAAAAAATCTCACTCCCGGCACAGTCGTCTATGATTTGATCGATGAAGGGAGTGGGATAATTATCCTTATGACAATCCCGATTTATGTCACGGTAATCAACATAGACATGGATAGTTCCTTGTTTCTTATCGACGGGAATGATGTTCGAAACCCAATTTATCAAGGGAATTGGATAAATGAAACCATCTTTGAGAAGTTTGTCAACTTCACTTTTAATGGCTATAGCCTTTCTAGGGTGCACCGGACGAAGATGCTGGCGAACAGGCTTCGAACCGGGATAGGTAGGGATTTCATGCACCACTATACTAGGATCAATGTCAGGAATTTCATCGTATGACCATGCGAAAACATCACAAAATTCACGGAAAAGGCTAGTGTAAACTTGGACTTCATCTAAAGAACAAGTGACTCCCACATGGATGTTCTCAACAATTCCCGGCTTCACGGAAATGTCAATAGGAATCGTTTGTGTGGTATTGCTCAAGTTACCTTCTGTAAAGACTTCATGTGTTAGAATTTCCATTTGAAGTGGAGGAGAAGGGACTTGAGATGAAAAATTATCAACACATGTAGACATAGCCCTGAGGCCAGGAATAAACAAAGAATGATGATGACCATCATCCCACAGCAAATCTTCGAGAGACATGGTTTCCATGATGGCTTCGTCGGAAGGAAACACTTCTTTCAAAGGATCAGGCAAGTCTGAATCACTGAACCAGGGGGATTGAGAATACACATCAAGAGACAAGCTCAAAGGAGGACTATCAGAAGGTGAAGTATCCTATGCGACAATGATTTCATAATAATCGATTTCAATCGAACTCAAAGGCATCGAATCTCCATATGAATCGACTTGTTCAGGTGAAGGAATAATCCACGGGTCATCTGACCGAGAGATCATATCAATTTGAACAATCTTTGGTGGTGAAAGGGGAAAAATACCCATGAGGGATGGATCCTTGAAAAGACCCGGTCCCACGCTCTCGAAAGAAGTAGGAATCTTATCCACATATGGAATGTTGTTCTCAGAAGAAGAGGTGAATAATTACAATTGGTCGACAGTAACAATCTTACCCTCGTGTGGAAATTTCAAAACACAGAAGAGGGTGGAAAGAACGCAAAGCATAGCGTGAGTCCAACTGCAATCAAGTATAATATTATAATTGAGTTTATCATCAACGACTTATACTTCAACATTTACAGTCTTCCCTTTCAATGTAATCAGAAAAATTGCGAGAACACCCAAAGGTTTTGATTCCCTTCCATCAAATGCTTCAAGGGCATTTGGTGAGGAATTCAGGGTTGGAGAACCAATGGCCTTCCAGCACGAAACGAACATGACACAGGTTGATGCACCTTCATCCACAATGGCTCGATGGATGTCGAGACCATTAACAAAAACTTGTATAATGAGCACATTTTGATGTGGAAGTCGTGGGATGAAATTCTCTAGATTAAAAGCAAGAAGGATAGTATCAGCAGGATCAACCCCGCCAATTGCAGAAAATAAAGCTTTCCGTTGAGATGGAAAACTCTGGATTACTTCTAACGTGGACATCGCAGATGACACCTATGCTAAATCCTCAACATTACTGTAATGTTGAGTAGCACGGGCATTGGGATTATAAGAATATTTTCAGAGAACACCTTTAGAAGGTGGTCGCACAATGGGTTCAGCGCTGGGCCTTTCAATCTCAAGAGGGCCAGAAACAGGTGGAGGAGGAGGACCATTAGCAATCTCCTTCCCCATTTCCTGGCGCAGCCATTCATAATCTTTTGACTGAGTAGCAATGGAAACGAATGCAGAACCATTCATCAAGAACACTTGAGAGTCAGATGGAATAGATGATTGAGGTTGCTCGACCATCTGGGTCTGCTGAGACAGAAAAGGTTCTTTAAGAACAACAGGAGTACCCTGATTGCCTTTGAGAAACTTCCTCACTTTTGATCATCAAGGATAGTCCTTGGTGTAGTGGTCTTCATCACAAATCAGACAGGGATACTTTGGCTTACGATGCGAACCATCATCAGCACGAGGTTTGGACGAATCTAGTTTCGGGGCATCGGCCTTGTTCTTGCCTTTACCCTTCTCTTTCCCTTTAGAAGTATTATCTGCAAGATTGGCCTCAACGGAATTGACCTCCGAGGTTTTACCAGGATTTGAACTAGACTAAGGAGCAATATCATTGGAAGAATTAGACTTTTGCTTCCCAGGGTTGGAGGAGGAAAACTTACGCGAAGTCTAAGACATAGAACCAATAATATCGTCGACGGATGGGGTCACTGGTGTGGTAGAAGTTCCAGGTCAAGGGGCATCAGTCAAAATATCATACAATATTCCTGATTGAGAGTACACAAGATCAAGGTATTGGCCACGATCAATAGCCTATTCCTTGGTTACACATGCCCCCATGGCTATGTCTTTCACAATCTGATTGAAAAAGGAGGTAGTGAACCAATTAGTAAGAAGTTGATCAGGAATTTCAAACTTGATCAAGCAACGATGACGTCTCCATTCATGAATATGGTCCGAGATATGAGTAGCCCGGTCCTATTTCAAGGAGGTGAGGAGATGCGTCCCGGCTTCATAATGAACCGGTAACTGAAAATGAGTAAGGAATGCCATAGTGAGAGAGTTGAAATCTTGAAAGATATCGTCAGAGAGCTCGATACACCACTTAGCAGCAGCACCAGTAAGAGTCTGTTGGAAAATAGGAAGTCGAATGGAATCATCAACCTAAGAGTTAGAGGAACACCACAAGTGGTAAGTCATAACATGTGCTTGGGGGTCTTCTCCGGACTTTCCCTCAAATTTGGGACAATCACCAAGAATCTTAGTCAGAACCGGAGGCCAATACGGGTTGTGAAGAATAGAATCATTTTTAAACTTTGACACATCTAGTAACCACAACGTAGCGAGAAATGGTAGTTGAGGGTTAAAAGCCATAGCAGGTCCTTGATAAGAACCTAAACTTGCATTCCATCCATTTTGATAAAAGTTCTGCCCCCATGGGTTCTGTCCCGAAGGGTTCGGATGATATGGGGGATAAGCTGAATAAGTTTTTTGATATTGAGGATATTGATTCTGAGTATACCATCGAGGTCCTTGTTGAGGATTTTGCAGTGGAATGTAAGTGTGGCCTTGCGGTTGATTATACGGAAACTAAGATTGAGGGTGATAAGTAAAACCTTGAGGTGCACTATATACTTGTTGATATTGACCACGAGGATAATAAATGACTTGGGGTTGAGCTGGATGTTGATAAGTGGGTCCCTGTTAAGCTGAGTAAACAGGGTAAACCGGCTACTGATCAGACTAAATGGGCTATTGAAAAGTAGAACCCTACTGTGAAGTAGAGTAAAATTGTTGTTGAGCAGACTGAGCCAGCTGTTGGGCCAGTTGAGTAGGTTACCCCTACGGAGCAGATTGAACTGGATGCTAAGAGCTACCAGGTTTCCCTGACTAAGAAGGTTTACCTGATGGCTGCGCTAAACCAGTTTGCCCTGAAGGAGGACCAGAGGGTTGTCCTTGTTGCCCAACGTTTGGACCAGTTTGAGTATATGATGCCAGTTGTTGGACAAAAGGTTGTTCCTGAGATGAATATATTTTCCCCCCAGGACCGTAAGAAGCTCTTGGTTGATAAAAAGGTTGACCAGAAGGCCCCTGAGGTTGTCCTTGTTGGACCATGAGCTGGCCTTGTAAAGGTTGGCCTTGTGGACCATAAGGTTTTCCTTATGGACCGTATACAAATCCCGACTGAGCTGAAGGTTGTCCCTGAAATGGTTGTCCTTGTGGGCCAAGGGGTTGCACCTGATAAGTCCTCCCTATCTCGGGATCGATTTCACAGGGGTCATAAACAGGAATTCTACACTCATCATAATGATGGGGAGTAGGAAACGCATATATGGGATTACTGACAACATCATAGTGATGAGGAGTAAGATAAGGCAAATAAACAGGATTACCATATTTGTCATAATGGTGTGGCGGATTAACAAGAGCATGAGGCTGCTGAGAAACCTAAGATTTCTGTTAATGAATAGCCAATAGATACTCTTCAAAATTGAGGCCACCAGGTATCTCAATCGAGGCCACTGGTGACTGAGTGACCAGCGTAGACGCAGCCGCATAGACAGTAGGTTGAAATGGGATAGATGTAACCACAATCGACGAAGCAGGTGTCATCGGTGACGATCCTAATGATGGAAGGACTGGACTCCTAGATGGAGTAGATGCTGCCATGGAGGCAACACCAGTAATAATCTGACCCAAAGACCTATCTCCGACTGGAAGTGACACTGATGGTGAAGGTTGAGTAGACAACTGAGTGGTGTTTTCAAGAAAAATTTGATACTCTTCTATAGAAACAAGAATTCCATCACTGCCAGTAGGCCCTGATGTGTCCATGTCTGAATCCTCCGTAAGATATTCAAAAATACTATGAGGACTAGGAGGTATAATAGCAGATAAAAATGGTGATCCCGACATAAGAGGATAGAATTTTTCTGCGTCCCCAAAACCAAACCAACGGCCCGTGGATGGAAAATTAAACTCAACTGGCTCGTCAGTGGGAGACGGGGTAGCAAGGGGTAAGATTGACGGGGGAATGGGATTTTGAATCTCGGCAAACCTAGAGGACTGAGAAGTTTCAAATGAACTATCCAGTAAAGGACTACCTCTAGAAGGGAGCGAGGATGACAAAACCGGTGGTTCTGCCACCATGACTACTTCTCAACAAGAAGCAAAAAGAAGGATCTGAGTAAAGACTCAAAAAACCAAGGCAAACAAAAAAAATCCAAGTGCTAAAACTTTTATGGGCATGTGATCGTGGGTATTTTATTTTACGACACTGAAACCAAACTTTGTTGTTTCATGTTTTAAGAGTCAATAAATAGGCAAAAGATGACTCTAGTCACTTTGAATATTGAACGAGCATGAAAGGACAAGTGCTCGATGACCTTTTCAAATTTAAGGAGTCAATAAAGATCAAAAATGACTGCTCAGGTAATCTAAGAAAGAGGGTATTCCAGGTTTCCGTGAACTGCCATATACACCTTGGTGATCAAATGAAAGATAAATGACCAAGGACTTGACGTACGTGCAGGTAGTCTCCTCGAATGTTGTGTTCATTGTATCATGGTTACAGGGCAGCAGACTTGGCTTCCTATGGATAAAAGGATTGCAACCTAGAGGGGTCTCCCTTTATATAATCGATGGTATGGGGAGCATAAGTCTGTACTAGCATTGTTTGAAGCCAGATGGTGAACGACAACTACTAGGTTTTAATATGTCGGAACACGTCTCTAACTTAGACCACTAGAATATTTCGTTAGGTTTCAATGTTGCCTTAGGTTAATTGAAATAAATTTTAACATTGATCTTGGATTAAGTTTCAATTTCCAGGCCTTAACGTATGTCGGATTTGAAATCTTCCTAAATTCAAAACTATATGCAGAAGGATACCATTTTCATTCAATGAGAGCTATCTATGAGAAGGAAAGAAAACTTTCAAGCAATAATGAATACTAAAATCATGCGAAAACATCCACTAATGCATCTAATGCAATCTTATAGAAAACAAAAAACTCTTTCCTAGCCGATGCAATGCTAGTTATGCGAAATAACGTTACATTTTCAAAGCAAAACAAAATGCAATATTTTTGTTTTTTCAATGAAATAGAGCAAACAATACACTATATGACATAAAAAAACAAAACTAAACACTAGTTTGAGAGGGAAAATGGGAAATTTGAAATGGAATGATTCCTCCAACATAAAAAAAAAAACACAACAAGACCCAAACCAATGTTACAAACTTTCAAATCAAAGAGAAATCTTGAAAATGACCCATGCAAGCAGTGTAATCAGTGCTTGGTGTAAGAGGAAGAAAAAGAAAACAAGCAAGGCAATGATCATTCAACCAATGAACATACTCAACAGGATCAAAGAGACCAAGAGCAATTAAACGGGGAACGAATTTTACAACTATCAAGAAACTCGATCTCCAAACAGAAGGCTCAGTGCACCAAGGTACTCAGAAACCCTAAGACCTCAAGTCACACTGATAAGAAATGGACAAAAAACTGTAGGAAATGAGCTTCGAGTAATCAAAGATAGTCCAAAACACTTCAATTACTCTCAAGAATAACCTAGAAACAAGTACAATCAACCAAAAACTCATGAAAAGCTCACACCCAAAAACTCACAGGGGTCGGCGCGACTTCAGTGCCAAACAGGTGATGGCGTGAGTGCTACAAAAGTAACATGCGCCAATCAGCGCGACTATTCAAGGAAAAACCGCACCAAGTCAGTTAACCAGTGAAAAGGGAAAAAACTCAATAGAGAAGAGGTCAATCTTGACACTCTGGGGCTGAACAAGTGTTTGAAGCACAGTTAAACTACTAGAAAGGTAAACAACAAGACCAAAAACCCAAAAATGACCCAACAAGACCAAAGACAAACTCACACTAATCCCCAGTGGAGTCGCCAGCTTGTTATGTAGGTAAATCCTCTCTGCAGATAGAGATGATCCCTCTAGCCCTAGGGTGGGTCTAGTAACAAGGAATCATGCTAAGGTGTAGGTTCCTAGATATTTGAATGAAAAATGACGCGATAAGATAGCCTACCTGTGGTCCAATGCTGTTGTCGGAAATCGTAGTGGTGATGAGAATTTCTCGTTCCCGATTTGACAAGTCACAATCCCTTCGCTTATCACGCTTGGACACTTGCACAAAGATCATAAAACGACAGCCATATCCCACATACTAATTTCATTCAAAATATACTAATCAGTCGGAGAAGACTAGCATATTGCATTCGATAAAGATAAAACACAAGACGGGAACTAGACAATAGTCACTTATATTAAAAGGTAGAAAGAAGATATACAACCATGCTTTGATGTTGCGGTCTCCTCCAGCGGGGCTCGGGCGAAGCACGTCTCAAAGCTTGTCGGGGATTTCGGATGGGATAAGGGACCTCTCAATGGATTTCTCCTTGTTCTAACTTCTTAATAACTCGGTTATTCAACTATAGCTTAGTCTCTCAAGTTCATCACTTCATCTACAGCTAGTTCAGCTAGTTTTTATAAAGAGAGAAGGCTTTTTTATATAGAGGCAAAGGCGGAGGTTGGGATCCCTACAAATGTGGAAGGGAGGCCTATCCTTTAGGAGTGTTCCAAGGGAGGTGGAAACTACTAGCTAAAGGAGGAGGCCCGTGGTTGTTTTAGTTCAACCACTCCCAATGACTCATCCTTGAGGTGGATGGAATAGAACCTCCACCTCTATTTTTTAAAAACATTTCATAAATATCTTGGCACGGGCACCACACTGGGATGCAGCACCAAGTGGCGCGGGCTTAATGTAAAATTCCCAGGTTGGCGCGAGGAGGTAAAAGGCTACTCGCGCCAAGGAAAAAATAGGGATTTTCACAGCTCTGCTTAGGCAAATGCCAACAAGAAGAATGTTTCCTTCATAAAAAGGGATGCAAGGATGTAATTTGCAAATCATGACATTGTGCATTGGCCATAGAAATGACCCTCCAATGTGCGAGTTGGGGATTGCAAGGACAATGACAAAATGTTGCGTAACAACCACTCATCCTCAAAGATGAGCTTCCTTTGTTTACTTCTCATTCCTTTTAAAAAAAATTTATCACTCAAAAAAAATTAAAACATTATTTGACGTGGTCTTATAGTTCATTTTTCAAAGGTATGGTCATAGAGTTCATTTGTCACAAGTTGGTATAGGAAAATTTCATTTTTTTACATGGATTAACCTATCCTAAGGTTCAAGGTCACCTGCATTTATGTCATGTGATGTCCCATCATTCATCATTAGGTGTCATATTTCATTTCCCAAGCATTCAAATTCAAAAATGACACTTTAGCTAGCTTTTCCTCTTTTCATAGCATTTTACAATATAAAATAGCAGTTTTCGCTACGAAACTGTCTAATAGTTTCGTAGAGAAACTGTCAGGAAATGAAATAACCACGCTACGAAAAAAGTTTTTTCTGTATGTCTTGTCAAATCTTGTGCAATGTGTTAGTTCATCATTGGAGGATTTAAGGTGAATGTCATTCGAGCCTCTTATTGTTAACTCAAAGGTACATAGCCATGTCTGAGGTCATCATTACCCTTTTGGCATGTATGTGTCATGATTAAAGCATAAGTTGTCATTTAAAACATAAAACCTTACCCTAAGATTCTATTTTCCATTCAAAATTAATTCCTGCATGTGAAGCATCTCACTATTACTATTTGAGAGCTGCCTCGCCACACCAAGCAGCTTGCTGTCCAATTTGTCTTTACAAGTGTCACCTTTTTAAGAGGGCAACTTGGTAAAAAAAGGAGACGGTCATTCATAAGAAAGCATAAAAAGGTGGCTCTATGGATAAGATAGAAGCCCATGGACCTTAAGCTATTCATGGAGAACCCTATCTTTTCTGAAGCATGCATCAGTTCAAGTTGTTTGAATTTCTGCTGGAGCTAACAAGCAAATTGTTGTGTTTTTGGACTGTTTGAGCAATAATTTTAAAGAGAGGATTATGGATGAAAAAATATTGATTTGGAAATAACGAGAGAGTTTATTTTCCATCATAGAACAATGAAACATAACCTCTTTTACTTTTCTCACAGGTGCTATCAGTTGCGAGATACAGGGATTTATTTGGGCCATATTTTCATAAAACATAGTTTTCCTGTTTTATACATGTTTTGTCAAATGCAGATTCGGGAAAGTTGGAGATGGTTTTCAAAAAACCAAGAGATTTTTTTCTTCTAAAAATTATTATTGACAAAACCTCCTCCAGTTTTTAAAAATACATCATGGATTCGGAGATATAAACTTTCTTTTAAAACCTATTTTACAGAAAAAACAGGAAAAATTTGCAAAGATGTTTTAAATATGTAAGATGATGGTGATTGTGTTCCTCATTACTTTGATGAGGTCAATAACATGCAGAAGATCAAGTTTTAGTAGTAGAATTTCATTTTGTGAAGACAATTTTGAAATAGGCAAATCATGTGTTTTTAAATAGTCTTTCCTCTTTTCGTAGCGTTTCCTAGGCTTAAAGACAGGAAAACTCTACGAAAAAACCTGTAGCAGTATTTTTTCCTCTAAATTCATTTTTTTCAGCTTTAAAGAAGGGATATTGATGGTGTGGATATTTCATGACTTGATTGACACCATGGAACAACAAAGGAGCAAAGTTATTAGGTGCAGAAGTCATTTTTCAACACTACCAAAGTTCACTACGAAACTGTCCTGTTTTCGTAGCGAGCTATTTTTGAAGGTTTTGCGGCATATTGATGGCAGTTTTGGATAGCTCGAATCCTCCAACATGTCAAGGGACCTTAACATAAAATATTTATGACTCGAACGAATTTATGTGGAGATAGGTCATCATCTAAAGCTCTCGTTGAAGATAAGGGTTATGCATTCATGAGAAATAGGGTTTTGTTCTATTGGGGTTCCAGTGTTTTGGCCAAATTGGCAAGACCAAAAGACTAGAAAACATCAAAACTGCTTTGGGATCCTACGATCTAGCCCTCCTGGATCCAGAGAGGGATCTCTCTATAAATGCAAAGAATGATCTATCTTTAAATCTCAAAATGAGATATTAGGCTAGGTATGAAGCACGAGGGATTTTTAAATGATTTGGTTGGTTTGGTTGGTCAGATATCATTAACTGAGAAGGTTATGGGATGAAAGGAACTAAGCAGTAGGATGTTTTGGCAAAATAATATAGGTCACGAAAGTGTCAATCCATTGGGCTATGGAGTCATGAAAGGAGATTAATTGCATAACAACTAACCAATGTTTTCATAGGGCAAGTCATCTATACTAAAGGATCTTGTAGATAAATGGTGGAATGGAACAATAAGGAGTGAAGGTGAAAGAAAGAAAGAAAAACAAGTGTAGTCTGGAGATCGGGTCAGATATTATTTAAATCCAGACCTGCTTTGAAGTACTCAAAGGAAACTCTTAATGAATACACAAAGAGGTAGCTTAAGATCAGGTCAGAGGTCATCTAACTCCAAGCCTGCTTTCAGCATACTCCAAAGGGAAAATAAAGATAAGATTTAACACAGAGAAAGGCCTAAGATTGGAGAAGGATTTTTAACCTTCAATGTTTTGACACTAGTTCAAGGAATATTAGTAAGGCCAAACTGTTGGAAAAGGACCCCAATGGACAAGGCTAACTCTAAATCCCCAGTATCCCAATTCTTCTAGCTTAAAACCAACCAGAACATCTAAACAAAAACTCCAAATTTGAACATCAGTAAGCATGGGCTAGACCAACATCTTTGACTGGTTAAATTACATGAATTTTCTCTTAGATTCACTATCAGCAGAAAACATCAAAGATAAGAAGAGCAGTGGGCATTAAGGTACCATGCAAGGGTATATCCTAAGCCTGATTTACTGATTCTTATCAAAGAATGATGAATAGTATGATTAAAATGAAATAAGACAATTGTTGTAAGGAAAACATCACCTGTAATATAGACCAGGATCCTATGAAATTTTCTTGTTCAATTGATGTGCAAAACCAGTCACATACTCTGAGCTCAATGGCTTTTACAATACAAACTTCTCCTCCCAGCCTACTAAATTACAAACTACTAACCTACTTCCCCCAATAACTGTTCTAACAATCGAATGAATCCCTCTAACCAACAACAGCAACAACCTTTACAATATGTTCTTCGGGAGTTCTTATAGGAGAGTGAGTAACTGTGGTAGTAGATGTACATTTAATTGATTCATTAAGACAGAGTGGAGGAAATATTCATGCCCATTCCTCTTAATGGCTCTGATTGACATATTGGTACTTTGTAGTCTGGTTCAAAAGTCCTGTCAGGCTGACAATAGCCTCAGATGTTTCTTTGAAGTCCTTTCTGGCTGTTGGTACTTTGTATTTCCTTCTGGAATAAGTAACCGGGATAGAAAGTCTGCAGGTCTCCATACTTCCATAACTATTTTTTTTGACAGTTTAGAAGTTTGTGTCAGTATAATAACCTTTAAGGGTTAGAGGAGGCATGGAGAATGCTGTAGGTAGGTGTCCTTTCTGGAAAAAATACGTTCTGCTAATGCTAAAACAATGATATTGACTTATTAGTGTGCTTAGTCTTCAAACTGCGCCTTTATTCTTTGAACACAGGATTAGAGCATTAATTCTTAAATAACAGGCTTTAACCCCCTTTAATCTGTCTCTACTGATATACTTTTCCGCTTCAGCAATGGTCTTTCTACGCTCTGGGTCACAGAGACTGTGACTGTGGAGATAGAGTGAATTTATTCACTCTATAATCCCTGCAAAACATGATTCACCTGTTATAAAATCCAGGGGAGTGGCGGAAAAATGCTGCAGAGGCCTGTGGAATGGCGGCGTAAATGGTGGATGCAGGCGAAAAACCTATGGAAATCTCTGCAAAATGGTGAAAGAATGGGCTGCTAGAGCTTTGGTGCAGAGAGGGTCGCGGACCGTCCGATTAGATAGGTCAATAGAAATCAAAGGTCAAGATTGGTGGATGGAAGTGTTAATAGTAAGTTAGGTGGAGAATCAAAGCCTTTAGTGTAAAAACGCAAAGGTTTTGCATACAAAGGAAAAGGAGCATAATACATGGAAGAGGGGCCTTTAATGGTGGGACCTGACAAGGGCGGAGGGCGTGTTAGCCACCCATAAATTTTGTCATATCAAGTGGTGGCTAAATGATTTTGGATAGCCTTCAAGAAACAATTTCATTGCTAAAATTGTTGATGCTTAAAGTCTTTTGATAATATCCTATCCTTTGTATAATCGTCACTGCTCTTCCCCCTTTCAACTCAGAAATTCTGTTGTCATTACATGAAGATTACTGTTACAAACTAACCTCATTTTAACCCCTTCATCCCCCATAAAATCTTCCATTTCTCATGTTTCTCCCCTTTCCCCTTCATCAAAACCCCTTTGATAAGGTTTAATACCCCTTCTTTGCTTTATCGAAACCCTCAAATTCCTTTGAAAACCAATGAAAATCCATAAAAATGCATTTTTTATATTATAGACTTAAGCCCCCTTGGGCTAAGTCTTTAACCCTCCCCTCCATATGCCCTGGTGCCAGAACCAGGCGCTGGCCTCCAAGCGCTTATCGCATCAATCGATGACGATTAGCCCTCCATTCTAAAATCCCGGTCACATGGTTTCCATATAACCTATGGCCCCGCAGACGGATGTCGATTCATATTGTAAATAAATTTTCCGCCCCAAAGTATAAACCTTCGTTCATAAAAAAATTGTCGGTTTTTATTATATTTTAAAGTTTTCCGCCAGTGCAAATTTCTAGTCGCTCTCCACCGTCGATCTGATCTGCAGATCGACGACGTGCAGTCCATCGCCTTGGTGGTCCCCGCCAGCCACTCGCCAATTTCAAAACCAAGCGGATTTCATCGCACCGCTTTTGAGAAGGGGGCGGTTTTTTCTATTTCGTAGCGATTCCATACGCCGGCCGACACATGTCTTGGGCCCATTTTCAAATACCGCCCTCATCTTGTGGTAAATATTAGACATGGACCCGGTGTGATATTGAAGTCCACCGTCTGATCTGAGGTCGCTCATCGGACAATGATCACTCTTCGAAGAAGCCCATGCGATAACCACAGGTACGGTGCAGTCATAAAATAATTTCCGTCGTCGATCTGAACTACAGATCAATGGCCCATACTCCATCGCCCTGGTCCCCAGTGCCAAATAAACATCCACGCGGCAGAGTTTAATTTGGGCGAATCTCCATGTGTTTTCCATACAATCACCCAATTTAGGACCCGGGAGTTTTATTCAGCAATGTTTTATTACATTTGATGTCCGGGCGCGTTTCTAAGGTTTATTGGTGCCTGTTTTTCCACCGTTGATCGCGTGGGCCGATCTCATCCGAAGGCCTACGTTTTTCCCAAACCCCGAACATGATTTTCGACCATTTTTGTCCAAAACAAAGGTTTAAACCATTTTTCTGCTTCGCTTTGACTTTTCGCCTCCGCTCCTGACCTTCGATCTCTGCGCGATCGACGACTACGATTTAATTCCTCCCCCGTTTATTTTTTTAACCCCTCTAATCAATCTCAACTGTTGGATGATGCCATCCAATGGCCATGCTCACTCCACGTGCCTTCTGAAGCAGTAAACCTATACATGCAGGATTTCATAATGTTTTTGTTATTTTGCAGGGTTTAAATGGTTTTTCCGCCATGACTGAAGAAATTTCAAAGGCAGAGGGTGATGATCCTCCTGCCTTCGATTCATCAAAGAAAATCTTTTGCAGGGTTTAAAATTCACGTTTCATCGGTGTTTCATGAGGCATTGATGCCATCTCACCCCTGTGCAGCCCTGCACACCAGAAAAACACAGTGAATCAAGCACAAATAAAAGAGTATCAGTGTCAAAGACAAATCTGTGGGATTACAGCTAAGATGGATTATCAGAAGCCTATCCTCCCGACTGAAACACAGTTTAAAGAAAGTCATGAGTGTTTTATCAGACCGAAATCATACGCTACCACATCAAGGGCTAATTAAATCCCCCAGCCACCGCAGAGCCACCTATAGCCTCAAAGAAATCAAAATAAGGTCGAATTTATTACCATAACAGGAGGTATTTTGCATCAATACAGCTGAACAATTATTTCAACCAAAGGAACTTATTGCAAACTGTCAACAGAAGTTATTACAAGGATAACGAGGAGCCTTGAAGTCAACAAATTCTTTCTAGCAAGCCTAATAGTTAATATAAATGATTTAATATAGAGGACACCTATGTAAGCTTCTTCATTGAGCCCCCTAAAGGCCTAGAAGCCATTAAGTCTGTATTAATTATCTTTAGAGATCTTTTATCAGAGTCCACCTCCTCATTTCTTCTACAAATACTTCTATAGAAGAAGAGAAGGGGGTTGGTTGGTTGATCACTTGTTGTAATTTTGGAACTCTCTGCAATAATACATAGTCTGTTGAAGTTGAAGAAGAAATTGAAGTCTTGGAAGCCCTGATGATGTTGTTGCATGCTTGTTACTAAGAAGGCTCTATCATTGGATCCATGAGCTTGGCTGTTGGTGAAGTATTCTAAATTTTTTAATGTTTTCTCCTATTTTCATTCTGTTCCATAATTTCTTACTACAGTAGGTTGAATGTTTTAGGCTAAGAAATGACTCCTGGAAGCACCTTAGACCTGTTCATCCTTCACTGTTTCATGTTTTCTTCTGCTGAAGTATTTTAGAGTCTTTAATCTCTCTCTTTAGTCTTCATGCTTGTTTATTTCCTTAATAGTTCGAATAGTTGGTTTCAACATGATTTATGGTTCTCCCTACTTGTCTACTGCCACTTAAAAACTGTTATTGAAGTCTCCCTTTGAAGTTTTCTGTTTTTAGTGAGTCAAGGAGGTCTATTCTAATCTTTCCCTTTGTCCTTGCTTAAACAGTTGTCTTGAAGGTCTTTTTTAGTTGTAATCATAGATGTGTTAGGTTTTCCCTCTTCTATGACTACAATTATCAGTGAATCTTTTATGTTTTCTAAGTCATTCGAAATAAAATCTTTGAGGAAATAGGGTGTTCCCCGAATCTTAGGTTTCATTTTAAAAGTTGTTTTTGAAATCATTGTTTGCTTAAAGGTGTGATTTGTAGAATTTATGGTTAGCCCTGTCTATCAAAAAGCTCTTTATTGTTCAAATTGTGTTTTCAAATTCCCTTTGTTGAGAATTAAACTTCTCTTTCCAAATCATTGATGTCCATCTCATTCCAAAAACCAGAGGATCTTGTGGCCAAGTTAGATTTTCCCTTTGATATCCCATATCCATTGATAAGTATGTTATGACCTCTTTTTGACTCCATAGCCCAATGAAGCTACTACTTCATCTTTCTACCTACCTTTCCTAGATCTTTCATGTTCTGCTATATCCATCCAACTAAACAAACAAACACCTGCACTTAATAACTAGTCTAAAATCCATACTTTAAGTACACAAGATAAACCTTTGCAAACAAAAATTTGAGAGATCCCTCTCTGAGAACAAGAGGACTAGATCTTGTAACTCTAAATATTGGTTCTGATGTTGCCTTGTCTTTTTATTTTCCAAACTATCAAAACACGAGACCCCAACATAATGGCAATCATGGTGGGACCCTGAGTAAAATCTTCAAAACAAAACACTCATTGTCCGGTATAACATAAGTAACTTTCTTCAAGCACTACCAAGCGTAATGGTAATCATGATAGGACTTATTTGAGTCAGTGACAAACTAAGTAACCATTAGGATTCTCATAGAACCTTACCAAACCTTGAAGGATTCAGTTACCAAGCCATAAGAGTGAAATCTGTATGTTTTGACACCTTAGCTAAGTGTAAAATCAGACTTAGGAAACTCTCATAATCTTTGAGACCAGAATAACTCAGAAAAACCCAAAAACATTTCAGTTTGGCTTCACAAATAAACATGGTGGTGGAACCATCCAATATCTTACCTTCATAAAAGCTAAAAAGTTTCCACCTAGCGACTCCACTAACCCCAGTAGGCCTATTACTCATCTAGGTTCCCAGATCTCTTTAGGACTGTGTTAACCAGCCTGGAAGAAGTTTAGAAGCCTAGTCCCATACTAGATAAGACATCCTGAGAGGTAAAATTCCCAAAAACAGTCCCTAAAACTTCAACCTCTCTCATTTTTGATAAATAGTCTAGCTTCACATAAGATCAACACTAGATCCCATCCAGACCCAAATCCTCCTTTAATAGTTGAAAATCCAGAAAGGATTCTGTGGCATAGTTCTAAATCTGGAAAATCAGCTGCTAATAGGAGCCTCTTAAGAACAAATTTTGTCCCCGAAAACCTTGTTGACTTAGAGGATTCACACTTTGATTTATGTCATAAAAAGAACATATTTAGGACCAGATCTCAAGGTGATTTAAACAAGACTAATCTTAACTTTGAAAATTTGAAACAGAGCTTTAGTAGAGAAGCTTCACCTTCCACTCCTCCTGATTCCCATCTTCTTCATCACTTTAGCCTTTTCCATAACAAATCTTCTCAAAATCAGTTTGCTGGCCCAAGTGTTTCTTCCACTCTAATCTATACTGCCACTGTGCAAAACACTCCTGTTCAACCCACTTTTACTCTTGTAAATCCACCCTTATTTCCAGCCATGGAAACATGGTATGCCCCATTAGTGTTACCACAACCTCTACTTCCCTTACCAAATTATTACCAATACAAAATCCCTCACTTCACTGGAAAAGAGTCTACAACATCTCAACATCATGTAGATAGGATGGAAGATGCATTTGATTACATGGAGATAGAAGAAGAAACTGTGAAGATGAGGATCTTCACCCAAATTTTAGGAGGAGATGTAAAGAAATGGTTTAAAAACTTACCTCCTAACAGCATAAATGATCTCTCTGCCTTGCATCAAACATTTATCAACAAATGGGAACTCAAAAAGAACCCTCTCCAAATACTAGCAGAGTATAGCATCCTCAAGAGAAATAAAGGGGAGAGTTTCCATGATTACTCCACTAGGTTCAATAGCGTTTAAAATGCTCTCCCACCTCACATGAAACCTCCTCAAGGCATGGCCTTGGTAAGGTATCCCGAAGGCCTTGATGCTGAAATGACTTATGAGTTAAGGGGGAGAGATTACTTAACCTTAGAAGAAATTCAGAAAGGAGCTTTGAGTTTAGAAGCAAACATAATCGAGAAAAGAAATAGGTTGAGATTAGAGAAGAGGGTAACTTATAATGATGACCTACTACCCTCAACCTCAGCTTCTGACACAAAGATTGACAACCTAGTGAAGGTGATGGAGAGGATGCTTGAAAATATTAATTTGAATGAGCGACTGCCACCAAGAGAACCTCAAAATAACCAAAACAAAAATAGAAATCAGAATTATAGAAGAGAAAAAAATCAAGATAAGCAAAAGGAAAGCGACCAACAGATTAGACCCCCCTTCCAACAGAACTATGTAGATCAATATGAAGAATATAGGGAGTTGGAAAGATTGGAAGAATCTCATGTAAACTTGATTGGATCAGACAGTGGAGATGATGTTTTCCTCACTGAGGAAGAAAAAGGTTTTTTCTCTTATGATCAAAATAAAAACACCTATGAAGATTCTGATGACTATAAATTGGGTTTTGAAAATGAAATCATGGAAGTGCATAAACAATATGATCTTAGGAGCAAGGGGAGCATAGATAATTCAAAGGATAAGAACACTAATACTGCTATCAAGAAAAACATAGAAACTCAGCCCAAAAATACAGCAGAGAAAACCAACATTTTGGCCAAGAAAACAGACATAAACAAAGACAAAAGTGTCCATCCAAATGTTGAACAAAGTACCCCAGCACTTCAGCTAGTGGTCCTAATAAAACTGTCCCAATTACCAGTCCAAACAAGGTTGAATAGACAGATTTAAATATTAACAAGTCAATTGTTCCTTTCAGTCTTGAGGGAGAGATTGCTAAGATAAAAATTTACATTCCCATAGCTGAACTTGTAACCCAAGAAGTGTACAAAAACCAAGTTTTGAAAGCTTTAAACTTATGAAGTGATAATGACACCTTGAACTTGACAGATGACAAACCTGAGTTGTTGTTTGGTCCAGAAGTTGAAGGAAAATACCAAGAAGGGGTTTTCCCTCCCTTCTATGTTAGTTTGAACATACATGAGAAAATATTACATAATGCCATGTTATATTCTGGAGCTTCACACAATCTAATGCCCAAGGTAGTGATGGAAAGCTTAGGCTTAGAAATTACTAAACCATACAAAGATTTGTATTCCTTGGACTCAAGCAGAGTCAAATTTTTGGGTTTAATCAAAGATTTGTGTGTTAACTTAGCTCAAATCCTTGCTAAGAGTTTAGTCATGGACATAGTTTTAGCTGACATTCCCCCTAAGTATGGCATGCTCTTATCAAGATATTGGGGAGCCAAACTTCAGGGAAGCCTTCAAATTGACATGTCTTATGCCACCATCCCTGTTTTCAACCAAAACAGAAGATTATACAGGGAATATCACATGAAGTACATGGTGAGCAACATAGACAAACCAAACAACTCTCCAATCTATTCCATTCAATCAAGTTTAGATTCCTTTATCTTATGTAACGAAGTTGAAATCACACAACAAGATAAGGAAAACATCGACCAAATCAGTTAACCAGAACAATCAAATCTTCCCGCGAATCAAATTCAAAACATTGACAATCGACAACAACAAGAAAATGAAAATGAGTCAAATATACTTTGGACAATAAACTTTGATGTATCCTATAATAAAACAAGTGCAGTGGCAGGTGTTTTGATTCAAAATACGAATCAAAGTTTTTCATATAAATTAGATTTCCCATGCACCAACAATATCGTTGAGTATGAGGCCCTTCTCCTAGGCTTACAATTGCTTAAACAGTTAAAAGCCCAAAATATATCCATCTTAGGGGATTCTGAACTTATCATAAAAAAAATCAAAGGATAATACTCAGCTAGAAATCCAAGGCTTAGGGAATATTGGAACGTTTCCCTTGATTTATTGAAAACCTTCGAAAAATATGAACTCATTTTCATCCCTAGAGCACTGAATCATCTAGAAAATGAACTTGCCTTCAAAGCTAGCAATTGCCAAATACCTGAGATAAATGAATAGCTCAGCGTAAAGGTAAAACACAGGCCTGTTGTGCCTAATAACGAATATCACTGGCAAGTGTTTGACTCTGACAAACACATAGATGATTTCTTAAAATCAAAAAACGATTTAAGCATACCAATATCAAAAACCAGCCATAAAGAAAAAATTTTGTATATTGAACAAATCCCTAAAGTTGAAATGACATATACTGCTGATATAAATCATTATGAGAATCCTCTTGAAGAAGATATAATTGACAATGCAGACTAAGAAGACTTGGAAGTTTTACAATGCAAAAATGATAAAATTCCAAGAGGTCTCACACCTTTAGAACACCTTTTCGATTTTAACGATGTAGCCAAAGAACCAAGAATGGAGCCTGTGGAAAAAAATGTAGAGGAGCATAACATAGGTAGTCTAGTAGAACCCAAGATGATCAAACTATCCAACACTCTCCCAGCTCACATAAAATCACAATACATAGAGTTGTTCAAAAATTTTAAAGATGTTTTCGCTTGGGGATACAAAGACTTGAAATCATATGATACCAGCATTATTCAGCACAAAATCCCTCTTAGAGAAAATCAAAAGCCTTTCAAACAAAAGTTGAGGAGAATAAACCCTCTCTTACTACCTTTAGTTAAGGTAGAAATTGAAAAAATGCATGATGCTGAGATCATAGTACCCATTAGATTTTCAGAATGGGTATCAAACTTAGTTTCTGTTAGAAAGAAAACAGGGGAAATCAGGCTCTGTATTGACTTCAGAAATTTAAATAGAGCCTATTTAAAAGAAAACTACCCCTTACCCAAGATGGACCATATACTTCAAAGGGTAGTTGGGTCAAAAAGGATATCCCTCTTAGATGGGTTCTTGGGTTACAGCCAGGTGTTAGTGCTGTTCGCCCCCTATAAATTTTTTGACAAGCAAATAGGGGGCTAAAATGTTTTTGAGCCTTCAAGGAATGCACTTCCCCTGAAAACACATCATCCTTGAAGCCTCCTTGTGCCTTTGGTCCTTTGATAAAATCCCCTCTGCTGATTCCCATTATAAAGCCTCTCTGTTTGTGAATAAATTCCCAAAAGGCCTCCTTTCCCTCTTATTTCATTCCCTCTAAACCTCTATTTTATTCCATTTAATTCCTCTCCTTCTCCCCCATTAACCCTCTAAATCATACCCAAATCCCTTTTAAATTCTACCCTTACCCTTTTTCCCTTACCGTTACCCTTTCCCAATCTTAAAATTCATTAAAAAGGGCCCGAAAACCCACCTTATAACTTATAATAGGGCCTAGCCCCTTTTCCGCCAACCCCTAACGACTTCCCCACATGACCTGCACCTAGGACCAAGCGTTGAAGTCCCGATCGCTTATCACAATCAGAGCTGTCAGGCGGGAAAATCCCTTTGGAACATTGAAAAACTCCTATGCGATTGAGTTTGGTCATTCAGGCCTCCACTGTGATCTCCACCGTTGATCCATCGTTTTGATCGGACGGCCCAGTGCTAATCGCAATCTCGCCCCGATCGCAATTGCAACTCCTCCCGTGACACCCTTCCGCTCCTCCCGACTGCGACCTCCCGATCAAATCACAGCCGTCCATCCCCTTCGCCGATCCAATGGCTAGTGCATAATCGCATCCCCAGCTCTGATCGCAATCACATTTTCTAATCACACCCCCCCTTCTGCGGCTTGCGATTTCGATCCCCCGATCCAATCTGAGTCGTCCATCCCTCCAGATCCAATGGTTCAAATTCATCCCGCTCCCCTTCCATCGCCCCTCACCATCTCCCCCCGATTGAATTTGGGCCGTTGATATGGTCCCCGGATCTAACAGCCAGCACTCAATCGCGCTCCCACGTCTGATTGCAATCAAAACTTTCATCGCCCCACTCCTTGTTTCTCTCCGATTGCGATTCCCTGACCAAATCATAATCGTTCGTCCCTCCAGATCCAACGGTCCAGATTTATCCTACTCCGCTCTTTTGTCCCACCCGTCTCCCCGCCGATCGTTTCTCCACCATTGATCTATCACTCTGATCCAACGGCCATCGCATAATCGCGACATTTCTCCAATCGCAATCACAAATTTCAAACTGTGTCACCATCCGTCCCCCTCCGATTGTGACCCACCGATTGAATCGCAACTGTTCACTGCCCTTGATCCAATGGTTCTAATCAGATCGCCCTCCACCATCACCGGGTCCCACCATTTCGAATCCATTCATATGTTTTGGCCCTTTCCTTTTGTATTTTAGCCAAAGGCTAAACCTTAGTGTTTAGCGCTAAAAATCATTCTCCTGCCACTCTTTCCACAGTTCTCCACTGCTCCGCCATCGCTTCACGGGCCTCCGCAGCAATTCTTCCACCTTTTCCCTGGACTTTATAATTGATTTGTTTCATGGTGCATGGTTCTCACCAGAGTGATATTTTTCTCTTTTTATCATAATCACAGTTACTACGATTCAAAGCACAGAGAGGTCATTACAGCGGCAGCAAGAGTAACAGCAGAAACAGGTTCAAGGGATTTAGGCCTGTTATTTGAATATTTAATGCCTAATCCCGCACTCAAAGGATAAAAGACGCAATTTGAAGACTTAAGCACGCAAAGGGTCATATCTGCGTTTTAATATCAGCAGAATGCATTCCTCCAGGAAGGAAATTTATCTACAGCATTCCTCATATCTCCTCGAGCCCTGAAACAGTTAATTAAACTGACAGAAGCTTATTTAAGATGGTCATACGGTAGTTATGGAGGTATGGAGTAGCCTGCAGAACCTTCCATCTAGTTCACCAATTCCAGAAGGCAACGCAGAGGGCCTTACAGCCAGAAGGACATCCAAGAACACATCCGAGGTCAATCCGATCCAACAGAGATCTCTGAACCGGTCTACAGAGTATAGTGCAGAGCGATTAAACAGAGTGGGCTCGGACTCTTCCACCACTCTATCTTAATGGATCCATTTAGTTTTATCTACTCCTGCTATTATTCATTCTCCTATAAAAATTCCTGAGAACATATTGTAATGGTTGTTGTTCGGTTGTTGTCGTTGTAGCTAGAGGGATTCAGTTTTGACTGTTAGAACAGTTTGGGAGAGAGTAGCAGAGTAGTTTGTATTGTAGTAGGATGGGAGGAGAAGTTTGGATTGTATTCATCCATTGAGCTCGGTGTATGTGACTGGTTTTGCATCAATTAATCAAGCACATTTCAAAGTATCCTAGTATATTACTATTGGTGATGTTTTTCTAACTCTATTTATTACATTTTCATGCTGTTCATTGTTCTTTTGGGCTCGCATCATAATATTGGCATAGGATTTACCCTTGTTAGGTACCCTATGTTTCTTCTCTCATTTCCTTTAATGTTTTATGCTGCTTAGTTGTTCTTGTTGGTTTAAGCTAGAATATTTGGGAACACTAGGGATTAGAGTTAGCCATGTCCACTAGGATCCTTGTGCGACCAGCTGGCCTTTCTAAGATCTCTTGCTGGTGTCAAGGCATTTGAGGTTCAAAGTCCTTCTCTGATCTACAGACCCTAGCTTTGTTTAACTTATCTCTTTTTTTCCCCTTGGAGCATGCTAAAGCTGACTTGGAGTTAAATTACCTCTGGTTCGATCTATAAGCTGCCCCTTTGTCCCTCCTTTGAAAGTTTCCTATGAGTATTTCCAAGCAGGTCTGGAGTTAAATGACCTCTGACCTGATCTATATACAGAAATTGGGTTTCTTTCCTTCTCTCACTTTCTTTCCTTAATGTTCCATTCCATCATCTATCTAAAAATATCCTTTAGTGCAGACGACTTGCCCTCTGAAAGCCTGAGCTAGTTGTTGCAAGTAATTCCCTTTCATGAATCCATAGCCCAATGGATGGCACTTTCTTGACCTATCCTCTTTGTTGAAACATCCTGCTTTTATGTTCCTTTTCTCCCATTACTTTCTCATTCTATGATATTATGACCAACCCAGCAACCAATCAACCAAATCATTTTTAAAACCTCCTTTGTGCTTGATAACTAGCCTAACATCTCATTTGATCTTTCAAAGGTATATCATTCTTTTTTTTATAGAGAGATGCCTCTCTGGACCCAGGAGGGCTAGATCCTGAGGTCTGAAAGTGGTTCCGATGTTGTCTCATCTTTTGGTCTTGCCAATCTGGCCTAAACATGGGAACCCCAACATAATGGCGACTCCACTGGGGAGGAGACCACTTTGCCTTTAGATTGGCATCTCATTGTTGATGGTGGACAGTAGCCTGCTTCAAACATTAAAATTCATCCACCTAGTGACTCCACACTCCATGAATCTCAAAAACTCCACTGGAGGAAGAACCTAAAATATGGCCAGACCTCATGGAAGGATAGAACACATGGGTTGGATTTGGTTTAAAGAATTCATTTTTTTTGTCTACCACTATGTTCTATCCTACTTTAAGCCTAATCAAGTGTAGAAATATGAGACCCACAATGAGTATAGGGAAGATCTCAAGCCTCAATCTTCAGACCATGAGCAGACCTATACTCCTGTGAAGAACCTGGTGGAACAAGAGGCTCATGTTGTATCTCCCACTCCTGAAGAAACTTTAAGCAGCCATGAGCCCATTGTTATACCACCTACACCTACAAAGGTCATAGAAATATATAAGCCTCTGGTTTTACCTCTTATTTTCCAACCCCTTCCTTCAGAACTTATAAACCAGCTGCCCCTTTTTTATGGAGAAAATAAAGGGACCACTACTTAAGAACATTTTCAAAACCTTGAGGATTTACTTGAATTGTATGAAATAGAAGAAGATGATGTGTGCATTAGAATGTTTTCCTTGTCATTACAAGTAAATGTTAAGATTTGGTTAAAAGGCCTTCCAGAGGCAAGCATTTGCAGCTTTCATCAATTTTCTCAAATTTTCCTTGATAAGTGGGCAGCCCCAAAGAGTGCTCTCCTCATCCTAAAAGAGTATAAAAATTTTAAAAGGCATCCAGGTGAGACAGTACAAGAATTTTCAGCCAGGTTCAATAATTTATATCATGCAATACCTTCTGACATAAAACCACCTCTAGGATGGGCCCTAGTGGATTATCCGAGTTCTTTTGACCCCAAGGTGGAATTTCATATAAGGGAAAGAGAGCCTTCGATCTTGGAAGAAATGCAAAATATAGCAATTACTGTCAAACACAACATAAAGTGCAGGGATGAAAGATTAAAAGTAGCAAAGAAATACCAAGCAGAGAAAATAAGGCAGATCTGTTTGGAAAACAAGCTGGAAAGATTGATAGAGACTGCCAATACCCTGCTGGACACAGAAGAGGAAGAATATGAGGCTGAAACCAGAAATGATGATTGGAAAATACCTGCTCCTTGTCCTTAAGAAAGACAAATCATATCACTGCAAGACATAAGCAGCATGCCAAGCATGTATGATGAAAAAATAAACTTGCAGACTATTTTGAAGAAAAACTTGCTGAGAGTCCTGAAGACTTGATGGGTGACAATGCTTATAATTATGATATCTCTAATGCTAACCTATCTGTTGATGAATTTTTCCAAAGGGAAACTGAGCTTGCAGGGTTATCATCAGTAGATTCATGGGAGGAATATCATGACCATCAACTTCAAGAAAGGGATGAGCCAATGCAGGCCATCTATGATACTGATGAAGAAAGTGTTGAAAGCATGATAGCAGATGAAAATTAATTGAATATTCTCTCTGTTTTATATCCAAACATCAGTTATACCTACCAAAAGGACTGAAGCCAACAACTCTTCAGCACAGAGGACAAGTAGGAAAGAGATGAAGAAAGTATTGAGCGGAATGAATATCTGGGGCCTTCTCCCGAAGGGATTGAGGTAATCAAAGAAACCCCCACTCAATAATATTTTAATTATTTCATAGAGTTCAGCCCATTTCAGCAGAACCAGCCTACGTTACTAGAGGAAAACACTGTCAAATATAATGAGCCCTCTAGCTCAGGCTGTAGTGAAGATGAGCAAGATCTTTTTTCCCACAGACATCTTTGTCTGGATCCAGACGAAGAAGAGGTATTCTTGGTTGATGCTCATCTGCAAAATACTCCAAACCAAGAAGAGGAGGAGTGTGATTATGAAGGCCTCACTGCAGATGCAGTGATTGAAACTGCCCGGGATACAGACAGCCTACCAGCCATGGCGGGCCTTAAAGAAGAAAGTCTATATCATGTTCTGATTGATCCTGTGGCAGAATACATGGAGGCCCAGATTGGCTCAGTGTCTCCAGCATTGATCCTTTGCAAGAGCCGGTTACATCAGAGGTGGTCACCCCAACTGGTGGCCTCATTTTTGAAGATCCACATGCAGATCATCCTACGGTTGTCTCTGATGAGCAGTCAGTTCTTCTTCCCCTTTTTGCTATTGCTTGACTAGCTACATTGGCATTATTGTATCACCTAGAACATCAGAGATTTCCAGTTAGAGTAGGATAGGTAGGAAAAGCTCAATAAAGCTCAGTCTATGAGCATGTAGTCAGTTTTCTTAATTTCTGCAAAGTCCAGTAGGTCAGACATTCTAATCCTGGCTTGACTATTTTCAATTTCTGTCTTAGAATATAGAGAAGAAATCTGCTAGACATTTTAATCCTAGCATATATTAGATTAGGTAGAGAAGTTATGAGGCCAACAGTCTAATCTGGTCTCATGGAGTAATAAGGGTAGAAATAGAATAGGTGTATTTTCCTGCTTGAAAAAATTGATGATGTGAAGGGTCTGCAAGTCCAAATGCACCTAGAAGAAAAAATGTTAGGACAATAGTATGGGTAGGTAGTTGTTTGGGAGAATGTTTACTGCTGATATGATGTCTTCATGATTTGTGGCAGCTGACCTAAAGATAGAAAGGGATGTGCCAAGCAGCAGTAATCTAGCCTACACCAAAGTTTTATCTTCTGAGTTCTTGACTCCTTCAAGAAGAAGCCATCCCCATGTGGAGCCACTGTTAGCCCCCTATAAAATTTTTGACAAGCAAACAGGGGGCTAAATTTTTTTTGACCCTTCAAGGAATGCATTTCCCCTGAAAACACATCATCCTTGAAGCCTCCTTGTGCCTTTGGTCCTTTGATAAAATCCCCTCTGCTGATTCCCATTATAAAGCCTCTCTGTTTGTGAAGAAATGCCCAAAAGGCCTCCTTTCCCTCTTATTTCATTCCCTCTAAACCTCTGTTTTCTTCCCTTTAATTGCTCTCCTTCTCCCCCCATTAACCCTCTAAATCATACCCAAATCCCTTTTAAATTCTACCCTTACCCTTTGTTTGGCCAAATTCCCCTTTTTTCCCTTACCGTTACCCTTTCCTAATCTTAAAATTCATTAAAAAGGGCCCGAAAACCCACTTTCCAACTTATAATAGGGCCTAGCCCCTTTCTGCCAGCCCTTAACCAGTTCCCCACGTGACCCGCACCCAGGACCAAGTGTTTAAGTCTCCAGCGCTTATCGCAATCAGAGCTGTTGGGCGGGCAAATCCCTTTGGAACATTGAAAAAATCTGATGCGATTGAGTTTGGTCATTCAGGCCTCCGTTGTGATCTCCACCATTCATCCATCATTTTGATCGGATGGGCCGACGCTAATCGCAATCCCGCCCCAATCGCAATCGCAACTCCTCCCGTGACACCCTTTCGCTCCTCCCGATTGCGATCTCCTGATCAAATCACAGTCGTCCATCCCCTTCGCTGATCCAACGGCTGGCGCATAATCGCAATCACATTTTCTAATCACACCCCCCCTTCTGTGCCTTGCGATTGCGATCCCCTGATCCAATCTGAGCCGTCCATCCCTCCAGATCCAACGGTTCAGATTCATCCTGCTCCCCTTCCATCGCCCCTCACCATCTCCCCCCGATTGAATGTGGGTCGTTGATCTGGTCCCCGGATCTAATGGCCAGCGCTCAATCGCGCTCCCACATCCGATCGCAATTGGAACTTTCATCGCGCCACTCCATGTTTCCCTCCAATTGCGATTCCCCGACCAAATCACAGTCGTTCGTCCCTCTAGATCTAACGGTCCAGATTTATCCCACTCCGCTCTTTTGTCCCGCCCATCTCCCCGCCGATCGTATCTCCACCGTTGATCTATCACTCTAATCCAACAGCCATCGCATAATCGCGACATTGCTCCAATCACAATCTCAAATTTCAAACCGTGTCACCATCCATCCCCCTCCGGTTGCAACCCGCCGATTGAATCGCAACCGTTCACTGCCCTTGATCCAACAGTTCTAATCAGATCGCCCTCCGCCATCGCCGAGTCCCACCATTTCGAATCCATTCATATGTTTTTGCCCTTTCCTATTGTATTTTGGCGAAAGGCTAAACCTTAGTGTTTAGTGCTAAAAATCATTCTCCTGCCGCTCTTTCCACAGTTCTCCATTGCTCTGCCATCACTTCACGGGCCTCCGCAGCAATTCTTCCACCTTTTCCCTGGACTTTATAATTGATTTGTTTCATGGTGTAGGGTTCTCGCCAGAGTGATATTTCGCTCTTTTTATCATAATCGTAGTTACTACGATTCAAGGCACAGAGAGGTCATTATAGCGGCAGCAAGAGTAACAGCAGAAACAGGTTCAAGGGATTTAGGCCTGTTATTTAAATATTTAACACATAATCCCGCACTCAAAGGATAAAAGACGCAGTTTGAAGACTTAAGCATGCAAAGGGTCATATCCACGTTTTAATATCAGCAGAACGCATTCCTCCAGGAAGGACATTTATCTACAGCATTCCTCATATATCCTCGAGCCCTGAAACGGTTAATTACACTGACAGAAGCTTATTTAAGACGGTCAGACGGCAGTTATGGAGGTATGGAGTGGCTTGCAGAGCCTTCCATCTAGTTCACCAATTCTAGAAGGTAGTGCAGAGGGCCTTACATCCAGAAGGACATCCAAGAACACATCCGAGGTCAATCTGATCCGACAGAGATCTCTGAACCAGTCTACAGAGTACAGTGCAGAGTGATTAAGCAGAGTGGGCTCGGACTCTTCCACCACTCTGTCTTAATGGATCCATTTAATTTGTATCTACTCCTGCTATTATTCATTCTCCTATAAGAATTCCCGAGAACATATTGTAATGGTTGTTGTTCAGCTGCTGTCGTTGTAGTTAGAGGGATTCAGTTTTGACTGTTAGAACAGTTTGGGAGAGAGTAGCAGAGTAGTTTGTATTGTAGTAGGCTAGGAGGAGAAGTTTGGATTGTATTTAGCCATTGAGCTCGGTGTATGTGACTGGTTTTGCATCAATTAATCAAGAACATTTCAGAGGATCCTGGTCTATTACTATTGGTGATGTTTTTCTAACTCTGTTTATTACATTTTCATGTTGTTCATTGTTCTTTTGGGCTCGCATTAGAATATTAGCATAGGATTTACCCTTGTTAGGTACCCTATGTTTCTACTCTCCTTGCCTTTAATGTTTTCTGTTTCTTAGTTTTTCTTGTTTGGTTTAAGCTGGAAGATTTAGGAACACTGGGGATTAGAGTTAGCCTTTTCCACTAGGATCCTTGTGCGACCAGCTAGCCTTTCTAAGATATCTTGCTAGTGTCAAAGAATTGGAGGTTCAAAGTCCTTATCTGATCTACAAACCCTGGCTTTGTTTAACTTATCTATATTTTTCCCCTTGGAGCATGCTAAAGCTGACCTGGAGTTAAATTACCTCTGGTCTGATCTATAAGCTGCCCCTTTGTCCCTCCTTTGAAAGTTGCCTATGAGTATGTCCAAGCAGGTCTGGAGTTAAATGACCTCTGACCTAATCTATAGATAGAAATCGGGTTGCTTTCCTTCTCTCACTTTATTTCCTCAATGTTCCATTCCATCATCTATCTAAAAAGATCCTTTAGTGTAGATGACTTTCCATCTGAAAGCCTGAGCTAGTTGTTGCAAGTAATTCCCTTTCATGACTCCATAGCCCAATGGATGGCACTTTCTTTACCTATCCTCTTTGCTGAAAAATCCTACTGTTTTGTTCCTTTTCTCCCATTACTTTCTCAGTCTATGATCTTATGACCAACACAGCAACCAACCAACCAAATCATTTTTAAAACCCCCTTTGTGCTTGATAACTAGCCTAACATCTCATTTGAGCTTTCAAAGTTATATCATTCTTTTTTTTATAGAGAGATCCCTCTTTGGACCCAGGAGGGCTAGATCCTGAGGTCTAAAAGTGGTTCTGATGTTGTCTCATCTTTTCTCTTGCCAATCTGGCCAAAACATGGGAACCCCAACAAGTGCTCCCAAGTGATCAAATCAAGACTGCTTTTACTACACCTTGGGGCACCTTTATGTATGTCAAAATGCCTTTTGGATTGATGAATGCAGGGGCCACTTTAAAAAGGGCCATGGACATAGCCTTTTCTAAAGACATTGTCTTTTTCATAATCGTTTACCTTGATGAAATAACCGTTTTCTCAAAAACTGATGAAGATCATTTGATTCACCTAAGAAATTTTTTTGAGAAGTGTAGGAAATTTGGCTTGTCATTGAATCCCAAGAAGACACTCTTTGGTCTCCAAGAAGGTAAACTTCTTGGCCATATAATTTCGGAAGAGGGAATCAAAATAGACCCTACAAGGATAGATGTCATATTGCAGATCAGCCATCCAAGAAGCCTCAAATAGTTGCAATCTTTCATCGGAAAGATTAATTTTCTAAGGAGGTTTATCCCTAATCTTGCTGAGCTATTAAAAAACATTACAAACATGCTTAAGAAAGATGTCTGTGTAAAATGGACTTTACCAACTAAAAAATCATTCGAACTGGTCAAACAAGCTCTTACTCAAACACCAGTCCTGATTAGTCCTGATTTTACCAAAGAATTTTACATCTTTTCTTTTGCATCTGAGCATACAATAGCTGTAGTTTTACTTCAAAAAAATGACTTGGGGCAAGAACAACCAATATATTTCTTTAGCAGGGCCTTAAGATATGCTCCTCTCAAATATAACATCATGGAGAAGCAAGCCTTAGCATTAGTGAAAGATTTAAAAGACTTTAGGGTCTATATTTTACACTCTCACATAATTTCTTTTGTTCCACATACTGTTTTCAAGGACATTCTAATTCAAGAACCAGATGGTAAAAGGGGAAAATGGATTGCAACTATCCTTGAGTATGACTTAGAAATCAGGCCCACCAAACTAGTTAAAGGGCAAGGATTAGAAAAACTTATGGCTAAGTCTAACTTCCAAGCACTGGACATGAATATGGTAGATGTGTTGGAAGAAATAGAAGAATCTACTGCTCCTTTTATTGAAGAAACATTTCTGAATTCTCCTTGGTATGCTGACATTATTTATGTGCTTTTATATCTAAATGCCCCTCCTTCTTTGTCTAAAACTAAAGCTAGATTTTTTAAACAAAAGGCTTTGAGTTTTTGCATCCTAGATGGGGTGTTATATTGGAAAAATGCTGTTGGAATTTTGCTTAAATTTTTACTTGAAGATGATGCAGGGAAAATCATGCATGAGTTGCATGACGGAGAATGTGGAGGACACCTCTACTGGAAGGCCACAGCAAACAAAATTCTTAGATTAGGTTACTATTTGCCTACCCTTTTCCCGGACACTCAAAATTTGGTCATGTCTTGCCATAAGTGTCAAATCTTTGATGGAAAAAGAAAACTTCTTCCCTCACCCTTACATCCTATAAAAGTTGAGGCACCTTTTCAACAATGGGGGCTAGACTTCATTGGGAAAATCCACCCATCCTCCTCAGCTCAACATAAGTGGATCCTCACAGCCACTGACTTATTTACCAAGTGGATAGAAGCTATACCCTTCAGAAATGCTAATGACTGTCATTATCAAGTTTCTTGAAACAAATATCCTATCCAGATTTGGTTGTCCCAGAAAAATCATAACAAACAATGTTGTTGCTTTTAAATCTAAAAAGATGGTCGATTTCTGTTACAAATACCACATAACTTTGGGCCATTCCACTGCTTACTATCCCCAAGGAAATGGATTAGCTGAATCTTCCAACAAGAGCCTCATCAATATCATTAAAAAACTGTTGGAACAAAAGCAGAAATCTTGGCACAGTAAACTAGTTCATGCCTTATGGGCTAATAGGTTAACTACAAATAAATCAATAAATATGTCCCCCTATCAGCTAGTTTATGGCATGGATGTAGTATTTCCCACCTCATTAGGAGTGCCAGTCATGAAACTCCTTCAAGAATTATAGGTTGAAGAGAATGATATGCATAGGAGAATCAATCAAACCATCCATTTACAGCAAACCAAAGAAGAAGTTTATGAGAGAACACAGTTGGTTCAAGAAAGTATGAAGAAGCTGTTTGATAAAAGAACTAAGGCAGATAATTTCCAAGTTGGAAATTTTTTTCTTAAATGGGATTCAAGAAGAGAAGAGAAGGGAAAACATGGCAAGTTTGAGAACTTGTGGAAAGTGCCCTATATTATTCATGCTGAGAGGGGTCACAATGCATTTTTCCTGAAAGAATTGAATGGAGAAGATCTATATGGAGGTCCTGTCAATGGTAGGATGCTCAAGCATTACTTCTGCCAAGAGTCTTGAGTTTTAAAGAATTTTATTTTTCGTTTTAAATATCATAGTCTAAACATTGCATTCAAATTTTAAAAAATAAAAATACAAAAACAATCGAAAAGATAAAAGAGGGCAGATTGTGAAAACAAGAAAGGTATAGCCCCATACCAAAAAAGAGAAAAAAAACTGAAACTGTGCAAGCTCAAATGCCGCTCCTAAAGAATACACTTCTAGTTAGTCACACAGCCTAATCTTCACTAATTAGCTTTAAATTTTCTGTTGATATGATAGTGAATTCGATTTGCCAAATTGTTTAATCTTTGCTTATCAGTAGATATTTTAGGATAGAAATTAAAGGTTCAAACATGCTCAAAATTTGAACCTGAGTTTCCAGAGAGAAAATGACTCAAATCTGTTTCAAGTTCTGAGTCAAAAGATGTAAAAATCTAGTTCTAATCAGTTCAAAATCTGAACCAGTTAGCAAAGGAAAGACAACTCAAGTAAGAGTCAAAACAGAGCTGTAGAAAAGAGGAAGGAAATGTTTTAAAATCTCAGATCTCAAACCTTCCATTTTTGTTTTAAATTTTCTGCAAAATAAATGTCTATGTGCAGCTTTTTTTTATGCCATAGATCACAGCAAGTCAAACAGCTTAATCTTGACTTGACTATTTTTTAAATTTATGTTATAGAAATTAGAGAATAAAGTCTGTTGGACAGTTTAATCCCAACAGATAATAGATTAGGTAGAGAATCATATGGGCTCAATTGTTTAATCTGAGTTCATGGAGAAATAAGGAGTAGAAAAAGATTAGATTTCCTGCTTTTAAAAGAATAAAATGTTGTGAAAGAGTTTGCCAATCCAAGTGCACTCTGATGAAGAAAAAAAATGTTAGATCAATAGGATTGGGTAGGTAGAAAGATTGTATTGATGAAGATCCATTGTTTTTATGGCTGCTAATATGTTTTCAAAACAAAATCATCCCAGCAAAGGAAGGGCAGCTCAATGGATGAGGCACAGGTCAGCCTCCCAGAGAATGCAAGTCTGAAATTCTTGATGCCTTCAAGACGACACCATCCCCAAGTGGAGCCACTGTTAGCCACCCATAAATTTTGTCATATCAAGTGGTGGATAAATGATTTTGGATAGCCTTCAAGAAACAATTTCATTGCTAAAATTGTTGATGCTTAAAGTCTTTTGATAATATCCTATCCTTTGTATAATCGTCACTGCTCTTCCCCCTTTCAACTCAAAAATTCAGTTGTCATTACATGAAGATTACTGCTGCAAACTAACCTCATTTTGACCCCTTCATCCCCCATAAAATATTTCATTTCTCATGTTTCTCCCCTTTCCCCTTCATCAAAACCCCTTTGATAAGGTTTACGACCCCTTCTTTGCTTTATCAAAACCCTCAAATTCCTTTGAAAACCATTGAAAATCCATAAAAATGCATTTTTTATATTATAGACTTAAGCGCCCTTGCGCTAAGTCATTAACCCTCCCCTCCATATGCCATGGTGCCAGAACTAGGCGTTGGCCCTGCAAGCGCTTATCACATCACCCGATGCCGATTAGCCCTCTATTCTAAACTCCCGGTCACATGGTTTCCATATAACCTACGGCCCCGCAGATGGGCACCGAGTCATATTGTAAATAAATTTTCCGCCCCAAAGTATAAACCTTCGTTCATAAAAAAAAAATCGGTTTTTATTATATTTTAAAGTTTTCCGCGGGTGCAAATTTCTAGTCGCTCTCCACCGTTGATCTGATCTGCAGATCGACAGCGCGCAATCCATTGCCCTGGTGGTCCCCGCCAGCGACTCGCCAATTGCAAAACCAAGCAAATTTCATCGCACCGCTTTTAAGAGGGGGGTGGTTTTTTCTATGTCACAGCGATTCCATACGCCGGCCGACACGTGTCTTGGGCCCATTTTCAAATACCACCCTCATCGCGCGGTAAATATCGGACATGGACCCGGTGCGATATTGATGTCCACCGTCTAATCTGAGGCCGCTCATCAGATGGTGATCGCTCTCCGAAGAAGCTCGTGCGATAACCACAGGTACAGTGCAGTCATAAAATAATTTCCACCATCGATCTGATCTGCAGATCGATGACCCATACTCCATCGCCCTGGTCCCTAGTGCCACATCAACATCCACGTGGCAGAGTTCAATTCGGGCGGATCTCCATGTGTTTTCCATACAATCACCAAATACAGGACCTGGGAGCTTTATTCAGCAAATTTTTATTACATGTTTGATGTGTGGGCGTGTTTCTAAGGTTTATTGGTGCCTGTTTTTCCACCATTGATCGCATGGGCCGATCTCATCCGACGGCCCACGTTTGTCCCGAACCCTGAACATGATTTTTGACCATTTTTGTCCAAAACAAAGGTTTAAACCATTTTTCTGTTTCGCTTCGACTTTTTTCCTCTGCTCCTGACCGTTGATCTCTGCGTGATCGATGGCTCCAATTTAATTCCTTCCCCATTTCTTTTTTGACCCCCTCTAATCAATCTCAACCGTTGGATGATGCCATCCAACGGCCATGCTCTCTCCACGTGCCTTCTGAAGCAACAAACCTACACATGCAAGATTTCATAATTTTTTTGTATTTTGCAGGGTTTAAATGGTTTTTCCGCCATGACTGAAGAAATTTAAAAGGCAGAGGGTGACGATCCTCCCGCCTTCGATTCATCAAAGAAAATATTTCGCAGGGTTTAAAATTCACATTTCATCGGTGTTTCATGAGGCATTGATTCCATATCACCCCTGCGCAGCCCTGCACACCAGAAAAACACAGTGAATCAAGCACAAATCAAAGAGTATCAGTGTCAAAGAAAGATCTGTGGGATTACGGCTAAGATGGATTATCAGAAGCCTATCCTCGCAACTGAAACATAGTTTAAAGAAAATCATGAGTGTTTTTTCAGACAGAAAGAATACAATGCCACATCAGGGGCTAATTAAATCCCCCAGCCACTGCAGAGCCACCTACAGCCTCAAAGAAATCAAAAGAAGGTCGAATTTATTACCAGACCATGAGGTATTTTAATTCAATATAGTTGAACAATTATTTCAACCAAAGGAACTTATTGTAAACTGTCAACAGAAGTTATTACAAGGATAACGAGGAGCCTAGAAGTCAACAAATTCTTTCTAGCAAGCCTAATAGTTAATATAAATGATTTAATACAAAGGACACCTATGTAAGCTTCTTCATTGAGCCCCCTAAAGGCCTAGAAGCCATTAATTTTGTATTAATTATCTTTAGAGATATTTTATCAGAGTCCACCTCCTCATTTCTTCCACAAATACTTCTGTAGAAGAAGAGAAGGGGGTTGGTTGGTTGATCACTTCTTGTAATTTTTGAACTCTCTGAAATAATACATAGTCTGTTGAAGTTGAAGAAGAAATTGAAGTCTTGGAAGCCTTGATGATGTTTTTGCATGCTTGTTACTGAGAAGGCTCTATCATTGGATCCATGAGCTTGGTTGTTAGTGAAGTATTCTAAACTGTTTAATGTTTTCTTCTGTTTTCATTCTGTTCCATAATTTCTTACTACAGTAGGTTGAAATTTTTAGGCTAAGAAATGACTCCTGGAAGCACCTTAGACCTGTTCATCCTTCACTGTTTCATGTTTTCTTCTGCTGAAGTATTTTAGAGTCTTTAATCTTTCTCTTTACTCTTCATGCTTGTTTATTTCCTTAATAGTTCGAATAGTTGGTTTCAGCATGATTTATGGTTCTCCCTGCTTGTCTACTACCACTTAAAAACTATTATTGAAGTCTCCCTTTGAAGTTTTCTGTTTACAGTGAGTCAAGGAGGTCCGTTCTGATCTTGCCCTTTGTCCTTGCTTAAACATGTCTTGAAGGTCTTTTGTAGTTGTAATCATAGATGTGTTAGGTGTTCCCTCTTCTATGACTGCAATTATCAGTGAATATTTTATGTTTTCTAAGTCATTTGAAATAAAATATTTGAGGAAATAGGGTGTTCCCCGAATCTTAGGTTTCATTTTAAATGTTGTTTTTGAAATCATTGTTTGCTTAAAAGGTGTGATTTGTAGAATTCATGGTTAGCCCTGTCTATCAAAAAGCTCTTTATTGTTCAAATTGTGTTTTCAAATTCCCTTTGTTGAGAATTAAACTTCTCTTTCCAAATCATTGATGTCCATCTCATTCCAAAAACCATAGGATCCTGTGGCCAAGTTATATTTGCCCTCTGATATCCCATATCCATTGATAAGTCTGTTATGACCTCTTTTTGACTCCATAGCCCAATGAAGCTACTACTTCCTCTTTCTACCTACCTTTCCTAGATCTTTCATGTTCTGCTATATCCATCCAACCAAACAAACAAACAAACAAACACCTGCACTTAATAACTAGTCTAAAATCCATACTCTAAGCACACAAGATAAACCTTTGCAAACAAACATTTGAGAGATCCCTCTCTGAGAATAGGAGGACTAGATCCTATAACTCTAAATATTGGTTTTGATGTTGCCTTGTCTTTTGATTTGCCAAACTATCAAAACACGGGACCCCAACAGGGCGATTAAATGTAAACTGTTGGATCTCAGGAGGAGATCAATGGTGGGGATTGAATGAGGGAATATAAAAGAGAGGGGTGGTTTCTAGAGGAAAACCACTGTTTTCGCGCAACTTTGGAGTGGATTTGGAAATCTCCAAAAAAAAATTCAATACCCCTCTCCACTGACACGTGGAAAAACGAAATCACCCATATCGCGCAATTTCAACATGTTAAAGTTCAGACACCAAAGTTATGCGATATGGTTCTCGGCCGTTGGATTGCGGGCGGGGAGATCTAACGGTGCGGGTGGTAGCGCGATATGGAAAGGTGCACGAGAAATTAGGTAGGAGGTGGTCAAAGCGGATTAAATCCCAACCGTTAGATCTACGGAATGGACGGTCAAGATTAAAAGAGGGGGTGGGGAGGCAAAGGGTCAGTGAAATGGGCGGAATAAAGGAGGACCGTTGGATCAAAGGGAGCAGATGGCGGAGATTAAATCACATCGGAGGGAGGCAAGGGCTAAAACTATGATATTTTGATGCTGCGATTAGCGCAGGACCATCGGCTCAAGGTGCGATTGACAGTCATGATTGGATCGGAGATCGCCAATCGGGGAAAACAGAAAGTGGGGACGCCTGGGTCTGCATGATGCTATTACGCGCCAACCGTCCGATCTGGAACTAGATCAATGGTCCACATTCAATTGCAGGGGGATGGAGAGAGGTGGTGTGGCACGATGCGATTAGCATTGATCGTCAGATCTTGTAAAGATCGATGGCTCAGATCAAATCTGCGGTCGATAGAACAAAATTTCATCGCATTGAGAAATTTCAATTAACAAAGGGAAATGGGTTAAACCAAGGCTCCGATTGCGATAAGCGCCCGGGGCTTTAGCGCCTAGTCTTGGGCATGATTCATATGTGGGGAAGTGGTTAAGGGCTTAGCCGAAAGGGGCTTAAGCCTGAAATGAACAATAAGCGTTTTTAAGCCAAAAAGAGGGTTTTTAAGGCTTTAAAAGGGGTTTCGGTACGCATCAAAGGAGATTTTAAGACCAAATAAGGGATATTATAGGGCTTAAAAAGGGTTTTGGGGAGATTTAGAGGGTTAATGAAGGGATTTTTAGAGGAACTTTGAAAAGGAAAAAGGTATGAAAAATGAAGCTTTGAGGGGACAAAGTGGGAAAATGGAGGCCTTTTTGAAGCATTCTTCTTCACAAGACAGCAGGGTATTTTAATGGAAACAACAGTGAAGTGTTTTCAAAGGGCAGAAGACACATGGCGGCTTCAAGAATGATATTTTTTCAAAGGAAATTTATTTCTTGAAGACTCAAAAACATTTTAGCCACCTTTTTTCTTGTCAAAAAATTCATAGGTGGCTAATAGTGGCTCCACATGGGGATGGCATCTTCTTGAAGGTGTCAAGAATTCAGAAAATGATCTTTGGAGTAGGCCAAATGCCTGGTACTTGACACATCCTTTTATTTTCTTGGATCAGCTGCCACAAATCATGAAGACATCATATCAGCAGTAATATTCTCCCAAACAACTACCTACCCATACTATTGTCCTAAAAAAATTTCTTCTGGTTGAATTTGGACTTGCAGACCCTTTACATCATCAATTTTTTACAGACATGAAAATAAACCTATTCTAATACTACCCTTATTTCTCCATGAGACCATATTAATCAGTTGGTCTCACAGCTTCTCTACCTAAAATACTATCTGCTAGGATTAAACTGTCTAACAGACCTCTTCTCTACATTCTAAGACAGAAATTGAAAAAAAATCAAGCCAGGATTAGACTGTCAGGCTTGTTGTGGGCCATGGAATAAAGACAAAATTTCTCATGGATTGAAACTTTGCAGAAATTAAAAACAACTAACTAGATGCTCACAAGCTGAGCTTTATTGAGATTTTCCTACTTATCCTACTCTAAATTGAAATATTTACAAGTCTAGCTTATAAACACTCTTTTCCAATACATCCAGTCAATCAAATGGTCCCATGACTGGTCTTTCTACTCAATTCTTTGAGCATGCTAGATATGCAGGGCCACTCCCATTCTCTTTGCTTTTTAGCAGCTTTTAAAATATTTCTTGTTGTCTGCAACAAGCTGCTCATGATGAACTTTGATCCTTCTTCAAATGTTTGTAGGAAATGAGCATAAGGATCTTGAAATGATACCTGGTTGTGAGTATTTGACAAGTGGTTTTCAACCAAAACTGCTTTCGCTTCCACTGGATCAAGAAAAAGACTTTCTTGAGAAAGAAAATCTCCCTCATCTTCATCACTTTCTGAACTGGAAGACTCATCATATTTGACAGTGTTGTCCTCTTGCAGCTCTGAGATATTCTGATCTGGTGGGTTGAGCTCTGTAAAAATATCAATGTACTCTTGAGCAGGACTTTGTTCCATTGCTTCCTCTTTTTCAAGAGTAGGCTCCTTGTTTTCATCTTGCTCAAAAATTTCTTCCTTTGTTTCCTCTTCTCCCTGTGAGATGAAAGGCTACTGATCTCCCATCACATGGAAACTATTACTGATGGTTCGAGGTGTAACAGAGTGAAATTCAATAAATATTCATCTATTACTAGGCTTTCAAAACTTTCCCCATCAGTATCATAAATAGCCTGAATTGGCTTATTACTTTCTTGAAGTTGATGGAACTGATTTTCCACCCACAAATCTACTAATGATGGTTCTGCAGGATCAACTTCTGATTGGAAAACATCATCATCAGATACATCAAAACTAGGAAAATCATTGAAGTAAGTAATGTTACAATTCAAACATACTAGATTATCAGCAAGTATTTCTTCATTATGATTTACAGGGGAGATTTCTGGATCTTCATAATCAGATTTAACAGATGAATGAGCAAGGGTGTTTGTTCTATAAAATATTTCAGAGGAAGACTGATTTTTTAATATCTGATCAATTTCTTCTTCTATCAAAAGGGGAATATCCTTTTTATCATGGACAGAAGAGCAACAGTCCTCTTCTTCTTCTTGTATTAGCTGGCTTGGAGGCTGGATGTCTTCTTGAACCTCTTCTGGAATATCTTCATTTGTGCTTATAGGGAAACCTTGAGGAATTTCTGATGCTTCCTGATCTCTTTCCAATTCAAACAATTCCTCATGAACAGGGTGCCACTCTTCTAGTGGAATCTGAGATGAGTTATCATCTAGAGGAGAAGCCTCTATGTGTGTTGGTTCTTCTTCTGCCTCAGATTCTGCATCTTCATGTGGTCACTTGTTTCCTCAAAGCATCGTTCCCTATTATCTTTTGCCAGTTGGTCATGATATTCTCTTGTCAGCATAGTACAAGACATAGGTAAGCAATCAAGCAGTTCGTAATCACTTTCCTCTTCATCATCTATAGATTCTTGAGCATCATACATTTCTTTCTCATTATCTAGGTCTTGAGTTTGTTCTTGCTCTGGAAAATGCATGAGCTGCTCTAGATAATCAACATGTTTATTTAAATTAGCCACATACATCTCCACTACTTTACCAAATTTGTTCACCAGCCTTATAATTTTATCCTCTAAAGCATTTATCTTTGCTTGTTGATCCATACTTGGATCCATTTTTATACAAAGAGGTCACTGTATCTTCTCAACCAATTCAGAGTCTTCTACCAGTGGAGTAATTTGGTCTTTTGGGAGTTATGGAGTGTGGAGCCGCCAGGTGGATGAATTTGAATTTTTGGAGAAGGATGTTGTCCACCATCAACAAGTAAATACTAATCTAAAGGCTATTGGTCTGATTTTGTTCCCTACTGGAGTCGCCATTATGTTGGGGTTCCAGTGTTTTGCCCAGATTGGCAAGACCAAAAGACTAGAAAACATCAAAACCGCTTTGGGATCCTAGGATCTAGCCCTCCTGGATCTAGAGAGGGATCTCTCTATAAATGCAAATAATGATATATCTTTGAAGCTCAAAATGAGATATTAGGCTAGGTATGAAGCATGAGGGATTTTTAAATGATTTGGTTGGTTGGTTTGGTCGGAGATCATTAACTGAGAAGGTTATTGGATGAAAGGAACTAAGCAACAGGATTTTTCGGAAAAAGAAGATAGGTCAAGAAAGTGTCAATCCATTGGGCTATGGAGTCATGAAAGGAGATTACTTGCATAAAAATTAAACAAGGTTTTCATAGGGAAAGTCATCTATACTAAAGGATCTTGTAGATATATGGTGGAATGGAACAATAAGGAGTGAAGGTGAAAGAAAGAAAGAAACCCAAATGTAGTTTGGAGATCAGGTCAGATATCATTTAAATCCAGACCTTCTTTGACGTACTCAAAGGCAACTCTCAATGAATACACAAAGAGGTAGCTTAAGATCAGGTCAGAGGTCATCTAACTCTAGGCCTGCTTTCAACATACTCCAAAGGAAAAACAAAGCTAAGATTTAAAATAGAGCAAGGCCTAAGATTATAGAAGGATTTTTAACCTTTAATGTTTTGACACTAGCTCAAGGGAACTTAGTACGGCCAAACTGTTGGAAAAGGACCCCAGTGGACAGGGCTAACTCTAAATCCCCAGTATCCCAATTCTTACAGCTTAAACTCAACCAAAACATATAAACAAAAACTCCAAATTTGAACATCAGTAAGCATGGGCTAGACCAACATCTTTGACTAGTTAAATTACATGAATTTTCTCTTAGATTCATTATCAGCAAAAAGCATCAAATATAAGAAGAGTAATGGGCATTAAGGTACCATGCAAGGGTATATCCTAAGCCTAATTTACTGATTCTTATCAGAGAATGATGAACAGTATGATTAAAATGAAATAAGACAATTGCAGTAAGAAAAACATCACCTGTAATATAGACGAGGATCCTGTGAAAATTTCTTGTTCAATTGATGTGAAAAACCAGTCACATAATATGATCTCAATGGCTTTTACAATCCAAAATTCTCCTCCCAGCCTACTAAATTACAAACTAATAAGCTACTTCCCCCAATAACTATTCTAACAATCGAATGAATCCCTCTAACCAACAACAACAACAACCTTTACAATATTTTCTTTGGGAGTTCTTATAGGAGAGTGAGTAACTGTGGTAGTAGAAGTACATTTAATTGATTCATTAAGACAGAGTGGAGGAAATGTTCGTGCCCATTCAACTTAATGGCTTTGGTTGACATATTGGTACTCTGTATTCTAGTTTAGAAGTCCTGTCAGGCTGACAATAGCCTCAGATGTTTCTTTGAAGTCATTTCTGGCTGTTGGTACTCTGTATTGCCTTCTGGAATAAGTAACCGGGATAGAAAGTCTGCAGGTCTCCATACTTCCATAACTGTTGTTTCTGACAGTTTAGAAGTTTTTGTCAGTGTAATAACCTTTAAGGGTTCGAGGAGGCATGGAGAATACTATAGGCAGGTGTCCTTTCTGGAAAAAATACGTTCTGTTGATGCTGAAACACTGATATTGACTTATTAGTGTGCTTAGTCTTCCAATTGCGCCTTTATTCTTCGAACATGGGATTAGAGCATTAAGTCTTCAGTAACAGGCTTTAACCCCCTTTAAAATGTCTCTAGTGATACACTTTTCCACTTCAACGATGGTCTTTCTGCGCTCTGGGTCATAGAGACTGTGACTGTGGAGACAGAGTGAATTTCTTTGCTATGTAATCCCTGAAAAACATGATACACCTATTATAAAATTCAGGGGAGTGGCGGAAACATTCTGCAGAGGCCTGTGGAATGGTGGCGTAAATGGTGGATGCAGGCGAAAAACCAATGGAAATCTCTGCAAAATGGTGAAAGAATGGGCTGCCGGAGGTTTGGTGCAGAGAGGGTCGCGGACCGTCCGATTAGATAGGGCAATAGCAATCAACGGTCAGGATTGGTGGATGGAGGTGTTAATAGTAAGTTAGGTGGACAATAAAAGCCTTTAGTGTAAAAACACAAAGGTTTAATTTTGGGCAGATACAAAGCAAAAGGAGCATAATACATGGAATCAGGGCCTTTAATGGTGGGACCCGGCAAGGGCGGAGGGAAATTAAATGTGAACTTTTGGATCTCAGGAGGAGATCAACGGTGGGGATTGAATGAGGGAATATATAAGAGAGGGGTGGTTTCTAGAGGAAAACCACTATTTTCGCGCAACTTTGGAGTGGATTTGGAAATCTCCAAAAAAAAATGTGATACGGCTCTCTGCCCGACACGTGGCAAAACAAAACCGCCCATATCGTGCGATTTCAACATGTTAAAGTTTGGACACCAAAGTTACGTGATATGGTTCTTGGTCGTTGGATTGTGGGCGGGGAGATATGATGGTGCAGGTGGCAGCGCGATATGGAAAGGTGTGCAGCCGATTAGGTGGGAGGTGGTCAAAGCGGATTAAATCCCAACCGTCGGATCTACGGTATGGATGGTCAAGATTAAAAGAGGGGGCGCGGAGGCAAAGGGTCAGTGAAATGGGTGGAAGAAAGGAGGACCGTTGGATCAAAGGGAACGTACGGCAGAGATTAAATCACATCGGAGGGAGGTAGGGGCCAAAACTCCGATATTTTGATGCTGTGATTAGCGCAGGACCATCGGATCAAGGTGCAATCGACGGTTGCGATTGGATCGGAGATTGCCAATCGGGGAAAACAAAAATTGGGGACACTTGGGTCTACGCAATGCAATTACGCGCCAGCCGTCCGATCTAGAACCAGATCGACGATCCACATTCAATCGAAGGGAGATGGAGAGAGGTGGTGTGCCGCGATGCAATTAGCGCTAATCGTCGGATCTTGTAAATATTGACGGCTCAGATCAAATTTGCGGTCGATAGAACAAAAGTTCATCACATCGGGAAATTTCAATTAACAAAGGGAAAAGGGTTAAACCAAGGCTCCGATTGCGATAAGCGCCCGGGGCTTTAGTGCCTAGTCTTGGGCGCAAGTCATATGTGGGGAAGTGGTTAGAGGCTTAGCCAAAAGGGACTTAAGCCTAAAATGAAAAATAAGAGTTTTTAAGCCAAAAAGAGGGTTTTTAAGGCTTTAAAAGGAGTTTCGGTAGGCAGCAAAGGAGATTTTAAGACCAAATAAGGGATATTATAAGGCTTAAAAAGGGTTTTGGGGAGATTTAGAGAGTTAATGAAGGGATTTTCAGAGGAACTTTGCAAAGGAAAAAGGGATGAAAATGAAGCTTTGAGGGGACAAAGTGGGAAAATGGAGGCCTTTTTGAAGCATTCTTCTTCAAAAAACAGCAGGGCCTTTTAATGGAAAAAATAGTGAAGATTGTTCAAAGGGAAGAGGACACATGGAGGCTTCAAGAATGATATGTTTTCAAAGGAAATTTATTTCTTGAAGACTCAAAAACATTTTAGCCACCTGTTTTCTTGTCAAAAAATTCATAGGTGGCTAACATGTTCCACATGTCTAGGAGATTTTTTAATATGTAAAGTGGTGATGAACTATGTTATGGATTTTTAGAGCATGTGACACTTATTTTGTAATCATCTTTTAATTGTTTCAAAGATAATATAGGATGATGTAATAAATAGGATTTTGAGTCCTATTAGGAAATGTCTTCTTTATGGTATCTTTCATTTTCTTGTTAGAAGTCATCTTTTGCAGTTATGTGATGTGTCATAGGAGAATTCGATGAATCTAGCCATTAGGCAGATCATACTTGTTGTAATATTTTCTATTAAAAGGAAAAACATGGAAGTAGTGAGGGGTTGGAGATTTTTTGCACCAAACTGTTGCTTTATGTATTTTGACTTATATCAGTAATACATAGGACTTTCTTCTTGACATACATGAGATTCTCATGGGGTTTTTAATGTCTTATTGATCTACATCTTATGTTTTAGCACTTGCAGTAGATTTCATTTCTATTACTCAGAATTGATAACTCTATGCTCCGACTTCCTTTAGTAATGAAATGATTGTGTTTTCCTGTGTTTTATGAGTGAATTTCCTTTGTTAAAGACCCCTATTTGCCTCACCTTCCAATTCAAGAAACCTCGCCACTAAAAATACTGATTTTTGACTCCATAAGCCCAATGGTAGCAAGCCTGCATTATTTCAACTTGCAATCGTAAAAAATAAGATACAAATTCTATAGATTTAGCCATCTAGCACTATCATTAACCAATATCATAAAATCCTTTTGAGAGAGCCCTCTCAGACTGAAGAGGCCAAGCTTCAGTCAAAAAGATGGCTTGAAACAGTTACACTGAGTTGTCTGATCAGCAGCCAATCAAGTACAATTTTTTGATAACATTTTGGTGCGTCTACCAGGATAGTGAAGTTATTCATTTCCCAAAATTTTGAAGTTGAAATCTTGAAGGTAACAGGAGTTCAGAATCTGTTCGAGGCTGCAACTACCTTGGCGACTCCATCGTTGAAGAATTCAAAATTTCATAGATTCATGCTGATTCCACTGGACTTATGAAGAACTCAGATGTTTTCATTCTTGTTTCAAGGTATGCATGTATAGATTTTTCAGAAATTTATGGTTTCCAAAATCCTTTTCCCAAGGATGCATATTTTTAAGGAATGGTCCAAAATTTAATGGAAAAGATTTAAGTTTGACCTTGAAGTATATATCAGATTTCCGTGACTTTACTGAGCTTCTTATAGTCAAACATAGAGATATTTTCATCATATTGTTCTATGATTAATTTCAATGGAACTGTAAACAGTGGATTGAAAGCTTTCCTATCAGATCTATTATGTCATTTGCAGATTTTTGGCTTATTTTTTTGTAAAATGGATGGAAAGAACAGAGTTGGTGGCAGAATCTCCTTCCATTCAAGGTTTTAAACAATGTAATGATGATCACACTAATAAGGAAGTGGATGAAAAATTTTCTTTGTCCTTGTATTCTTATTTAAAGTAATTTGAGTTCAAGTCAGAAGATAAGATTAAATTTTTGGATGAATTTGCTAAGAACATTGAGAAAGACATTGAATTTTTAGAAGATCAAATTCAATCCTATAGTCTTCATGATCAAGATCAATCTTTTCAAAAGTCTTTCATGCCAGAAAACAAAGAGAGGGTGTTGCTACCTTTATCTTTTGAGATTGAGGAAGAATACCTTGTTCTTGAAAATCAGTTTGAAAAATAGTTTGATAGCACACAACTGAAATATTATGTTACTGAAGAAATCATATATGAGATGTCTAAAACTGCATAATGTCTTGAGGATTTTCAAATAAACTATGTCTTCAATGATCCTATAACTGACTACATGGAAGAGTTCTATGGTCCAAATTTCCAATTATATTTTTATTGTGAAAATCAGATCCATTTTATGATGCCTTGGTCATTTCAGTATCCTATTTACTTTTGGTTCAAGTGTAGTCAAGGAGTTCAAGTGTCAGGTCAACTCATTGACTAGCTTTATTGGAGGTTTCATGTTGCTTGAATCAAACATGAAAATTATAGTTGTTGCGGTAGGTAGGAGTGTGTGTGAATAAGCTCAAGTAGACTGAGTACCTTTTCAGTATGTACAGATTTGGTTTTTTATCAGTAATCATCAAACTTGAGCTCGAGGAGAAGGCGATAATATTTTGAAGAAGGCTTGGCAAATTTCAGAGTTTTTGTTTCCAAGAAGATGGATGGCACTGGAACTACAAGTTATTTGGTGTACCACAGGGGCACACCATCCCAAGTGGAGACATTTTTATCACTTAGAAATAGTGAAACATTACTTGAAATAGTCTTAGAGTTCATTTTTCAAAGGTATGGTCATAGAGTTCATTTTTCACAGGTTGGTATAAGAAAATTTCATTTTTTTACATGGATTAACCTATCCTAAGGTTCAAGATCACCTCCATTTATGTCATGTCATGTCCCATCAGTCATCATTATGTGTCATATCTCATTTCCCAAGAATTAAAATTCAAAAAGGACACTTTAACTAGTTTTCCCTCTTTTCGTAGTGTTTTTCACTATAAAATAGCAGTTTTCGCTACAAAACTGCCTAATAGTTTTGTAGCGAAACTGACAGGAAATGAACTAACCACGCTACGAAAAAATATTTTTCTATCTATATTGTAAAATCAGGTGCAAGGTGTCAATTCATCATTGGAGGAGTTAAGGTGAATGTCATTCAAGCCTCTTATGGTTAACTCAAAGGTACATGGCCATGTCTGAGGTCATCATTGCCCTTTTGGCATGTATGTGTCGTGATTAAAGCATGAGTTGCCATTTAAAACATAAAAGATTACCCTAAGTTGATATTTGTCATTCAACATTCATTCTTGCATGTGAAGCATCTCAGTGTCACTGTTTGAGAGCTACCTCACCACACCGAGTATCTTGTTGTCCAATTTGTCTTCACAAGTGTCACCTTTTTAAGAGGGCAGCTTGGTTATAAAAGGATATGGTCATGAAAAAGAAAGCATACAAAGGTGGCTCTGTGGATAAGATATAAGCCCATGGACCTTAAGCTATTCATGGAGGACCCTAGATTTTCTGAAGCATGCATCGATTCAAGTTGTCTGAATTTCTGTTGGAGCTAACAAGGAAATTGTTGTTTTTTTGGACTATTTGAGTAGTAATTTTAAAGAGACGATTATGGATGAAAAGAGATTAATTTAGAAATATTGAGAGAGGTTATTTTCAAGAAAAGAACAATGAAAAATAACCTCTTTCACATTTCTCACAGGTGCTATCCGTTGGGAGATACAGGGATGTCTTTGGGCCCTATTTTAAAAAAACAGAATTTTCCTGTTGTATACATGTTTTTTCAAATGCATATTTTGGACAACTGGATATGTTTTTAAAAACAACAAGAAATTTTTTTCTTCAAAACATTCTTATTGACAAAAACCTCCTCCTTTTTTATAAAATACATCATGGATTCGAAGATATAAGCTCTGTTCTAAAACCTATTTTTCAGAAAAAACAGGAAAAATTTGCAAAGATGTTTTAAATATGTAAGGTGATGGTGATTGTGTTCCTCATTAGTTTGATGACGTCCATAACATGCAGAAGATAAGATTTTAGCAACAGAGGGCCAGTTTGTGAAGACAATTTTTAAATAGCCAAATTCGATGTTTTTACACAGTCTTTCCTCTTTTCGTAGCGTTTCCTAGGCTTAAAGACAGGAAAACACTACGAAAAAACTTGTAGTAGCCTTTTTGCCTCTAAAGTCTTTTTTTGCAGCTTTCAAGAAGGGATATTGATGGTGTGGATGTGTCATTACTTGATTTACACCATGGAACAGTGAAGGAGCAAATATATTAGGTGCATAAGTCAATTTTCAACACTACCAAAGTTCGCTACGAAACTGTCATGTTTTCGTAGCGAACTATTTTTGAAGGTTTTGGAGCATCTTGATGGCAGTTTTGGACAGCTGGACTCCTCCAACATGTCAAGGAACATTAACATAAAATATTTACGACTCGAAGGAAGTGTTGTGGAGACAGGTCATCATCTAAAGCTCTCGTTGAAGATAAGGGTTATGCATTCCTGAAAAATAGGGTTTTGTTCCACATGTCTAGGAGAGTTTTTAATATGTAAAGTGGTGATGAACTATGTTATGGATTTTTCGAGCATGTGACACTTTTGTTGTAATCATCTTTTAATTGTTTCAAAGATAAGATAGAGTGATGTAACAAATAGGATTTTGAGTCCTATTAGGAAATGTCTTATTTAAGGTGTATCTGTCATTTTCTTGTCAGAAGTCATGTTTTGCAGTTATGTGATGTGTCATAGGAGAATTCGATGAATCTAGCCATCAGGTATATCATCCTTGTTGTAAGATTGTCTATTAAAAGGAAAAACATCGAAGTAGTGAGGGGTTGGAGATATTTTGCACCAAACTCCTGCTTTATGTATTTTGACTTATATCAGTAATACAAAGGACTTTCTTCTTGAAATACTTGAGATTATCATGGGTTTTTTAATGTCTTATTGATCTACATCTTATGTTTTACCGCTTGCATTATATTTCAATTCTATTACTCATAATTCATAACTATATGCTCTGACTTCCTTTAGTAATGAAATGACTGTGTTTTCTTGTGTTTTATGAGTGAATTTCCTTTGTTAAAGACCCCTATATGCCTCAGCTTCCATGTCAAAAAACCTTGCCACTAAAAATACTGATTTTTGACTCCATAAGCCGAATGGTAGCAAGCCTGCATTCTTTCAATCTGCAATCATAAAAAACAAGATACAAATTCTATAGAGCCATCTAGGACTATCATTAACCAATGTGATAAAATCCTTTTGAGAGAGCCCTCTTAGACTGAAGAGGCTAAGCTTCATTCAAAAATTGGTTTAAAAAAGTTACACTGAGTTGTCCGATCAAAAGCCAATCAAGTACAATTTTGTGATAACAAAACTAAAGGGTGCCAAGCATATTTTTAGCTCTTTTTTTATCTCATTAAATCTTAATGAAAAATACATTTTCGATTACTTGTTTTCTCTTTCATACTGAATAAATTGTGAAGGAGATCAAAATGAGAAAAGGGAAGGGAAACCACTTTACTCATTCTATTAGTCAAAATGGAAGTTTCATTTGTGTTTCCCTTGAACATGGCAGTTGTTTATGTCATTTCCTCACAACTAGGTTTAGATTTCTTAGGATTTGTACAATACATATGAGTTTGTTTACTCCTCTAGCCAAATACTCTTCCAAACACTATGCAGAATGCTTCAATGCCTCCTATGTTGTTGCAAAATATCGTGTGATTCTCATTAGTCAATGATTCCAAGTAACTTTTGTGTTGTTCCATTTCATGTTCAAGGGAAGTATCATCCTCACTTAGCCATATGCAATCCTTTTTGACCTTTTGTGTTATTCAATCATGTGTCAGTTGTACTTCATGACTTCTTCCATTCACATCAACTATCAGTTTTTTCCATGTCGATTGATGGCGGATACATTAAGTCCCTCCTTTATGTTGAACCCTTGGTTAAACTGAGAAGGGGGGGTTGAATCAGTTTACTGCATTCATGTTCTTATTAAAATTTCTTTTATACTCATTCACATCCTCATTTTGTGATCAACTTAATATACAATGGAAAAACAATCTTAATAAGTGAGCAGCAGGTATTAAGAAGAATAAATACAGAGTATCAACACATAATCATCATGCATATAAACGACAGATATAAGTGGAAACCCATAAAGGAGAAAACCACATCTTATTATTGTTGTGATGCAAAAGGCAAGCTCCATTTACAGTGGAGTTTTGTTTGCCTACGGAGACTTGCCTTTGCATCAAAAACAATATAAAATTAATTAAAACAATTACATTTACATTTGCAAGAGATATATCTCATTCAACCCTTTCAGTTCTTGGCTCAATGTGTTTTTCTTTTCTGCTACTATAGTGTAACAATTATGCATACTCTCCTGCTTTCTATGCATGTAGAATGCATTTCCCAAATTATGTTCTAAATCTGGCAGCTTTATCAATGCTGAAGCTTTTCCATCAAAGGTTAAAATATTTGTTATAACTCAATAATGCAATTTCATTTAATTGGAAATGCTCAAATTGGCAAACTTAGTTTCGGAAGCCCACCTTTAATACACTATGAAAAAGAAATCAACACAATTTCAACTCAGCAACTCTAATGCGGAAGTAGCTCTTCATCTTATGCGCTATGGTCAAAAATCCACTTTATGAATTTGAAATTAATATTTCAAACTTTGGTTATGAACCCTTTCATATACCTTTGAAGTGGAAGTGCAATATCCCAGCCACATGTTATTTGGCTCATTCAACGTTTAAATGGCCCTTCATTCAATGTGTAGGACCCAATTAAATAATTTAACCATTTCGGCCATACTTTAATTGAAAACCAAATAATCAACATAGATTAAGGTTTGAGCCCCACCATCTCGAACTTGTACTTATTAAATAGACATTTACTAATGCAAAAACGTTGGGCCAATACCTCATTTAACTCCCATGCAGCTCCCCACGCAATTATCCTTGGATCCTTTGCCCTTTAGATCGAACGAACGTTGCTTCCACCACAAGTTTAGCACAAAAAAATTACGTTTCGATAAAAATGGTTTTTAAAAACCGCTCTTGCCACGCGTCCGCCATCTCTGAAGAGCCGCCGTTTTTTTCATAAAAACTTACCATTTAAGAAAATAAGTGTGAAACCCACTCCTAGATTCCAAACCGGCCACTATACGTTCCGCCCGCCGCGATTAACTACGGTTCGACAATGACATGGTTTAATTTTATATCACCCAAAAGAATGTGAATTCAAACCTTTCACAATCGGAATAAAATCCAAATTATAAACCTTAGTCAATACGCTCATGGGTATTGAATCAATGCTCGACCATTAGCATTTTAAATCCAAAGAATAAAATTTGTTTCCACTGCATGTGTTAACAACCATCGGTTTTATTTCTATTTACCCAACTTTATGGTTAAACCCCCCCAAGGCTTTACCATAGCATGTAATCATGTACGCATTTCAGTTCAAAAGTTCAGATTTGATTAATTTAATACCAATGCCATATGCCACCACCTATGAATATTTTCCATACATAAACTCAGACTTTAATTAAACTAAACCAACACATCACATTAATAATGCATCTAGGGCCCAACATTTAATGTACCCTTCACATCCAATGGCTGACTATTGATCGCATTGCTTTTCCCAATCGAATGATCATCGCGCTATCAAGATGCACGAGTTTTAATCTTCAAAAATTACACGATATAACCGGTTTCACAATACTACCTAACAACACATGTCAATCAGGGACCGATATCGTGTTCGAAAAAAGAAAACAACTTACCACTTGCGAAGGTGAGCAAGACCACTGGTATTGGGTCTTCAAAACTACCTTTCGTGGTTCCTACTTCCTCGTTGCTCAAGGTTCCATTTATTTTTCTACGTTAATGTTGTGGCTTCAACCGATATAAACAAACAGAGTTTTAATGCAATGTAAAACATATTTAATAATCAGATACTGGTATTACTTGCATCCTTCATAAAATAACTCATCGATTTCTTCTTAAATTGCGTTAACCTTCGACTTTCCATTCTGCAACTGTGTCCTTAAGACTTCATTCTTAACCATTCTCTGTCCACAATTTTGTTGGTTGCTCACAATTCCGCCTTAACACAGAATTTCCGTCTTCATTCCATGCACAGTTTTGATCAAGGCCAGGGTTCAACCTTCAACTCACACAGACATTCATTCTACACAATTTGGTTACCTTCGTATATGTAAATGGTCTACTCATATATGATATCAATTTTTTTTTTTAATTATAACCTACAGCATATAAAGCATCAGCTTTGGAAATTAGACCATGATTTCCATATCCCGTCTCTGTGGTTCAATCCACAGTAAAATCCCAAATGATTTCAAACCAAATGACGCAGTTTGTTCCAAAACCCAATTACTTTGCTGGCCACTGTGATGTATCAAACCACTAAATTAAAACCCATCTCTGACCAATTCAATTAACAAATATAATATCGATATTACCTAACATCGATTTTTCTTTATGCCCAACAATACTTTCAGGAAATTTTGTGCTTCATTATTATTCAACAAAATTGCACAGAATTCAGAAACAATTCTTCATATATACATCTGAACTCAAATTACAATTGCTACTGGCCTGATCGTCAATCGATGGCCCTTCTAAAAATTCCCGTAGGCTTACACACAAAAACTCTGTTTGTCCATAGTCCTACTTCTACCCTCACTACTCTGCACCATGAATAGCTCTCTGCTTCAATTCGCTGCCTTTGCTTACTCTACTCCTTGTCTGTCTCCTTTGTCTATTGCTGGTTCTTCTTTGTTATTTTGCCTTAGTGATAGTTCAAGTGCTGCTCCTTTGCCATCAATGACAATATTTCCAATAGTCTCCCCCTTTGGCATTGATGGAAATACTTTAATACTCTTCTTTTGCTTGCTTTTCCTCACCCTTTGACATCAATGGTAAAGGGTTGCACATTTCCTAGTGTGGTTTCCAAATCTTGTCCATAATACTCTGACCTTGAGGACCTGTTCCATGCACTGCTCACTTGCTATGGCTCTTTTGTTACAATATTTTTTGACTAGTCTCCCCCTGGAATGATGTTTTCTTTTAATGTCAGAGAGTCACATCTGCAGACACTACCCCTAGTTTGTCTCTTAGATATTCAACTGGCTCTTTAGGAAGAGGTTTTGTGAATATGTCTGCTATTTTTTACTTTGTTGGTACATATTCCAACTTCACTACTTTATGTGCTACTTGTTCTCTGACAAAATGGTACTTAATTGGGATGTGCTTTGTTTTTTAATGAAATATAGGATTTTTTGATATACTTATTGCACTTGTATTGTCACATTTGATTGAAATGGGATCATCCATGCTTACCTTCATGTCTTGTAGAGTTTGTTTCATCCACATTACTTGTGTATGTATATGTTGCCGGGCTGCCATGTATTTTGCTTCGCTATATAGCAGAGAGATAGAAGTTTTCTTCTTACTTAGCCATGCCACAAGAATTTTTCCCAAATAGAATGCACCTCCACTTGTGCTTTTCGTCCATGCACTAATGTCCAATCGCATCCGTATATGCCGTCGTCGAAGTGCTTTTGTTTTTGGATAAGTCCATAGCCCATACGTAAAGGTTCCAGATATCTAAATATTCTCTTGATTACTAGTAAATGATTTTGTTTTGGTGCTGCTTGATATCTTGCCACAAGTCCTACTACCAACATAATGTCTAGTCTAGAAGCTGTTAGGTATAGTAGACTTCCTATCATGGATCTATAAAGTTTTTGATCTACATCTGTTGATCCATCATTAGCACATAGTTTGCAACCAGTGATCATGGGAGTTGACACAGGTTTGCAATCTTCCATTTGAAACCTTTTCAACATCTCTCTTAAGTATTTTTCTTGTGAGATGAATGTTCCTATGTTCTTTTGTTGAATTTGAAGTCCTGAATAGAAGGTGAGCTCTCAAATCATAGACATCTCAAATTCTAATTTCCTTTCTTCAGCAAATTCTTTTGTTAACTTCTCTTTGTTGCTACCAAAATGATGTCATCTACATACACTACTACAATTAAGAGTTCATTTTCATTAGCCTTTCTGTTCAAATTGTTGTCTACTCCTCCTTTCTTGAACACTTGTTTTTGCAAGTATTTGTCTAGCCTTGAATACCATGCACGAGGAGCTTGTTTCAGACCATATAAGGCTTTCTTTATTCTGCACACATAGTCATGTTTATCTGTTAATGAGAATCCTTCAAGTTGTTCCATGTAGACTTCTTCCTCTAGATCTCCATTTAGGAAGGCATACTTCACATCCATTTGATATAACTTGAAATCATGATAACATGCAAAGGCCAAAAATACTCTAATTGCTTCCATTCTGGCTATAGGGGAAAAGGTTTCATCATAATCAAGACCTTAAATTTGTGAATATCCCTTGCATACAAGTCTGGCTTTATTTTTGATTACTTGCCCTTGTTCATTCATCTTATTCTTGAATATCCATTTTGTGCCAATGAAATTTTTCCCAGTGGGTCTTGGAATTAATTCCCAGGTATTTTTCTTCTCAATTTGGTCCAGTTCTTCATTCATAGCATTTACCCAGTTTTTGTCTTTGCTGGCTTCTTCGAACTTCTTTGGCTTTATTTGAGATAGCATGGCTAGGTATACTTCTTTTGTCTGTTCAGCAAGTTGTCTTCTTGTCTGGACTCCCACACTCTTGTCCCCAATGATTTGATCTTCTGGATGATTCTTTTGAGTGTGTCTTGAGGGACCTTTTGAGTTTAATTCAGTATCTTCTGTTGTCTTGCTCAGTTCATCATTATCTTGGTTTTCTTCTTCATGATCTTCTGGAGGATTGTTGCATCTTGTACTTCTTGTTCTGTTTGGTAGATCTTCATCAAATCTTACATCAATGCTTTCCACAATTTTTTGTAGTGCTTTGTTGTAGCACCTGTAACCCTTACTCTTGGATGCATATCCTAAAAATATTCCTTCATCAGCTCTTGCATTAAACTTCCCCAGTGTTTCATCATTGTTTTTTATGAAACATTTGCTTCCAAAGATTCTAAAGTGCTTGATTGATGTTGGTTTACCATCCCATAATTCGTAAGGAGTCTTGTCACAGTTTGGTCTTAAATGAGCTTTGTTAAGAATGTGAACAGCTATGTGTACTGCTTCTATCCAGAAGGTTTGGGGAATGTTACTTTCTTGCATCATTGCTCTGGAAATTTGTTGTACTGACCTGTTTTGTCTCTCTACCACTCCATTCTGTTGAGGTGTAACTGCAATTGTAAATTGTTGTTTTATCCCATGCTCATTGCATAGGTCTGCAAAATCATAGTCTGTGAATTCACCTCCTCTGTCTGATTTGATGCACATTAGCTTGCAACATGTTTTATTTTCTTCCAATGCCTTGAATATCTTGAATTTATCAAGTGCTTCAGATTATATTTGAGAAATGCCACCCACGTCATTCTAGAAAATTCATCTATTATCAGCATGAAATAAGATTATCCACTTGGTGTTTTGGTTATTGAAGGTCCACACAGGTCCATGTGTACAAGCTGAAGAGGCTTACTTTTAGATAATTTCTCTTTGGTCTTGAAATATGTGCGGGTCTGCTTGCCCAGTTGGCAGGCTTTACATATGGTATTTGAAGGCTTCTTTATTGCTCACATATCTCTGACTGCGTTCTTCTTGCTCAGACTGATGATGTGGTCAAAGTTTAGGTGTCCAAATATTCTATGCCATAACCATGATTCATCAAGTTTTCTTAGGTGACATGTTTCGTCCTCTTCTTTCGCTATATAAACATTAATTTCTGTTCGAACACCTTTGATCAAGGACTTTCCGGTGGTTCTTGATCTTACTTCACAATCTTGGGCTCTAAAAATGACTTCACAACCTTTATCACACATTTCACTGACACTTAACAGATTTACTTTCAGCCCATCCACAAATAGTACATCTTGGGCCTTTCCTCTTCCATTAACCAGAATGATTGAGCCTTTTCCTTTGATTTTCCCTGCTTTATCATTGCCGAATGTTACATTCCCAGATTTATTTTCATCAAAGGTTACAAACTTCCTTCGATCTCTAGTCATATGCTTTGAGCATCCACTATCCAAATACCATTGGTTTTTCTGATCTTGAGCTATTAGAGCCAGGTCACACTTATTCAACTTATTTTTCCACTGCATGCATCCTTTTGTTTGGTACCTTTCCTGAGAGGATGGACCACATTCTCTGACAGGACATTTGTGACACTTGGGCCCGATTTGATGGCATTCAAAGCATTTGATTATGTTTCTGAATGAATTATGTACACGAGTGAATTCTCCATTGTTCATCCATCTCCTTGAGTTTCCATACTCAGCCTTTTTCCATTCATTCTGCACTCCTTGGCTTTATGGCTAAACTCCTTACAGTAAAAACAATACCCATAAAAACAATTAGCGTACCTGATGAAGGGTTGTCTTCTCCATTTGTTTGCTTGAGGTATTCTTTTCACTTTTTGCATCCTTTGCTAGTTGGAATCGATTCTCCTTTTATGAAAATATGCAGCAATATGTCCCAATTTGTGACAGGCATAACAAGTCACATGTTTCATAGGGGGGGAGAATCTCCTTTGATAGCTCCCAAATTTTATATATTTAGGAGTATATGAGCCTTTTTCAGTTGACTGTTTATTTATTTCGTTCTTTGTCATTTGAGGTTCCTTCTTTTTTATGTTTACTTCATTGTAGGCTTCTACTTCTGTAGGAACCTTCTGAGCTGCTTCATTACCCTTAACAGCTTTTACAAAAATGATATTCCTGTTATCTTTTTCTTTGACTTTACTTGTTTCTCCTTCATAGCCTATCCCAGTTTTTATCAGAGGAGATCTTTGAGAATCTAGTATTTTATTCAACTTATCAGAGCTTGTCATTTGAGGAGTGTTTATTGAAAATTTCCTTTGGGTGTTTTCTAATTTCTTCCTCAATCATACTACTTCTTCTTCCAATTTCTCCTACTTCTGAATTTTATCGTCAATTTTCTTAAGTAGAGTGTCTACTACCTTCTTGGCTTCTTCAAGCTCTAATTTCAACTGAATGAGGTCTTCTGAATTTTGTTCTTCTCTTACATATTTGAGGAGAATGCCTTTCTATTTTCTGCACTTTAGTTTAAGTCTATCTATTTCTTCCAGGGAACTTCTTAGCTCCCCCTCAAGATCAACTTCACCTTCTTCCTCATCTTCTAGAAGGAATTCTTCAAGCTCTTCCTTGGCCATCAATACAAATTCAGAGGTTCCTTCTTCATTTTAGGTTTCATCTGAGTTTTCAGATGCACTGCTATCTTGCTAAGCATAAAATTATTTTCTTTTGTATCTATTCCCTTTCTGCCAGTTCTTTGATATGGTTTTCTTCGTCTCTTGAGTCTGATTCTTTGTCTTCTTATGAGGACACTTAGATGTGTAGTGTCCAACTCTTCCACAGTTAAAGAATTTAAATGGAATTTTACCTTTATATTTGTCAGAGCCTCTATCCAATCTTCTGAAAAATTTGGCCTCTTCTTCATCAGAGCAGGAGCATGTATCTTCTTTTTCTTCTTTGTTCTTCTCTGTCTTAAAGGCTGCCTCCCTCACATTTGAATTCCTCTGTGGCAGTCTCATCTCATAGGCTGTTAAGTTTCCAAGTAATTGGTTCATGGTCAGAGTTTCTCAATCAACTATTTCTTCTATGGCAGAAACCTTGGGGTTGAAGATGGATGGTAAAGATCTTAGAATCTTTTGAACAATTACACATTATTTTATGGTTTCTCCTAGATCTTTCATGTTATTCACAATTTCTGCAACCCTTAAGAAGAAGCTGGCAATGTTTTCTTCATCATTCATTTTTATATTTTCAAACTGAGCTCTATAGACTTGTAGTTTGGCTATCTTCACCTTTTTGTCTCCCTCATGGATGCTTTCTAATGTATCCCATATTTCTTTGGTAGTCTTGTTGTGCATTACTTTGATAAATTCTGCCTCACACAGTCCACCTAAGAGAGCATTCTTGGATTTTTTAAACTAAACCAACGCATCACATTAATAATGCATCTGGGGCCCAACATTTATCATACCCTTCACATCCAATGGCTAACTATTGATCGCATTGAATTTCCCAATCCAACGATAATCGCGCTATCAAGATGCATGAGTTTTAATCTTCAAAAATTACGCGATATAACTGGTTTCATAATACTGCCTAACAACACATGTCAAGCAGGGACCGATATCACGTTCGAAAAGTGAAAACAACTTACCACTTGCAAAGGCGCGCGAGACCACTGGTATCGGGTCTTCAAAACCGCCTTTCATGGTTCTGACTTCCTCTTTGCTCAAGGTTCCATTTCTTTTTCTACGTTAATGCTGTGGCTTTAACCGAAATAAACAAACAGAGTTTTAATGCAAGATCAAACATATTTAATAATCAATTACTGGTATTGCTTGCATCCTCATTAAAGAACTCATCGATTTCTTCTTCAATTGCGTTAACCTTCGACTTGCCATTCTGCAACTACATCCTTAAGAATTCATTCTTAACCATTCTCTGTCCACGATTTTGCTGGTTGCTCATAATTCTGCCTTAACACAGAATTTCTGCTTTCATTCCACGTACAGTTTTGATCAGGGCTAGGGTTTGACCTTCAACTCACACAGACATTCATTCTACGCAATTTGGTTACCTTCGTATATGTAAATGGTTTGGTCATATATGATATCAATATTTCTTTTAATTATAACCTACAGCATATAAAACATCAGCTTTGGCAATGCGACCATGATTTCCATATCCAGTCTTTGTGGTTCAATCCATAGTAAAATCCCAAATGATTTCAAAAAAAATGACGGAGTTTGTTCCAAAACCCAATTACTTCGCTGGCCACTTTGATGTATCAAACCACCGAATTAAAACCCATCTCTGAATAATTCAATTAACAAATATAATATCGATATTAACTAATATCGATTTTTCTTTATGCCCAACAATACTTTCAGGCAATTTTGTGCTTCATTATTATTCAACGCTTCCCATGCAAACCATAATGCATTCAAAACACAATAATTAGCATCAATCTACCCTGAATCAATACTAATTTACCCAATCAAATAGAATCCCAAATACATAAAAATTCTCGTAGGCTTACAAACAGAAACTCTATTTTTCCACAGTCCTACTTCTACCCTCACTACTCTACACCTTGAATAGTTGTCTGCTTCAATTCGATGCCTTTGCTTCCTCTGCTCCTTGTCTGTCTCCTTTGCCATCAATGACAATATTTCCAACATGGTTGTGCACTTGGGTGATCCTTCATAAGAAGGAAAAAATAATCTTCCCAAATTGTACTATAGATCTTGGTTATGCATGTACCCTCCCTTTTTATGGTGATTGAAGGATCTCCTACCATCATTGATCCGACAGAACTCCTGAAAGTTAAAATGCTCCTTGAACCTCTGGGATTGAGATTCATATTCTAAAAATTATTCACCAAGGGTTTCTTCCCTCAAGGGCCCTCCTTCCTCACCTTCCAATGATAGGAAAGTGGGCATAGTGGAGCGTTGTGAAGAAGGTTGTGCTACTGTTTTCTCCCACCACAAATTTGAAGTGTCGGAGCTTTCTCCATGGTGAAACCCTATAGGGGATTCCTTCTATCTTTCAAATCTCATCTCCTTGATATCTTTTGCAATGTCCTGCATGGTCTGGAGAAGAAGTTTTGGAATCTCTTTCTCCTCCATGGCTATAGATGTGTTTCCCCACAAGTTGAGCCAAGATTAGAGCTATGATACTACTGTAATATTCGAAATTAGGAAACACAACAATATTGAACACTAAACTGAAATGTACAACATATAATGATGCAAAAGATATGAGAAAATCATAGATCCATTAGATTATGTATTAGAGCAACAAAATATACAATCTGTTGAGGAACAAATCACTCAAACTAGCAAACAAGCCTCCAAAGCCTAGAAATACTAGAATCCCAAGGGATGCTGCAACACAAAAATGCCGGAATACATCACAGCACAGTCCCAGTGAGGGTTACTGCTACAGAAAAATAAATATGAATGGATCTGCTGATATATTACTCAAAAGGAGCTGAAAATGGAGAACTAGTCTTTCAAACACAATCCCAAAGTAACCCGTCAAGAGTTTCTTGAAATACACAAGATGCAAAATGTGCAGACTGCAACTCTATGGCCAAATCACGCGGTATCACTGAAGTGCTGCTGAAAAATTGCTAATATGATAAAGATATGGTTGTAACTCCTCCTCCCTAGCTTCTTGGGTGAAAGGCTTCTCCTTTCACTAGGAAACTAGCTCATAAACAGGGTTTTTCACCCCTCCACTCCAACACCATTAAAAATAACACAGTTCCTCAAGGATACTGTGCTATGGTTGTAGGTGACTGCTTGGCCCAATGACGGATGGTGGAAATGAAGCTCAAAAAACTCCTCTTTCAAGTCCTCCAAGAAAGAGTGGGGAATTAGTGCACGGAAATGCCCTTGTACTAAGCAGTACAACAAACCCAGCTAAACAACCGAAGCATGCAATAAATCATAAGACTCAAACATAAAAAATATTTTGAATTCTTCTCATGGCTGCCATCCCTTCCCTTATATTCTTGGTGAGCTTCCTCACCCTTGGCCCCACTCATTTATGATTTTAATTCCATGCAAAGACTCCTCCTCCAAAACTTCGCTGTCCCCACTAGCTCCACTTTATTCTTTTCGTAGCGTTGTGTTTTATTCAACCTTGATCTAGCCTACATGAATTTCCCCCTTTCACACCCAAGGTGGATTTATTTTGACTATCTAAACTGATCCACATCCATACTAGAAGTGATTTATTCCTACTAAAGATATTTAAGGGTCTCCCTACCCCACTTATTCCTCTAGACTGAAAATAGAAGCAACATATAATATTCCAACTAGCTGAAAGCTAATTGGGAATATTACAATTTACCACTTTTTTTTCACTTTAAAAAGATAAAGTTGCACTTTTTTTATTTGTGGCTATTTGGCACTGGTGTGTCAATTAATAACACCGCACCGATGCATAGTAACTAAAACGCACCGGTGTGGTTATCTATACATTAACAACGATAACAATAAGTCCATTTTTAAGGCACCGAAATTACTTTTAGGTGTGTACACCAAAATGTATTGTTTATTTTTCTCAAATGCATGGAGAAAATATCATAATTATATCGAATGGACAATTCTTCAAAATCCAGCTCATTACATAATATTTCTTAAAGCCCATCGTGGAGTTCTCCCTATCCAAATAGAGACGTAATATTTACTTCATATTTTATTTATATATTCATTATCTAATTGATTTTTTTTTATATCCATGTCAATCAGCTTAATAAAATAAATGTATACAAATTTTCAAGTTCATGCAGGTTCATGCAGATTAATAATTGAGTTCAGATGCACAAAATATTCAAATAGCTCCAAAATTTCATAAGCTCTTATCAGGAGCATCATACCACAAGGCACATTTGGTAGATGAAAATGGACAACCGCTTCACCCTGTCAATTGTAACATTGCATCTTCTAGCCACATTAATCCTGTGACAATGATGGTAATAAAATTGTTTGGTATATTAATGTAATTATTTCAACGTCAAACCAATTAATCATGCATTGTCGACATGCTTAGTAATTAATATCATATATTTTGTACTAATCATGTTCAAATATATTTTTTGAAATTATTAGGATTCTAGTGATGATGAGCGACCTACCTACCATCTTCTGTTGCACCCCACGACAATGTCAAATTGAGAGAAAATTGAATTAAGACAAAAAATCGGAGAGGAACGATACCAAGAATGGTTGAATCAACCACCTATTCAATTCCCACTACGTCCAAATTCACCAATTAGGAATGACTACAACAATAGTAGTTCTTCACAAGCTAGAAATGGAGGCGATCAAATAGAGGTTGGTATGGATGATTACTTAAGGGATACGACTACCATGGAGACAATGTTTTTAGATGCATTCCAGAATGATGATCATCAGCTAGGGGATGATGCTCATATCGCTGATACCTTTTTCGAAAGCCTTAAATTTTGTTCCACCACTCCTCTCTTTGGCCTTGGTAGTTAGTCAAAGTCTACCCATTTGAGGAAAATTATGTTATTGTACAACTTGAAAGAAAAGTTTGGCTTGTCGAATGCATGTTTCTCAGAAATTTAGAGGTAAGTTACCATAAAGTCAACCCTTATATTTTGAGAAATATAATCACACAATGAACATTAAAAATGGTCAATTTTATGAATGTTAATAATTATATCAGCATTAATGTATATTTAATATTGTCCATGATCACCAACTACAAGTTATTCAAAGATAAGGTTCTTTCAAGTGATAATGTCTTGCCTGATAGCTACGAAGAGGCAAAGAAATTGTTGAAAATGTTGGGTATTGAGTACATATCATATCATGCATGTCCAAATGATTGTATTCTATAGAGAGGAGAATATGTAGATGAAGAGATATGTCTGAAATGTGGGTATGATAGGTATGATAAATAAAAAAAGAAGGGTAAATCATGTGGCCCTCCTTTTAATATATTGACGCACATGACTATAATCCCAAGGATTCAAAGGCTCTTTTATTTCAGATAATTAGCTATGTTGCAGGAATGGCATGCCTCACACAGAAGTGAGTTGGGAGTTATGTGAATCCCAACAGATTCATTAGGCATGAAGCATATAGAAGATACATGGCCTGAAAAATTCAAGGATGAAGAATGAAGTCTACGACTCAGCATAGCCATGGATGGCGTCAACCCATATTCCCTCAAGAACACCAACTATTATGTTTGGCCTATAGTAGTGATCAATAACAATATCCCCTCATGGTTATCCGTGAAGAATGAAAATATTATGTTGGCTCTCATAGTCCCTGGTAGAAGACAAGTGAAGAATATGGATGTCTACTTACAACCACTGGTAGATGAATTGAAGGAATTATGGGATGGGATAAATGTATACGATGTATCAAGACCCATCGTAGTAGAAATGAGTTTTAAATTGAATGGAATATGTGCTTACACGACACATGATTATCCATGCTTAGGAGTTTGCTCTGGTAAATTACATGTTTATTGATTTGTTTATATACATAACAATATTCTTTCACATTTTAGTTATTTAATTCGTTGTAATTTTTATGATCTTCATGATATTCTTTAGCATGCCATGCATATATATTATATACAATAATCTCGCAGGTCTTGTAACAAAAGGGTATTTTGGATGTAAATGTTGTGGAGCTTCTTTGAAAGCTAGATGGTCCAACGACCTACGAAATCCAGTGTATGACTGCTCCAAGGCGTTCCTCCCAGAAGAAAACCCTTACAGAAGAGAAGCATCTGCTTTCAATGGTAAACGAGAGAGAACCCAAAGGCCTCCAACAACTACACCAGCTGAATGGATTAGAGCATGTGAGATAGAGAAGGAGAAGGAGTTCATAGAAATGTTCGATTCAAATGGGGATCCTATGTTCGATGATCCAGAATTCTTCGACACCTATGTTGAGGAATTTCCCATTGGGATGAAAAGGAAATCTATCTTTTATAACCTCCTATATTGGGAGCATCTTAAGATTACCCACTTATTAGATCCCATGCATATATTTAAAAATGTTTCATCTTCTTTATCGAGGCACATATCATCGAAAGAAAGTGACACATTGGTTGTTAGGAAAGATCTTATTACATCAAAAACTAAAAAGAAACATTGGCCAAGACAATTAGAAAGTAAAGAATCAGAGACAGGCGCTGGTCCCTCTAATACATGGTATTTCAAAGAAGGTGATGTCCCATGTATTTTTAAAAAATATGACCTTTCTTTGGCAAAGGAAGTTATAATGGGTGCAAGGGTGTCATCTTCATACGGGTCTTCACTACGGCATTGCTTCACTGTGGATGACCATTTTTTGGGGTTGAAATTGCATGACCATTTGAATCTTCTAAGAGTACGTATAGTGTCAAAAGCATGATTTTATTATATTTTATATTAATAAATTTTATCCCATGCAGGGATCATAAAACATAACTGATTTTGTATATTATTGCACATGTTTATAACTTTTCACTGTCATTATCCTTTGTTCATGCATGGGTGTGTGAAACATGGATTCCCCCAAGACCTAGGACCCACCATATCTAAATTATATGAATTTTTATGTTGGATCACGTCAAAGGAGATTAATTTGGCTAGCATTCCATAGTGGCGTCAAGAGATAGTTGAGATTTTTTTTTATGTTTGAGAAGGAATTGTCGACGAGTTTCATGGACTTGTAGGTTCATATTCTAATCTACCTAGTAGATGATATTGAAATAGTTGGGGTGGTTTCTTGTCGTTGGATGTTCTTCTTAGAGAGGTACATGAAGAAATTGAAAGGTTTTGTTCGATAAATGGAAAAACTTGAGGGGTCTATGGGAGAGGGGTATATATCATATGAGTCTTTCTATTATTCCAGTGAGTACATCAAGCATATCGACAACAGTCTAGGTGCGGTGATTTGGGATGATGAAAGGGATGAAGACAAAAGAGAAGGGGTGTTGCTCCAAACGAATGGAAAAAATCACTTGATAAAGAGTAAGCGACTTACAATTTTTCAAATCTACATAGAGTAAATATTCATGTTGAACTTCGACAGAATTTATATTTTGATCTGATATGTATTATATGTCAGTTTGATTTCATTAGCGAATGCAGAAATTGAAGCAATCAATAAATTCGTTCTTTACAATTCAGAAGTGACACAATCGTGGGTCGTATTGTATGAAAAAAAGAGGTTGAAATGGGATAGTGATAGGAAATAATTCAGACGGTTGAATGTTAGAAGTGTGCCTTATCTCGATCATTTAAAAGAAAATAGTGAAAAATATGCCCCAATAGTTGGGTTGCTGACCAAGTCAGAGAGAAATACGGTGCAACCAGTCGTTACCCGCGTGCTGAAGAGGATGCGCTAAACGTATGGATTGGGTGCACCCACTCGGTAATAATTTATTTATGTACATTTTAAACTTAATAATGCACCTTTGAAATGTGATTACATCTATATTTCATATTTTAACTGTTGGGTTATTATAAGACACGTGACACTATGATTTTTTAACTTTTTTATAGGTGCATTTGTTCTCATCTATGTGGACATATAGACACCATTTTCGCACGGAAAACGTTGATGATGGACACATGACACAAGACTATGGAGTGGAAGTTGAGTTCGATCAATCTAGTTGATCTAGCCACTGTGATCAAAACCTAATATGTGGGATGTTAGGTTACGTTGGAAAGATATAAGAGATCATTGAAGTGGATTTCTCTTCTTTCCAATGTGTTATTTTTAGGTGCAAGTGGTGGGACACCTTCGATCGGAATAATGTAAAGGAAGATTGCGATAGTAGGCTGCTATGTATCAACTCTAGAAAGAAGTAGGATGAAGCTAAGGAGCCCTATGTTTTCCCCAAACACTTTAACCATGTGTTTTTTTATCCATATGTGTTGGATAGGGATTGGTGGTTCGTATTGAGACATAACCCTAGATCAAAACATATTTTTGAGAACAATAGTGTTATCATGCCAAGCGAGCTGGAAGATAATGTGGGTGATCATGAGAACTGAGAGTGATATGGTACATGTCTTATTTCATCATTTATACCTTTTAAGATGGACTTAATTACCTTACAACTAAGACTCTCTTTTTAGAAACATTATAATATGTATTTTGAATTAATTGGTAATTTGCATTTTGTTAATGTTAAAATCATTTCACTTGATAATTTGCAATTATATTGATCTAAAAAAAAATGGCATATTGTATAAAGTTCTTTTTTTTGGTATGTAAGATCATAATAAAATAATGATACTTCTAAAGTACATGAATTCATTTGCATTATTTTCTAAACTTTATTATGTTACAAAAATTCATATTATTCTAGATTTATTATTTTACAATTATATATATTCATACAAATTTACAAATTTACAATTTCACAATACAATTACAATTACAATTTTAGAATTTTACATAAAATTACAATTACAACCTTTTCACATTAATACAATTAAAATTTTACAAATATTTTATATACAATTACAATTACAATTACAATTACAATTAAAATTGTACAACCACATACAATCACAATTAAAATTACAATTACAATTTTAGAATTTTACATACAATTACAATTTTACATATATACAATTACAATTAAAATTACAATTACAATCATTTCACATTAATACAATTAAAATTGTACAAATATTTTACATGCAATTAAAATTACAATTACAATTTTAGAATTTTACATACAATTAGAATTAGGATTTTAGAATTTTACACAAAATTACAATTACAATTACAATTTTATAATTTTACATATATACAATTAGAATTAGAATTACAATTACAATTTTACAATTTCACATACAATTACAATTACAATATTTACAATTACAATTTTAGAATTTTACATACAATTGCAATTTTACAATTAAAATTACAATTACAATCATTTCACATTAATACAATTAAAATTTTACAAATATTTTACATACAATTACAATTACAATTTTACAATTTCACATACAAATACAATTTTACAATTTCACATATATACAATTACAATTAAAATTACAATTACAATCATTTCACAATAAATTAAATATTACAAATAAAATTAAAATTTTACAAATATTTTACATACAATTAAAATTAAAATTTCAATTACAATCATGACATAATATTTAATAAGTATCATGATTTAATATTAAAAATAAACATCACGATCATGATAGCCATCGTACAAACATCATATTCGACTAAAAAACACATTCAAAATCTCGAACATCATCTAATCATCGTGATCATGATCATCTAACAAAACACAAGCATTGTATAACATCATCACAATACAAACATCAAATATACATATCATGTCAAATAACTATTATCACATACACATCTATCTGCAAACTGCACATTAAATGAACATATCTAACATAACCTAACAATATACACATCATGATGAACACCAACATGTAAATTAAGTACAACTACAACATGAACATAAGATACATGGACCACACACACACACACACACACACATATATAATGTCAAAAATATACAACTATAATATAACTACATCTAAATGTCAAATATCAGTTGGTGGTACAATAATAGTAGTACTGGTCGAGGCTTGCTCAGTCGATGGTGCAGCCTCAACATTCTTAGAGAGATGTGAATCATCACGTGCCTATTGATATGGAGGTGCCTCATGCTGATCAGGATCAACTGCCTGCTCATGATGACTCGACGTGGATGGTCCAGCCTGTTGATCTATGGATGGAGTGGTGGTCTGCTCAGTTGATGGACCTGCCTCCTCAGATGGACCTGCGCCCTCCTCAGGATCAGGTGCCTACTCATGATCATGACTGTTGGATGTTGCAGGCTGCTCATCTTCGGCGCGAGGTGGAGGAGGAGGTGGAGTACTAGCTGAACGATGATCACTCCCTTGATCATGATTATCAGATGATGTGTTGATCGACTGTCAACATACTGCATCTCCACCATGCCTACATCGACCGACCCTCCTCAACCACGCCACCAATCTGGTAGCTCCAACGACATATCGCATCAGGGTCAACATATCACATGGCATGTATCTCCATATCGTTGTCAGCCCATCATCATCATGTATCTCTCTGATGGTGACCAAATTGACTCCCTCCTCCACTAAGAGTTGATAGAGTTGGTCACCCAACTCCATCCTAAATCTAGTGTCAGGCCTATGCTTTACACCCACCGGTAATTGCGCATGATCATGAGGACCAGGTCTGTCACCATCCTGATCCTCCGCATTTATCGTCTCTTAATTGTCAGCAGGATCTACACCTTGATCATTTGGTGGTGGTGACATCTCATCGCCAAAAAATGACCCAATATCTACAAAATATATACAAGTACACAACAATAATTAGACAATTTCATTAAAAAAATTAACAAAAACAAGTTAAATAATGTGTTAGAATAAATTTAAAGAAAACATTAATATTACCTCTCTCATCCGACAGCTCATCAACTGCAAAGAGGATGTTGGCACACCCTTGCCAATCCAAACCAGCATACGGACATAACACCAGAACAAAGACGTGATCATCAACACTGGATAACAACTATTGTGCATCATGAGATATCCTTGCGGAAAAGTCAAACTCAGCCCTCTTGGGCATCATCTGTCCCCACATCTCCATCCATACATGTTGCATCAGCCTACGAGGCTGTCAAACAAAAGTAGACCTCATATCTGGAAACCTATAAAAAAATAAAAAAAATAGCTCTGAAGCAAAGGGAATTTCACCCTCCCTTGTGCCTAAGAACGACATCTATCTAAAGCTATACATAACTACCACAAAAAAATCACAAACCACCTCACAAGTCGTGGCGCCTGTAATAAAGAATCCACATAAAATAAAAGTGGGCAACTACTGTTAAGTCCCTATATTAATAGTGTAGTCCCTTATTATGTTAGTGCAGCCCCACTTATTGTTATTGTTGTACCCCTGTAACCCCCATATTGTTATTATTGTTCCCTTACATTATTATTGTTAGGTCGGCTAGGATTACATTGTGGCCCCACTAGGATTATATTGTGGCCCCATGGACTCCTATATATAGAAGGAAGTTTTGTTCATTTGTATCATCCAAGAATTGTTCATTTATGTAATGTATTGGAGGTTTCCCCCTCGAAGTGGCTTATTTCTAAGGCGTTGATATCTCTTTTCTTCTATTTTTGGAGCTGGTTACACAACATTTGGTATCGGAGCTTTGGATTCTAGGGTTTCGCTGCTCCAAACAGGTCATCGTGGCATTTTCGCTATAACTTTTTTTCTACGAAGTTTCAGAAGCTGAAATTTTTAGGGTGCGAAGCCGAAATCCTGAGGAATCTTGTCTAAAAATTTCAGACCTTGGTTCGCAATATTTGCGGAGATATCATCTGTGGAAGTCAGGTCTTTTTTCAAGCTCCTAAACAGGTCATCGTGGAATTTTCGCTATAAATCTGTTTCTACGAAGGTTCAGAATTTGAAATTCATATGGTGCGAAGCTGAAATCCTGAGGAAATTCGTCAAAAAATTTCGTATGGACTCGCAATACACGTTTTGAGATAAGGAGTCAGGCTGTGTGCTGTGCTCCCGAATTTCATCTCAAAGAGGTGGTCGTGGGAAAAGTTCAATAATCTTCTTCCGGGCATCGGTTTGAGTGCTGTGAAAAGTGGTTGCAAGTACACGAATAAGCCACATACCCCAGACAAAGGACAACAAAGGACACGTGGCAAGTCGTACAAGTTCGCTCTAATGAATCCGTGGGCCCATAATTAGGTCATTGTGGGAGATTGGACACAACTTTGTCTTGGAGAATCCAAATCAGGTCAGACCTGTGGCATTCAAAAGAGAATTCAGAGGGATATTTCATTGCTGAATTTCATATATTGAAGAGTCACAGTCACAGAGATAATCCAATTCCAATATCGAGCTCCTCAAAAGCAAGTAAAAGGTGTGTATTGTTTTTCCTGAATTGCATAAATCTTGTTTGAAAAATCAGTTTGAAGTGATTCCAAGGCCTATTGAGCATATATTTCAGTATTTCATTCTGAAATGCCTCCTAAAAATAATTCAACACCCATTAAGCCCTCGGAAATCTATACTATGATGCATGAAGTGGAAGAATTGCAGTATGAGATATCAAAATTACGGTACCAAGTGCAACAAATTTCGATCTTACGAAGAGAAACCGAATGGAAGGCTAAATTGGATGGTTTGAAAGATCAAATAATAGCTAATATGGATGATAAATTAGTGGAATATGACATCGAGAATCAACAACAAGTTCTCCAACTCTCAAAGGATAACCTAACTTTGGTGTAGAATCTAATGAAACAACAGTAACATCAACATCACATCAAAGAAGTTCGCGCTCACAAAACAAGAACCTCACAAGTACGATCACCTCAGAGTATCTCGCTAGTGGAAGAACGCCCCGTAGAAGACCGTACACATGGGAGGATGAGAATTTTATACAGAAGCATCAAGAAATAATCAAGCGTTGAGGACAATTGACTTTTTGGGAAAGGCTGTTAAGTCCCTATACTAATAGTAGTCCCTATATTTGTTAGTGTGTAGCCCCAATTATTGTTATTGTTGTACCCCGTAACCCCATATTGTTATTATTGTGCCCTTACATTTGTATTGTGCCAGTCGGCCGGATTTTCATCGTGGCCCCACCTAGGATTACATTGTGGCCCCATGGACTCCTATATATAGAAAGGAGGTTTTGTTCATTTGTATCATCCAAGAATTTTTCATTTATGTAATGTATTGGAGGTTGCCCCCTCGAAGTGGCTCATTTCTAAGGCGTTGTTATCTCTTTTCTTCTATTTTTGGAGCTGGATACACAACAACTAATGCATTGCCCATCACTGGTATAGTGTGAAATGGTCGACAACAGTAGTGAGAGGCACCTCACCTCCTCTGCACCAAATGAAGCAATACGTAACTGACCACTAGACACCTAAAAATCTGTAGGAGATAGTATATCGCCACTAATGTATCTCTGGGAGTACAACAACTGACTCCCTGCTGCATAGCTGATAGGGACCTCTGGGAACGAGGGAAAATCCTGCCCTATCCTAGACAGGCCAGTAATAAAATACATGTCCTCCTTAGTGGGCGTGTACCACTGGTTAGGACCAACCCGGAAAGCCTGTCAGTGGGCATTCCATCTGAAGATAAGTTGTCACAATAACCCATTATAGCCCTTCAGGGATGGAGCCTCCTCATATAACTTGAGGAGGCCTACCTCCCTTAGGAGCAACTGAGTGGCTGCCGTAATAGGGTTAGGGTACATAAGTCTCTCCCTCTCTCGTGCCTCCCACAGGCAAACCACGTTATATTGGTCTTCCATATGTTCCTGTTGTTCCCTCTCTTCTCTCCTTTGACGTCGAATGATCTACATAATAAATACAATTTTTTTATTAAATGAGACATGTATTTACAAATATATATATATATATATTGAAAAAAATAAATCGATGAGCCCAAAAAAAACTATGCACTGCACTGCGTGTCTGATTTAATACACACTATTCATTGTGTTCAGAAATTTTCGCCCATTCCACAACTCGAAATGCTTCCTTTTCTCCTACGATATCGAACGAAACTATCCATCCCGTGGCATTTTTTGGAGGTAGAAACTTCCGGTAAACTTTATAAGTATATATTATTATTGATAAAAGAGGAGATGATTACAAATGGGGATCACCAAGGCTTTAAATACAGCCCTACGGTGTCCCTTGGCGAAGAGGCATGATCATTGATCATGCCCTTCCATATTAATAAACCTAAGATAACTATATCTAACTAATAATTAATAAAATATACATAACATTGCCCCTCTCTTAAAGATGCTTTGTCCTCAAAGCATACGTAATGATGGACAACAGTGACGAACACTTGGGTTTCTCGAGCAGCGACTCTTGCTTCCCACATTTTAAAAAGATCGTGGAGCATCTTCTCGAGTTCAATATTTTGGTGATGTGGATCGCGAAAAGATTTGATATTGACAGGGTCAGGTCCTTTCTTGACTTCTATTGGATGTTCATGTTCCTTATTTGGAGGTATTTTTATTGGCAGGCCTTGAAAGACTTTTTCGTGTTTCCTAACTATTCCTTGTTCTTCTGGTGATTTTTCATGATTCCTTTTTAGATTTAGAGGTAAGTTACCAGCAATTATCGTTCGATGCAACTTCTCCCCATCATTAAACGCTTCCTTCTTAAAAACCATATATGCTTCATCACCGAAGGCCTCAACAGCTTCTGGCATTGTATCAGTGGCTTTGGATGTGTTTGTCTCTTCACATTTTTCTTTCAATCTTGGGGATGAAACATTTTGTTGTTTATAAGCATCTGTATTTTCATGGTTTCTTTCATTTTCAATGACTATGTCTGTTGTTGCATCTGTGATAGAAGTCACGTTGAATACCAACATTGTTTCTTTTTCTGCCATTGGATTTTCATTTATATAAACGTTCTCAATAACTTCTGTTGCTGCATTACTGGCTTTATTAGTGGATTGAGTTGCATTTTCTTCTCTTGGTTTCTCAGCTCTATAATTTTCATGGGTGATCTCAAAGTCTCTACTTCTAGGTGGTTCAACACTATAGCCTTCATGTGAGCTGATTTCCAATTCAACCTCATTTAATTTCTCTTTTTCAAACATGTTATATTCATGATGATGATCTGAATTAGTCGAATTGTTTAGTTGATTATGTTCGACATTTGGGAATATTGGAGGTTGTGTCTGACTTAACTTATATATCTTATCATTTAGCTTATCGAAGAGTTCTGTCATATTTTTTGTGGCCTCGTGATGATTTAGCCACATTTGTCTTTCTATTTGATTTATCATCTCATGAACCTTTTTGATGTCGTTGGAGTGTCCTGCAACTGTACCTTCAAGATCGACTAATCTTTTTCCAAAGTCATATGAATTATTATTGATCTGTTTCTCGAGATTCAACGATTTTTTCTGGAATCCGGCCATCGACATTGATGACAACATACTCCTCATACTCCTTGTTAGGGCTTATCCCCTTTTCCTTAAAAGCTTTGTCCTCAAAGCTGTATTTTTTGACAAGTTTCTTCACTTAAGATTTATCTTCTTTGGCGTATGTCATTCACCACTAGTACCTTCTCTTGTAATGTTGTCTTTGAAAATATGATTTTTTTTAAATTAATTAATATTTAATTAATTAATTAATTTAATTTAATTTTTTTAATAAAAACAATAATTATTATTTTTATTATTATTATATTATTTGAATTATATATATATATATATATAACTATGGGGAAAAATTTTTTGTTAATTTTGAAAAATCCACGTTGTTGAAAAGTCATGTTGTTTTGAAAAGGGAAATGGGTTTTAATACCATGGGAAATTACCATGGGCTCCAAAACTCAAGAGCTTGGCAAACCACGAGTACTCTCTACCTTATTCTTTTTCCTTTTTTTATTTTCATTTGTTTTGGTATGTATGTATATGTACTTCCTTATATATCTCTTTTCTTTTTCTTTTTCTTTTTTAATTTATTTCCCCCTTTATGTTAACTTTCCTTCTCTCTTTTATTTTATATATATATATATATATATATATATATATATATATATATATATATTTCTTCCTTCTTTTTTTTAAAACAAATGTTGTTGCCCACAAGCACTTGGTTTTAAAAAAAATCTGCAATTCTGGAATTTTCTTGTAATTCCTTAATTTTGGGTGATCACATAGATCTCGAAGAGCGATGGCTCTGATACCAATGGAGTGTAAAAATTCTGGTAAATTTTATAAGTATATATTATTATTAATAAAAGATAAGAGATGATTACAATGGGGAATCACCGAGGCTTTAAATATAGCCTCATAATGTCCCTTGGTGAAGAGGCGTGATCATTGATCATGCCCTTTCACCTAATAAAACCTAAGATAACTATATCTAACTAATAATTAATAAAATATACATAACATTTTTTTACGTCAACGCACTGCCAAACATTACTTAATGGTCAATGGTGTGGTCGTTTAACTGATCACACTATTGACTATGTACAAGTTAGGGAGGGCGGTGCGCTGACCAAACTACTCGCCTAGGGGCGGATAGTCTCGTCGGTGCACCACCCTTATGACATCATTACATGGTCAATGGTGTGGTGGTTTAACCAACTGCACCGTTGACTATGTACCAGTATCGGGAGGGCGGTGCACTGACTAAACTATGTGCCCCGAGGAGTTTATTTTAGTCAGCACACCGCCCTCCTAACATCAGTACATGGTCTATGGTGCGGTTGTTTAAATGACCACACCATTGATTATGTATCGATGTCCGGAGGGCGGTGTGATGACTAAAATATCCACCCCGAGGCGCATAGTTTGGTCAGCGCACTGCCCTCCCGAATTTAGACATAGTCAACGGTGTAGCCGGTTAATCGAACGCACTGCCATTTATATATTTTGAAAAAAACATGGGGCACCATTTCAGTATCGCACCAGAACTAGTGCATTTTTCATTAGCATCGGTAGCGGTGCGACCTGTAAATTTATAGGCAGCAGTGCGAACCTGTGTGAGTCAAGCGGCTCGAGCGCATTGCGCAGGAAGTTTTTTTTTTAAAGGGTAAATTTTAAGTTTTTTTAGAAATCTAATATGCTAAAAATTTTAATTATGGAGAAACAAGTAAAATACCTATACATTTGGGCATCGAGGAGGCATATTTGTTGAAGAATTTGCAAAACTAAATTTGCTCACCATTTTCGCAATGGATGACAGCAGTGCATGCAATGGGGCTTAGAGGCCGGGGGCACTTCACCTGAGAGAAATTCGCACCGATGCTGTGCTTGAGAGCTCTTGGAGCGTTGAGAAAAGTAAAATGCAGATTTTGGCCGTATTTTTTTATTTTAACCTTGTTCGATTGCACGGGTTTTTAGGCGCCGGGATTGTTTCCGGTTAGCGTAAGGTTTTATGACACACCATGCCTGAATCTGTGTAGCGTAGCGCAGTGCGCTACGGTAATGAGGCACTTAGGAGGGTTTGTATGGAGAGCACGGTGTCTCGGTGTTCCAATTTTTAGTATGCCTGTTGCATTTCTAGTTGAATACACCGGTGCATTGTAGGATGAAACGTCTGGGACAAAAAACATCCTTAAAAACCTCCACCTGTCCAACCTCCTCTAGAAACCTCTGCTACAAACTTATATCGGGCTATTTTTATAAGTGGTTCCTAAAAACATCTGCTAAAGGGTTTTTTCGTTGTAGTGGAATGAGGAAGAACATGTTGAACACTTAGCAGCAGTATTGAGATTGTTAAGAGAGAATTAGTTGTATTCCAAGCTTAGTAAATGAAGTTTCTTTCAGATAGAAATACATTACTTGGGACATGTTTCCAAGGAAGGAATAGTAGTGGATCCGCAAAATATTAGAGCTATCATGGAATGGGTATCTCCTATGAATGTGGATGAGGTTAGATCATTTATGGGTTAGCACGTTATTACATGTGATTCATCAGGAATTCTTTGCAGATTTCCTATCCTATTACATCATTGTAGAAAAAAGGAAATAAATTTCAATGGGCAGAGGAATGTGAAACTAGTTTTGAGAAATTGAAGAAGTTGTTTACTAATTCCGCAGTTCTAAAGATTACAAATCCATATAAAGAGCTTGTGTTGTGTACAAATTTTTTCAAGAGGGGACTTGGTGGAGTTCTAATGCATGAGGGACAGATGGTATGCTACAAGTCAAGGAAATTTAATGAGAATTAGCAGAACTATGTGACACATGATCTTGAGTTGGCAACGATCATTCATGCATTGAAGATGTGGAGGCATTATCTTCTTGGAAGGAGGTTTTTTTTTATCAGTGATCACAATCAGATGAGATATTTTTTTGACCAAACTAATCTGAATGTCAGGCAAGCTAGATGATTGGCCACACTCAGTGAGTTTGACTTCAAGATCAACTACAACAAGGTAAGAAGAACAGGGTTGAATATTATCTTAGCAGAAGAGTACATGTAAATCATAGAGCAGTTATGATTTCATATGGGACAGACTTACAAGATCATATCTTATAGGTAGGACAACAAGATGACAAGTATAGGGAGCCTAGGAATAGGTTAAAACAACAAGGTACAAGTGAACATGATGTGCATTATCATATCACGACAGATGGTTTAGTTATATTTAGGGACATGATCTATGTGTCAGATAAAAATGAGCTCAAGAAGCTTATCTTAAGGGAATTTCATGTTAATTCGTATTCAAGTCACCCGGGATATCAAAAGACTCTAATAGTTGTGAAGAAGTTCTACTACTAGTTGAATCTGAAAAAAGAGGTAGCTAAGTTCGTTGCAAGGTGTTTGGATTTTCAACAAGTAAAGAAGAATGTAAGAATATAGGTGGTCTATTGTAGTTGATTTATATTCTATAGTGTAAATGGAGGTCATTTCAATGGATTTCATTACTAGGTTTGTCGATGACATCTAGACAAAATGATTCTATTATGGTTGTCGTTGATAGGATGAAAAAGGTAGCTCACTTCATAGCAGTTAATTCTACTTATTCAACTAGTGAGATAGCTAAGGTCTTCATCATAGACATATTGGGAGTGCATTGTATTCCTAAGAATATTTTATCCAATAGAGATGTCAAGTTCATTTATAGGTTTTGGAAGGAATTATTTTTAGGTTTGGGTACAAAGTTGGCCTTCAGTATAACTTATCATCAACAGACAAATGGACAGATAGAGAGGGTCAACAAGATTTTGGAGGACATGTTGAGAATGTATGTTATGCACCAGAAGAGGAGGTGGGAGGAATATTTTCCATTGGTTGACTTTGCTTACAACAATGTGTATTAGGAGTCACTGAGGATGAGTCTGTTTGAGGCAATTTATGGGCAGAGTTGTAATACTCCCATCAGCTGGAGTGATCCAGTGAAAAAGGTACTGATAGAACCAGACATGTTGGCAGAAATGGAACAAGAGATGTAGGTTATCAAGAAGAATCTAAAGGCAGCACAAGACAGGAAGAATATTTATGCAGATCAACATATGGTGTTTAAGGAGTTTCAAGTTGGGGATTGTTATCACATAATTTTTTTTGTTAAAAAATATTATATGGGAAAAAACAAATTAGTGTTTAAGGTTGTAGTTTCTCTCATAATTTTATACATTATTATTATTATGATGGTTTTAAAATATCCAATGATCTCCCACCTCCATGTCTCCTTCCATCTCCATGTCATATGTTTGTTTCATGGTCAGTTAAAACTATTTTTTTCCCTATACAACATAACAATTTCAAACATCGTTTAAAAAAAATTGAGAATGAATTTTAAAAACCTAAAATATTTTTTTGTTGATAAAATCCTCATATAAAAAAACCTCTCTTAGTTTTCTAAAATTTGTTATGGTATGGGAGATTCTGATGAATCTTTGCAAACATATTTTCCTGAATTTTCTAGTTTTTAGTTAGTGTTTTAAAAAATGGTTCCCGCACAGGTGAGAATTAATTTTCAAAAAATAAAAGAGGTTTTTGTTTCTAACATCATTATTTACAAAAACCTCTCTCTGTTTTTACACAAACATTATGGTTTTGGAAATTTGAAAGAATCTTTGAAAGCAAATTTTCCAGAAATACCCCATTTAGCTATCTTTTTTCCAAACAGATTGTGGCCTATAAGAGATGAACCTTGAGAAACTAGAGGAGGTTTTTTTTCCTAAGATGCCAAAGAACAATAACCTACTTCATAATTTTTCACAAGTATTACATAATGAGATATCCATTCACATATTCATAACCTATTTTTCTGAATGTGCAAAGTCTTGTTTGAGACATCCTTTTGCAGAGAATATTATGAACAATTGGAGCCGCATTTTGGGAAACTAAGAGAGGTTTATCTCCAAAACCTCTTCATATACAATAACCTCTTTCACTTTTTACACATATATCTCGGATTTATATATTAAAAGGGATAAATGGACCATATTTTTCAGAATTTCGGGAGTAAAAAGCTCAAAGACAGTTAGTGACCTGGAGGCCATCTCATCAAATAAGAGTTTCTATCGAAATCAAATTTCTCTTCTTTTTCCACGACATCCACAAAGATAGTTCCAAGTAGATTGATTAGTTTTGAATGTCCTATATTTCATTTCTATTTTTGTAACACATTTTTAATATATTTGGTGAAGAATTTGTATAAATACTTCATCGTTTGAAGTAATACATGTTGGGATTTGTAATGAGAAAGGCTACCATTCATTGTAAAGTTGTTTACTGAGTTCAAGTGACCTTTTGCAGTAATGCAAGACAAGCTATTTCAGGATTCATGTTCCATATCTATGTGGTCAAGTATTTCTCACTGTCTATGTGTTTTTATTTGTTTCCATGCTTATGTGTTCTTAAATCTGAATTAGTTTACAAAAACTGTGATGAATAGAATTTGCTGAAACATACACTCTGATTCTGGCTGTGGGTAATTTAAATGTTTTCCTTTGATATCAAGTTAAAAAATTCTTAACTACTCCTTAGCTTCAATTGAATCTATTTCTTTTCTTCTATTACATTTCATTTAAATCCAAAGGATCTAGTAGTATGTCTACCTTGCCCTATTGCACTTAAGCTTGATTATTTCTGCATTTGATCATCTTAAGATCTTCTGGCTCCATTGCCCAAAGGTCTTCCCTTTTTTTTCCAACCAAATAAATTCAAAAACCAAACTCTAAACCCATTAACTAGCCTAAAATTCCCAAAAAACAAATCTAAATCTCACAGAGAGATCCCTATCTGAGTTTAGGAGGGCTAGATCCTAAACTCCAAAGTGGTTTTGATGTTACCTCTGTGGTTTTTTCTTCAGCCTTGAAGTTATGGAGTGTTAACATAGTGGTGACCATACTGCGGAATGTTGTTTCATGTTCCTTAGGAAATATTATTTAGTTCCAGATCTGATTACTGATTGTGGACAGTGATCAGACACAAGAAGGTTGAATCATTCACCTAGCGACTCCATTTTTAGATAACCTGGATTTCAGAACATTCATGACAACTCCACTATGAGAATAATTTAGAGCTTAATGACAGATCCAATGGCCTAATTGATCACAATGATAGGTTATGTATAAGATCCTGTTTCTATTGATGGTTTTAAATAATATTAGGATATGTTTGAGGATTATCAGATTGATGAAGCTTTTCTGAAGTTTTTGTCTACTTATTTAAAGTCATGAAAATGTAGCTCTGAAGCTAAGATCATTTTTTTAGATGAATTTTCCTGACAAACTTGAGAAGGATATTTAGGTCTTAGAGGATAAAATTCAGTCCCACGATATTCACTATCAAAATCCACCTTTTGGAAACCTTTTCCTACCAAAACAAGAGGATACAATGATGCCCTATGATTTTCTGATTAAGGAGTGTTATGATTTTGAGGATGAGTTTGAAAATTTACAGTTGGGAAAATGGTATGATAAAGAGAGCACACATGAATTGTCCAAACATAATGATCAAATTGTAGAAATCCTTCAGGGTCATCAAACAAAATATGATTTTTATGATCTCGTAGCTGACTACATGGAGGGTCTTTTCAGCTTGAGCTTTTAGCCATTATTTCCTTGTGAAGATAAAATGCATTGTGAATTTCCTCTACCATTACATGTTCTGGTTTTAATTTTTCTAAAGCACAGTAAAAAATCCATGGTATATGAGCAACTCCTTTACTGGTTGTATTTCTTTTTTGTATTATTTGATCAAGCACTTTTTCAGCAGATTAGTGTAGGATGAGTGTGAAATAAGCTTGTTGGCCAAGCATTTATTTTAAGCCTGCAGTTTTAGTTTGGTTTGAAGTATGATTGTTTGCAGCATTGTATAGTTTGTATCTGTAGTTTGGTTTCATTTGAAGAGCAGGTTGGAGGTTGTTATTTTTTGAGGTTGGGAGCAACCCAATGGATAAGCCACTGATCTACAAATTCAGAGGTCTGTGGTTCTTGACACCTCCCAAAGGAGCTGCCATCCCCAGATGGAGCCAGAAATTTTAGTGCCAGTCAGTTCTTCCTATCACCAGTGATCAAATGTGCTCTTACAAGGTTTTTATTAGGGTCTCAAGTCAAATTTGTATGGTTTCAGTAGGTCTTCAAATAAAAATTTGGTCACTAGCTAGTGTGTCTAGGTCTATTACTACTCCTTTAAAAAAAATTCATGGGTTGGTCATTTCCATCTTTCAGTTGGATGAGTCATCACTGCAAATTCTCCATTATCATCTCAGTTATAACACCATGGTCATCATTCAGCTCATTTCAAAAAATGTCATCATTAGGTCTTAGGGTCAAATCCATAAAAAATATGTCATTTAATTAATAAATCCGGCAATGAAGGAGAGTAATAGGGAAAATGCTCAATAAAGTTATGTTTCAAGTGTAATTTTATTTCAAATATGATGTAATATGCTTCTAATGTTCCAAAGTTGCAAATTTTTCAAGTCAAAGGTGAAAAAGCACATGGTGGGCCACCATACCACTATGAAAAGAATTTGATTTCCACAAGCTACAAAAGACCATTCAAACACTCCAATCACTCTTTTCATTCATATTGAGCTCCAAATTGTCAGTGAGAGCCATCCAAGCACACTCATCATCGAAATTTCACTCTCAAAATCATTTTTCCTCTCTCATGCTATGTTTTTCAAGAGCACGTTGCATTTTCATTGGCCACAATGCGCTTCGAATGCTTGAGAGAAAAGGATCATTTTCAAGGGTTCCCTTTAGCAAAAAAAGGTTCCAGAATCTTATTTGCAAGTAATTGATACCTTACAGACTCTTATTTTCCTCAGTTTCATCAGCATTTCAATGGTGAAGTCTCTCCTAGCCTCCACGCTACGTTTTCAAGGTTTGGAACTTGTGGTTGAACTCCAGAAGAAAAAACTAGTTTTCCTACTCATACTACCCTTCCCACACCTCCCCAAAGCTTTCCCTATCCATTTTTCCTCATTTCCATAATCCCTATACCTAACCCTAGCTCCTATGCCGTGTTTTTGTCATTTTTAGGGTTAGGAATGTGTTTTAATTCCTACAACCTATCCCTACACTATTTTTGTCATCCTCCACTTCCCTAAGCTTCCCAATACCCCTATATACCTCCATAATTTTTCCTGCCCTCATATCTCCTCCTTAATCCCTTCATCTCCCTCCCCTCACCTACTTCCCCTGTTTTACACTAGGGTTTTGTTGTGCAATCTCAAACATTGGAGGGAGAAAAAAAAACCATATAAAAAGGAGGTTAAATATCAAGGTTTGAGCCACTTAACACTCAGGAGTTTATTTCTTCCTCATTGGCCAAATTTTTTTTTCAGAAAGTGGGATATCATGCCAAGTTAACAAGCCCGTTTGCCACAAACCTTAGGAGAGATAAGGTCACAATTGCAGGAGTGAGCTTCACAATTTCAACTGGGCCATAACTAAAACTACAAGGATATGAAACAGAGGGGAAAATTGGTTCAGGAAATCAGATGGATGTGCAAAATTACAAAGTTTTCATTAAAAGTCACTACAAAGATGCCATCAAGAAGTTTTTTCCTTTTGGACAGTTGTTGGATAAGTTTGCTCCATTGATGAAGGCCATAATGAAGTATTTCACATGTGAGGTAGATTCTCAAGGTTGTATAAATATAATTTCAGATTGCTAATGCACTTCACATGGGTAAAATCTCTCAACCTACCCTACTACATCTACGAAAGCTTGGCTAAAATGGCAGAGAAGGTGCAACATAAAGAGAGTGATCACCAAGCTAGTATTTTCCACCATGCCTTCATCAAAATAATTGTCTTACACCAGCTCACATAGATGAACATCTCTTGGTAGAAATTCATGCATTCCATTGTCTTTTATCCCCCTACTAGTCAGCCTACTAGCCAAAGTACACCATCAGCAACACCATCAATACCATCCAAGCCAAGGGAGATTGGCTCATCTAACATAATTTCATTCATGAAGATACTTAGTGATGAAGTAACTCAAACATATCATAGAGGAAGGAGGCTTGTGTTTTCTCCAAAAAAAATTGAACAGGCCAAGCCTACATCATTTGAACAAGGATCATCATCACAACATGAGGCACCTTTGCAAGATGAGGATTCATTCCATCTTGACACTCACATGGTAGACTTGGAGATGGATGAAGAACACATAACAACAGAGTAGTTAATCATGGAGAAATATGATGAGATCATAGAACTTAAGGATTTCTTGTCAAAGGCCAACTTCTTGATTTCATTCCTGGAACAATAAAATATGCAATTAAAGGTAAATCAACTACACTTGAATAGGCCTAGAGTTTATTTGAATAAATAAGATGTAAAGGGAAAAGCAGTAGTTGACATAGATGATTCAGATGGTCAGGAAGAGAAGGTAGGAAGGAATAATCTAAGGATTATAGGCCTCAAAATGGCACTTCAGCAATAGAGAGAAGCAACTCCACCAAGGACCCAAATGACAGTCAATGAGCTCATATTGGCAGAAATTGACAAGGATAGGGAATATTAGCTTGATAGATTCAATTGTCACTTAGAGAAACTCATGAAGAGGGAAATCATGTCTCCAAGGTAAGTATCAAGCAATTGAAGGCAAAACTCAAGGAAACCCTAATGAAGGAAAAAGAGAAGGGTAAGTTGGCTTTACTTGTTGATGCTTCACTTATAGCAAAAAATTACCATCACAGGTCTTCATGCAGCAATTCTGGTACAATTTTGAGCAAATTTGGATAAATTTTGACAAATTTTGAATTTTTTTGGCATTTTGACAATTTTTGCACAGTGATTGGTCCAAAAACGTAGTGAGCCTCATGCTGCGCTTTTGTTGGGGGCATCCAAATGCCAAAATTTTTACTTTTTTGGATTTCTCTTTACTTCTACATAACCTTTAGCACTTGGTCGAGCTATGTCAGTAGATTTTAGTGGCTGAAAAAGTCAAAAAACCACCTAAAAACACCTTTCAACCATGGTTTTCAAAAGCTCGTTGCGCTTTTGGAGTAGTTGTTGGAGAACTGAGTTTTGGATAGATAGAAGAAATATTTTTCTATTATTGAGGGTTCTATGGTGTAGTATACATGCATAGCTTTCTTGAACATCTTTCAGATCCCGATTTGGACCTTGGGAAGGCCTCCAAAATCCATTTGCACTCAACACACTGTGCTTTATACTCACACGTTGCGCTTTTTTGATATTTCACTACGCTTTTGCGTGGAAGCTTGTTTTCTCGGTTGACTCGGTCCAGTTCAACTTCTACTTATGTAATTACTCTTTTGTGATGTTGTAATGATTCATTTAGGTGTAAATAGGCTGGTTAAAGTGAAAAATAGGTGGATTCATGCTTGTAAATACTTGTTATGGTCAAATGTATCAGTTTTTCTATCTTGAGGAGAGTTTTGTTAACTTCCCTAGTCTTTAGGTTTTAGCTGAGGAAATCTTGTGAACTACTCCTCCACTCTAGGATTCGACCACTGAGAGAGAGGAAATGGTTTTTTGTCTATATGTATGGATCTCTTAGTCATTATGATGGTTTTACATCAGAGGGTGGAACTATAATAGCTTGTACTTCTACTTTTTATTTAGGAAATCAAAGGACCAATTGCAGCTATTATCTAGGAATTCATCTGCAGTGAGTTTGTGATGTGGTATTTTCTCTATTATAGTTTTATATAGATGATATACATGTATCCTTTCCATATCTTCTTTTTTCAGTGATTTTCCTAAAAGTTTTATAAGCATAATTATTTAATGAAAGCTTTGTTTTGTTTGGGAATGTCATTTTATGTAATTTTCGTTCATGTTTAATGAATTCATGACACATGCTCATTAAGATCCTCTTTCATTTCAAACCCTACAATACACCAACAAAATCCTAATCCCATCACAAAAGCATTGCTATCTCACTCCTCCATATATTTGCAACTGTAACCCTTTGATAATTTGACCTAACTACTTGGTTTTCATCCCTGATCTAGTAGAAAAACCATCAATATTTCAAAACCCTAGAGCTAACCTAACTAACCTAAAATCCATTCTTCCTCCAGTCAAAATCTTTGGCTGTGATTTTCATAGAGAGGGCCCTCTCTGGTTTGGCAGGGCTAAATACCAAACTAAAAGCTTGGTTTTAGGCTACCTCTGTCAATATCCTTTCTCAACCTTGGGACATTGTGGAGGCTAATAGGGACCATGTGTACTTGCGCATCAAGCCCAAGAAAATATCCTTGAGGATTGGGTCATGTGCTAAGTTGGAACCTCGGTATTGTGGGCATTTCGAGATCCTTGAGAGGATTGGACCAGTGGCCTACAAACTAACACTACCTCCGACAATGAAAGTCCATAATTTTTTCCATGTTTCATTGCTTAAAAGATATGTGAAAGATGTTAATCATGTGATTGACTGGTCAGTATTGCAGGTGGAACCAGGAGAAGAATTCCAGCTGGAACCTCAGTGTTATTTATAGTGGAAATATCTCATGCTCCAAAACCGAGCAATCCAACAAGTTAAAGTGTTGTGGAAGCACTTTGGGCCCGATGAAGCTACATAGGAGATGGATGATCAGATGCAAGCTATGTATCCTTCGTTATTTTCTAGTTGAGGCAAAGAAGTTTTGGTATATGTACATATTTATGTATGGTTGTTATTATGAATACCTCCATGAGTTGTGTTATAAATCTCCAATAAGTGGTATGGTTGTCATGTGTCATTTTTGTCATGTTGGTTTTTCTTTTCAGCAGGTTGCTCATTGTAAATATTGCATTAAGCTAAGTTATAAAGCTCCATGGGAAACATGTTTTGGTTTTTAGCGGTCTTTTTGGTCATAGGTTTCATTGAACACCAATGACGGTGTTCTCTTAAAGGGGAGGAGTTTGTAACAACCCTGGGTTAAAAATTCATGTAATAAAAGTTAATAAAGGAATAAATAAGACCAAGGTCATGGGACACATATTCCAAGCTGAATGTTGGGAAAAAAATCCTATAGGGTGTTCATTTTGGTTTATTATGGCTAAGGAAATTGGCAAAGGCATTGAAAAATGCTTTGGAAAGGAAAAGAGACATTAATTGACATTTTATTTATGAAAATAAAGGAAAATAAGAGAAAAGGGAGGTGAAATGTCACAAAATTGCATGAGAGGAAAATTGAAGGAAAAATAGAGGAAATTGAAGAAAATAGAGGTCTCAATAATAAAAAGGCTTATCAGGATCAGTTTCTAGTTTTTCGTCAGTTCAATTTTGGAGCTTTCTCTATTCTCTCATACTCTTGCACACTTAGAGCATACTTTGAGCACTCTAGTATTGGAGAAAAGAAATAAAAGGACAAGCAAGGGAAATTTGGATCAAGCAGCTTCAATAAGAATACTTGTAGGTAACATGTTGCATGTGTGATTTCCTAGCTCGTTTTTTAATGCATGGTACATGCATGTATGTATTTAGTTCTCTTGTTATCATTGGCATGGGATTTGTTAGGTATGATAGTGGCTTTAGCCTTGCCTTGTCATTTTCAGATAACCATGGTGTGATGGGGTTCTTTCATTTGGTTGAGATTTGGATTTCCAGATGGTTTTGGAACTGGGTGAGGTGGTCCCAGGAAAATTCACAAGGGCCTAGGAATCCCTTGAACGGTTCTGGTGGGATTACGGTAAATCCCAAGGAAGGAAACATAAAATTTCCTCAAGGTATTGGTGAATAAATTATGAGGCAACAAAGCTTGTTTTGGGCCAAGTGATCCCTTGACCAATTTTGGCGAAATTGCAGTAAAGCCTGGTTTTTTAAGTTCTCTTTTTGGGTCTAGGAATCCCTTGACTGATTTTGGTGGGATTGTAGTAAATCTTGAGAGTGGAGGTGATTCAATCTCTGGGAAGCCCTGGTTATTTTTTTCTTGAGTCCCACATTCATGCCTAGAATATGGCATGAGGGTGATTGGTTGAAAGAAATGTTTGGTTCAACTCAATCTATGGTCGAGTGGCATGTGGAAATTTGTGCCTTGGTTGGATTTTTCATATGTTAATAAGAGCTCTTTTCCTCTTGTATTTCATTGGTAGTTGTACTTTTCATTATGTGGTTTTGATGGATGTTCTATCATGGTTATTACTCTAGTTATACACTAGTTATAAACATGGTTTCATAACAGGCTCTAACTATGGATATTAATATGTTTGATTTTTTGAATGCATGAACTAATGGATGTTATTAGAGCTATTATGGGAGGGAATTAGATCTTCTTGATGATTCTTAGATAAGTATAAGACCCCTATGTTTATATATGCATTCATGACCTATAGATTACATGTTCACAATGTGTTTAATGAAATGACGACAATGATTAGGCCTGGTTAGGTCAATTTTGTGCTTCAAAATTATGTATTTATCCTTGTCATTGAATTACTTATCATTCTAGATAGTCTCATGAAGTTCTAGCCAGTGGTCTCGAGGATGACCTAGAATTTAGGCTCAAAATTCGGGACTGCATGCTCCTAACTGGAAATTTTGGATTCCAACTACATGGATGCAAGATTGTGCATGCGGTTGGAGGATTTCAACCACATGGAGGCTTTTTTGTGGGTGCAGTTGAGGGCCTAAGGAAGAGAATGAGGGGTCTAACTCAAGGTTTGGGCACCTGGGATGGTTTCTCATCCTTTGAGAGTCCTGTAGCACCTGTAGGATGTTTTGAAATGTTAGTTTGTGATCAGTAGTCAGCCCCACTTCCATAATGGGGCCTACGAGGTCGGGTCATGTCATAATAGCTCTTCGTCTCATGTTTTACCTGAAAGGCTAGTGAAACTGGGTAAATGTGGGAGGGGTGGTTAAAGAGGTCATGGTGTCAGTTTGATAGGATATGCAAATGCAAACTGGACAGACAATTTAGTGGATCATAAAAACACCTCAGGGTGTTGCTTCAGTATTGGACCAGGGGTTGTCTCTTGGTGCGGCATGAAGTAGAAGTCCATGGAACTGAGTTTGTAGAAGCATAATAAATGGTTATACTCTGGTTATACACTAGTTATAAACATGGTTTCATAACAAGCTCTAACTATGGATATTAATATGTTTGATTTTTTGAATGCATGAGCTAATGGATGTTATTAGAGCTATTATGGAAGGGAATTAGATCTTCTTGATGATTCTTAGATAAGTATCAGACCCCTATGTTTAGATATGCATTCATGACCTATAGATTACATGTTCACAATGTGTTTAACGAAATGACGACAATGATTAGGCCTGGTTAGGTCAATTTTGTGCTTCAAAATTATGTATTTATCCTTGTCATTGAATTACTTATCATTCTAGATAGTCTCATGAAGTTCTAGCCAGTGGTCTCGAGGAAGACCTAGAATTTAGGCTCAAAATTCGGGACTGCATGCTCCTAACTGGAAAGTTTGGATTCCAACTGCATGGATGCAAGCTTGTGCATGCGGTTGGAGGATTCCAACCACATGGAGGCTTTTTTGTGGGTGCGGTTGAGGGCCTAAGGAAGAGAATGAGGGGTCTAACTCAAGGTTTGGGCACCTAGGATGGTTTCTCATCCTTTGAGAGTCCTGTAGCACCTGTAGGATGTTTTGAAATGTTAGTTTGTCATCAGTAGTCAGCCCCACTTCCTTAATGGGGCCTACGAGGTCGGGTCATGTCATAATAGCTCTTCGTCTCATTTTTTACCTGAAAGGCTAGTGAAACTGGGTAAATGTGGGAGGGGTGGTTAAAGAGGTCATGGTGTCAGTTTGATAGGATATGCAAATGCAAACTGGACAGACAATTTAGTGGATCAGAAAAACACCTCAGGGTGTTGCTTCAGTATTGGACCAGGGGTTGTCTCTTGGTGCGGCATGAAGTAGAAGTCCATGGAACTGAGTTTGTAGAACCAGAATAAATGACAACATGCATGTTCACATGCAAATATATTTGGCTTCGAAATCTATTGATGGGACTGTTTGGTCAGCCGTTAGATTTGAACAATATCTGTTGTGATCATCAGAGTTGCATCAAGCTCTCTGGGAATATAGTCTTGCATGATAGGTCAAATAATATCGACATCAGATGCCATTTCATCAGAGATTGTGTACGAAGTGGATCTGTCCGGCTACAACATGTTCCCACATATCAACAGGTTGCAGATACTCTCACGAAGGCCTTGGGTAAGGCAAAGTTTGTTTACTTCACGGATAAGTTGGGAATAATAGAGAACACCTTCCTCGCTAAAGAGTGTTAGCTTTTGGTAGTAGCAGACAAGTGTAATAGTTTTTATGGTATCTATGAGGCTGATGAACATAGGAGAATAATTATCTCCAAGACCCGAGAAATATTTTCAAGGAAAAACCCTCGACTAAATTAATTAGCCAATTATTAAATATTTTCCTAAGTCTAACTTAGGAAAATTAATTAATTAAAGCAATTATCCTCTAGAGACTTCCGGAAAAGTCACTTTAAGGAATCAATATGATCTTAGTCATCGATTGTGATTAGATCATGGTCATTGATTTGTCAATGACAGATTATAAGACCAAATCGATGGGTTAGTTTGAGACACATCACAAGGAATTTGAATTACCCAATTGCAATGATTAGCAAGGACACATTTTAAGCAAGGGAGACACCGAAAAAAGGGTTTCAGTAGAGAATATTGGAGAGAAAATTTCCCAAGGAATTTTCTTAGTGATTTCTAGTTTCCAATGAGAGGAAGGAGATCGATTTCATCAATAGAAGAGGCAACTGAATTTAGTGGTGTGTGGTGCTAGTTAGCCAGTGTGAGTGACAGAGGAGCTCATTTCAATTTATAGTGCCAAATCTATCACCTGGAGGTAGTTCGAGTTAGTTAAACAAGGTGTTGGAGGCACTTTTGCTTGCAAAAGAATTTCCCAAAGGCAGTCCAAATTTCTTGAGCAACTAGTGTGAGTTACTGAGCCAGTGCGAGTTGTCGAGAGAAGTGTGAGTTGCACAAGGAGGTCGAATTCACCCGCAAAGGGAGACATTTGTGTTTCCAGATTAATTTTGTGAAGAGAAAATATTTGTCGGAGCTTTTCGAGTGAGGCAACCAAATTGTAATTCTCAATTTTGCAGAAGAATTAATATTAAAACCCTCATTTGTAGAACTGGTTTTCGCTTCGGAGTTTTTGCATGGAAAATGCCTAAAAATACTAGTGTCAATTATTTGTGTATGCATTATTTCTCGATCCTTGTAATATTTGTGAAAATTGTAGCAGTGATTTAATCGCTTTTTGTCGTAATTAAATTTTTGAAGACAAATAAACTTTAGTAGATATAATATTAAAGTCCAGTTTTTGGAAATAAGAAAATTTCACATGGAGATGGCATCTCATTACAAGCTAAATCCACATTGGAAGATTACCATGTCAATGCCTTATTGGTCTCGAAAAATAGAATCAAATAGTCCATCCTAGATCCATCTTAACTTTGGATCTACCAAGCGCTGAGAGGGATTTTCATCTCATGAAATTTGACCCCTCTTGGCACTTGGTGAGTCCAAAGTTAAGATGGTTCTACCTTTGTTTTATTATTAATTATTATTAATTTAATCATAACTAGCAATTTCACCACATGTTGCAAAAGAAACGCCTTAAGGCAATAGAATAGGAAAAAGTAGCCTAAAAGAAATAAGATGTTGTAGAGAAGGAGCCATTGTGAAGGAATGAAAGGAAAATTTTTCATTCATGGAAGCACATCATGGAGGTTTCAAAGATATTGATGATAAGAGTTATCAACCAGAAAGATTCAGTTCTTAAACTCCAAAGCCTCTTCTTGATTGAAAAAATACTACACTGATAAGATATAGCAAACTTCTTGGCACAATATGTCAGCTTGCAACATGTCCAAATAAAACAACTGAAGCAAATACTATCATATGGTTTTCAATGCATTAATGTAATTAAAATAGAGCTAGGAACTTTGGAAGACTACTTCATTGAAAATTAGCAGCATCTTCATGCGTGTTGGTATCAACATAAAACAAAATGATTAGAATATATCATTGCAGACATGGTTACAATTTTTCATGGATTAGGTGGTATGTATCAGCAAGACAGGATATTAAATTTTGTTACAAGTAATGCAACTGCTACACGAACAATTCATAGTCCTTAATGATATACTCAAATTTCTTTCACAATACTAATCAAGTGTCTAAAGAAGCCATAATCACTTCCAAAATCACATATTTAAACATACAAGTTGTAAAAATTAAATTTGTTTCATAAATTTTAATAGAATCATGTGCTCAGATCTAAGATATAGTTCTTAAACTCTGAAGCCTCTTCTTGATTGAAAACATATTAAACTCGTAAAATATAGCTGAAGAGAATATATATTTTTGTGCGTGTGTGTGTTTTAATTTAATTTAAAAATAAAAAATTAAGTTGAAGTAAAGTTAAAGACATTGTTTGTTCATGCCAACATGAATGCCTCATGAATAGAGAAATAGATTGTGATTTTATAACTTCAAAATAAAAGGTATTTTTGGTGCAGTTCCTCCATATTTAATATTGATCACTTCCTATTGAGTCACCTACGCATTAGTTTCTTCATGATCTTTGAAAATATTCAAAATATCACATTTTTCTTTACTAATGATCTCCCTGGTGTCTACCATGTTCTTGTTTTTTCAGTATCACTAATATGAATTTGGTTTATTTTTTTCTTGGTGAATATAGTAAAAAATGTATGGAGAGGTGGTTTTCATCACTTCAAGAGAAGTAAAAATAAGGCTATTGAGAAAATAACTCCAACACCGAGAGAGATTCTGTAGCATGTTAGCACCCTATAATTAGCAATATTGGAAAAATTCCAACTGCGGGGAGAACATCAGACCACTTTGGGATTCAAGGATCTAGCCCTCCTGAATCCAAAGAGGGATCTCTCTATGAATGAGCTTAAAGATGTGATCTTTAAAACCTTAAATAGTGATATTAGGCTAGTTATGAAGAGCTTGGGTTTTGTTTTTTTTGTTTTGGTTGGGCAAAGACATGATGAAGGTGAAGGAAGTTTCAAAATGACGGGTGAAGGTGTCTGCAGGTGATGGAATGATTTGGCTGACAGAAAGGCAAAGAAAGTTTTAACCCATTGGGCTATGGAGTCATAGGAGGATTTTAATTGGACAACAAGGTTCAAACAGGATCCATGGGGCAAGTCACTTATGTCAAAGGATCTCTTAAGGTGATTTTATAGAATGAAACAGATAGGAAATGAAGAACAAACAAATGAAGATATAGTGAAACAGCCTAAGATCAAGTAAGTTCTTTTAAACTATCTTGCTTCAGCATGTACTTAAAGAAAAACATAAGAGTATTCTAAGATCATGTTAGTACCTTTAAACTAGCCTGCATTGAAGTACTTTCAGTTAGAAAACATTAAAAGACAGTCGAATAGCTTAAGATCAGGTAAGTGCCTTTAAACTACCCTGCTTTCAGCATATTCAATAAGAAAAACATAAAAGTATTCTGAGATCAGGTTAGTGGCTTTAAACCAGCTTGCATTGAAGTACTTTCAGTTAGAAAACATTTAAAGACAGTTGAACAGCTTAATATTAGGTAAGTGCCTTTAAACTACCCTGCTTTTAGCATATTCAAATAAGAAAACCACACATAATAGTGACAAAGCGAAATTTAGATCAGGCAAGTGCCTTTAAACCAACATGCATTGATGTACTCTTCAAAGAGAACTTTCAAATGAAGAAAACATAGACAATAAAGCTTTCAGTAAGAGTAGGGTACTGTTGAGAGTAAATCCTAGCTCTATGTTTGCTGCTCTTTATCAGAGAAAGTGAACAGAGTGAAAACATTTAGAAAAATAACAATTGACAGTGAGGAACACATCACCATTGACATAAATCAGGATCCCATAAATTAGCAGCTTGTATTTGATGTTTCAAACCAGTTACAATCAGCAAGCCCGGTGGGTCTCTACAACTTCAAACTTCTCATATTAGCTTCTGTATCTTCAAGTTGAAAACAGGGCATCAATAGTTTCAGAAACTATTACATGCGTTCAGATGTCCCGAGACCAACATTTTCTCATCTTCTACAGAAGTATTTATAGAAGAATGAGGAGGTAGGATCTGATAAAAGATCTCCTGGGTCAATTAATACAGATGGATGACTCTTCAGCCTTTGAAGGGCTTGATGAAGTAATTAACAGATAATCTGTCTGTATTAAATTGAGGTACATTTATGAATTGAGTTCGGTGGGAGCCTTTGTTGACTTTTGAGGCTCAATGTCATGTTTGAAGTAACTCTGTTGCTGCTTCCCGAGGTCTAATGATCGAAAATATTAGCTTCCGGGCTGCTTTTAATCTTTAAAATAGTTTTTCCGACAATTTAGAGATAAGATCCTTGAGCAATATTAATTGTTCGGTTGTTTTTGGGCAAAACACCTCTTGTTTGTAATATTGACTAAGCCTTCTTTAATTACCATGAGGCTGCAGGTGCCCTTTTGGAGCTGGAGAGGTTTATTTACTTTAGTTCCATGTTCTCAGGACAGATCACGCTTGGCCTGTGTCTTCGGTCTTTTGTTTTGGTATAAACTGATAGTCTTTAACTGTGATTTCAAAAACACAGTGTCTTGTTGATGTGCAGGCTGCGCAGGGCTTATAAGGCATCAATGCCTCATGAAATGCTGATGAAAACAGATAATCCGCACCTCGCGAATGGTTTCCATTGATGAATCAATGGTATGGGAATCATCATTCCCAGCCCTCGGCCCTTTCTTTCAACATAATGGAAAACCTTCATTACCTACAAAATTCAACAAATATATCATAAAATCCTGCGTTTTTGGGTTTACTGCTTCAGAGGTGTGGGATGAGAGCAGAGCCGTTGGATGGCGTCATCCAACGGTTGGGAATCATTTAGAAATAGTCAAAGGAGATTGGAGGAAAATAATAGATCAGAACCGTCGATCGCGCACAGATCAATGGTGGGGATTACGCGTTGGAATCCTCTTGGCGGAAGGTGGAAAGTGATGGTATGAAGTGAGATTAGATCTGGGCCGTCCGATTTGGACATCTGGACAGTCCAGATCCAATCGGAGGATCGCAATCGGCGGGAGGAAAATAAGGGTGCGATGAAAATCTCCGATGCGATTGCGTGATCGGGAGGGCCAATGCGATTGAGCGATGACCGTTGATCTGAGGATCAGATCAACGGCGGGGAATGAATAAGAGGGATGGGTGATCGGGGGGACAAACAAATGCGATGCGATTGAAACATTGCGATGCAATTTGTGTGGGCTGTTAATCAGCTTTAGATCAACAATCAATATCTTTTGATTTTTTGCACCGGCGGAAACCCTTTAACACTGTATAAAACCCAAATTTTTCGAATAATACAAAGTTTTTGGTGGATCGAGCGGAATATATATATAAGGCGAATAGGTGCCCGTCTGCGAGGCCTTTGGGCTTTATGAACTGTGATATGGCTAGGGCATATTAAAACAAGGGCCAATCGCAATCGGGCCATTGGGTCGGGTCTTTCAATCAACCCATTAAAACATTTGCGATGCGATTGGCACTTGGGATCTTTAACACTTGGTCCCGGGGAAAAGTCACATGAAATGAAAAGGCGGGGGGAAATTTTTATGTATAAGTCCTGATCGCATCGGAAAGTTTCGATGCGGCCTTTTCAATCAACCCATTGTGTATTCTTCGATTGCAATTGCGCGATCAGTCTTTTTAATCTACCCATTGAAATATTTCAACACGTGA